>JAJEKV010000045.1:2973433-3294423 GCA_021234155.1 Isoetes taiwanensis | reverse complement strand
CAAAGTTACGTATTGCTGAAAATTCTCGCACTAGAGAGAAAGATAACAATTGGATTGAATATCTTAACTCTTCCACTACAGCTACTTCTCGATAAGAGATGATCAAGAAGTCTTAGGGCTAATAGGAAAAAAAACTATCCCAAACATTTCTAATACCCCCGCCTAATAACACCGTATAAAAACAAAAAGGAAAAAAAAAAAGAAAGCTTTCAAGGGCAAGTGCGTATAGATTCCTCTTTATTTACTTCTTTTACCTACCTTAATCCATGAAGATCCTATCTTGGAATCTAAGGGGTATTAAGGAGCCTAAAAGAGAGCTTATTTCCCAAATTAGGTCCTACAGTTTACATAATTCTTCTCCAAGAATTAAAACTTCAAAAAATTTGAATGTGCTAATTTAGGGAATGGATATTGCCCCTGTAGTTTCTTCTATATGGATTGAGGTCAGGGTACTTCGGGGTTTATGCATGATTTGGAGTAATTTTAAATACGTGATTTCTTTCTATAACAAATTCGCTGCACGTGGCAAAGAAAATTACTTTTTTATGATCAAGGATAAACCCCTTTGGTCTCATAAATGTCTATGCTTCAACTAATCCCAAAGAAAGAGAAGTTCTTATGGTTGGAAATCACTATTTGGATGAGAGCTCAAAACATTATTGATTGATTGTTGCCGGGACTTCAATAACACTCAAATTGGGACTGCAAACGGGGAAACAAGATTAACATGACCAGACCGAAAAACTAGATGGAATAATCTTATTGATGATAATTCTTTGCTTCAAATTCCTTCCTCTTCCTCGCCAAATTTACCGGGTCAAACAAAAAAGGAAAGGAGATGCAAGAGTTTCAGTGTTTTGATAGATTTTTATCCAATATCTCTATTCAAACCGGGATAATGCCTATGTTTTCAAAGGATGAGTTCTGTTGTTATTTCGTGATCATCAACTCAATTCCTCATTCCACTCAAAGATCAAATATCCGGCCCCTAGATCTGAAATATCCCTACAAATTTAACTCTAGTTTGCTTCAAAATAATTCTTTCAGAAGAATTGCAGAATTTATTCTGCCAAATAGAGTTTCGATCATATGTCCATGAAGAGTTTTTACTCCAACCTTAAGGTCGCAAATTGATAAAGGAGTGGACTAAAAGCTAATACCGAAGAATCATGAGAAAAATTCTTCCAAATATATGAGAGATATCAGATTGGCTTTGCTTGAGATCCTCGTAATCCTAATTTACATCTTCAAGAAGAAAACCTGAGAGGAAAACTGTGAATTGAAGAAAATTAGCCAAAGGTCACGCATTAGGTGCAAGGTTAACATCAATGATATGGATTCCGTAGCACCAAATTCTTTTTAGAGTTGCTAAAGCTAGGCGATAAAAACTCCTTATCTCCGGAATCATGTATGACTCGGGGATATTCTAGCCAACTCTGCATATCTCAAATTTCTTCTACCTCTAAATATCTCCTCGGCCTCGCTCTACAAAATAATTTGGATGCTACCGCTGTCAATAATGCTAAAGCTTCACCGATTTGATTGATGCCATTATCCCAAGTGATCACCGCCAAAATGGATATTTCTCATCTAATACCCAAGCTCCGATGAAGTCTTATCTGCCTTAAAGTTTCTAAACATGAAAAATCGTAATAGGGACATGGCTTTCCCCGAAGTTCTTTCTGTTCTCGAGTTAATGCAAAATGACATTATGCATTTTATAAAGGGATTTTGGGGAATCTAATCATCTTCATCCTTCGACATTGCTGAAGTGGTTTTATTTCCTGATTCAAAAAGTTGAGAGACTCCTTTCATTTCTCGAGTTTGAGGCCTATTTCCTAAATAAATTTACATGCCACAAGATTTCCAGGCAAAAATCATTGCCTCAAGAATTAAGCGATTATCTGCAAAAAAGTGTATTAGTGGAAATCAAGGTGCTTTTCTTCCAAATGATTCATTTAGAAAAAATTACATTGCCGCCATGGAAGGATTGCATTGGAATAAAATATCGCCAAAACTCAGGTTTTTGCTTAAATTGATTTCAAAGGCTTTTGACAATATCAGATGGGATTTTATTGAGTTTGCTATGAAAAAGCTTAGGCTTCCATGATAGAATGATATGTACCTAATTATGGGTTTAAATCTCGATCTAACTCACGTTCTCATCAATGGCTCTAGTCCCTTTTTTTCCTCTCGGGAGAGAGGGGTTTAGATAAGGTTGTCCATCGCACCTTATCTATTTATTGTGGTGGCTACCTACCAAAGCAATTAAGTACCATCAAAATATTGGCAATATTTCGGGTCTTAAACTCCTAACTCCTCAAACTCTCAGATTCAACAATAAGGCCGATGATACCTCTCCTTTCTTGAAAATAATGCGAAAACATTGCTTTCTTCATGGATCTTTTAAGTCATTTCAAGCAAAAGATCGTGGAGGGATTTAAATTTATCTAAGTGTGCTATGATAAGTGACAAGGATAAATTCATATGTGGCAGACCAATAGGGAGGGACTAACAAAAAAAACTGCAAACCGCTTTTATATATGTTTAGATAGATAGCAAAGCTTTTTAATTTGTCTTCAAATGACTCCATCTCACATCTCCTCTCAATTTGTATTTTGTATAGCAAAAGCTTTTTAATTTTATCTTCAATGACTCCATCTCACATCTCCGGCTAATTTGTGACAAGATGATTTTGCAATAAGTTTACAAGTAGTCAGTACTTAAAACAAACTAAAAAGGATGAAATACATTTAAAACAAAGAGAAAATAAAAGAAGTAAAAAAAAGGGAGGTACAACAAAACAAATAGAGAGAGGGAAAAATAATTCTAATTTATTGAATTTGAATAAAGAATAAATAATTTCCATGTCAACTCACATGAAGTAAAATGTAGTATGTCCCATGAAGAATGTCATATGGAGTATAAAAAATAAGTACGCATGGAGCATGTCAAATGGAGCATGTGCATTGGCATGTAAAAGGTTGAGTCAAAGGAATTATGGTAATATGGGGACTGTGGAGGAGCACCGAAAGGTACAATGCATGCTATTACAAGGAGGTGGGTGGCGAAGGTGATGGAGAGGGGTGATCTATATATGTAAGGAGGTGGTGGCGAGAGTGATGACAAAGGTGGTGACTGCAGGTACATATGGAGGTGGGAATCCAGGCGATGGAGAAGGGGAAGATTTGTAGACATATGATGGTGGTGGGTAGAGCAATGGAGGAGGGGGCTGCATTTGTAGACATACAAAGGTGGCGGCAAGGGTGATGGAGGAGGGGGGAATTCTGTGAAAACATACCTGAGATGGTACAAGGGTGGGAGGGAGGCATGGGGACTTGTAGACATATGGAGGTGGTGGCTAGGGTAAGGGAGAAGGGGGTGACTTGTAAAATATAAGGAGGTGGTGGCGAGAGTGGAGGCTATGGCGGAGATGGATATACGGAGGTGATAATGATGGCAAAAAGAGGGACTTGTGGTGATATAAGGAGGAAGGCGAGATGGATAGACATATGGAAGTGTAGGTGATGGTGATGGCGAGGGGGGGGATTTGTAGATGTAAGGGAGGTGGTGGCGAGGGTGGTGGAGGAGGGGTGGATTGGCAGATGTAAGGAGGTGGGGGCGAAGGCTATAGAGGGAGGAGGGGATTTGTAAATATAAGGAGGTGGAGGAGGTGGAGATGGGTAAAACATATGGACGTGGGGATGGAGGAGGGGGGATCAGAGATATGGGAGATGGTGGCAAGTGGGGTGGGAGGGAGGAGGGGGATTTATGTATTGGCTACCTGAGGTGGTGGGCGAGGGTGAGGGAGGAGGGGATTTGTAAGTATAAGTGAGGTGGCGTGTGAGATCAAAGAGGTGGCGTAGATGATAGACATGTAGAGGTGGAGGTGGAGGTGATGGTGATGCATGAGGGGGGATTTGTAGATATAAGGGGAGGTGGCTAGGTGGTGGAGGAGGGGTGATTTATGGGGAGCGTAAGGAGGTAAAGGAAGGTGATGCAAGAGGAGGGATTTGTAGGTATAAGGTGGTGGTGGGGAGGGTGATGGAGGAGGTGGAGATGGGTAAATATATGGAGGTGGAGGTGAAGGGAGGAGGGGGGATTGTAGATAAGGAGGCTATGGGGAGGGTGGGATGGAGGAGGTGGAGGATAGATAAAGACATGGAGGTGGGAGGAGAAGGGGGGATTTGTAGATATAAGGTGGTGAAGTGCAAGGGTGCCGGGAGTTGTGGGGGCTGTATTTATAGACACATAAGGAGGTGGTGAAGTGTGATGGAGGAGGGGGCCATTTATAGGGGCATAAGGAGGTGGGGGAAGGTGATGGAGGAGGGGGCATTTATAGACATAAGGAGGTGGTGAAGGTGATGGAGGAGGAGGGGATTTATAGATATAAGGAGGAGGTGGTAGATGTGGCTTAGTGGAGGCAAGGGCGAGCAGGGTAGACATAAGGAGGTGGGGAGGCGAGGGGGATGTGGGGAGGGTGAAGGTAAACATAAGGTGTATATAATTTTGTACACTAAAGGTGGCTTTAGATTGATAAACATACTGGAAGGCGAGGCGATGCTGCATACAAGGTGGAGGAGGGGAGGAATACTCCAACGCTGGAACTGACAAAAAGGATGAGGATATATAGGTTGTTGCTATGGAAGGCTGAGGCGATGCACATACAAGGAGTGGAGGAGGGAGGAATACCCAACGCTGGAACTCGGGACAAAAGGATGAGGATATATAGGTTGCTGGAGGATGTAAATCCATGGAGGGCGAATCCAAGTGAGGGCAAACTTACAAAGGATGAAAAAGAATTTTGAATTTTCTTTTCTAGCCTCTATGATGGAGTCTCCAACGCCTTTGTCTCAAATTACCATCCGCCAAAGACAAGCAACAAAAGAAATAACACAAAACACCATTAAAACGCTTAGTCGGCCCCATCTTTTCTTCACTTTTTCTAACCTACTTTCCAATGTGAGTGAGTCCACATTATATATGTGGCCCCTTCCTGCCTATTTTGAATCTCTGTAGCTTAAATATCCTTGAAATTTAGTCTGCACAGACAATTTATCAGCATAATATCTCGACCAAGAAATAGGGTTTGCATTGGTTATAGGTGAAACCATTGAAGGCAAGGGATAACCATTGAAAGGGGAGACGTATATACCTAGGGACCTTTACTCATATATTTGAAAGCCTAGTAAGAAGATATCAAAAGGAGAGGCATCGAGATATCAAAAAGGGCCGCCATAGCTCCTTCCACCTTCCCATATAAGCCCCTCGGAGCCTTGATCTGCCTGTAGATCTTCCATTTTTTTTGTTTCGGATTTCATCACTATGGATTTCATCACTATGCTCTCCCGACATCTCCACCATCACTATGGAGAGTCCAAAAGGCTGAGGTTTTATCACAGGTTCAGCTGAAGGGCTGAGGTTTTCTGAGATTAAGTGTAATCGCTGGGCTATCGGAGTTGTACTGTAAGCGCTTTCGGTTGTCATTGTCTCCAAATCGAAATTATGAAGCCTCACCAGCACCCCATTGTTGGCAGTCGACATTCAGCACCTACAGCGGAATTATGAGCAGATTTAAGTAAGCCGTTGCAGGCGCTAAACCAGATTGTCCACATCTGCAAAAGAAATGAAAGGCAGCTGTGCTTGTCGGATTGCCCACAGAAGATACCTGATCAGACTCGTCTCTTCAGCTAATCCAAAATGTATGGGTATATGAACATGGATATAATAATGGCTAGCAGGCTGCATTAAATAGATCTTGAAGATATATTCACTTTAGAAATATGTATTTAGAAATAGGCTTTTGGAAGCTTTGCATGTTGCATAGATCTGCCATGGATCCAGGTTATTGCATAAAGATAAGGAGATGTGCCTTATAAGGCATAGATCTGCAAGTTTGGATGCATTTTCTGAGCATAGGAACTTTTTTCTTGTAAATACAACACGGTAACAGCATACTAACATGGTTATTTGACATCAGTAACACCTGTATGTTAATGGATTAACTTGTAGCAAACGTTCATTTGAAGATGCTTTTTGCGTGGCTGTGGTAACATCCTAATAGATCACAGATAATAATTACTGCATTGTATAGCCTAGACCAGGCAGACCTGAAATTGTAAATGTGCTTAGCTATTACATGCAGTATTTGATATATTTGTTCAATAACGGATATGGTTCTCATGCTTAATCTCTACCGCTTCGCCTTATTTATTATTCATATATATAATGGTAATATGATTTCTGCATAGCTATAGGAGACCTTTGCTACGGCACCGCCTTTTATTTATTCATCTATATAATGATAATCTGTATAGTTTAGAGACCTTGCTACGTAATTGACAGAACTTTTGTACGAACAATGGATATGATGACTTGAACTGTGGATATGATGACAGTGGATTGATATTGATACATGCAGCTCATATATGTATGAGTTGTTTTACACAATGATTAAGGCATATGCAGAATATGGAGCTATTAATAATGTTCCTTGAAAACTGGCTATTAGCTATGAGTATATTAGGCAGAGACAGTTTATATAGAAAAGTTATTTTGCAGATTGTACAGGTTTACACCTACGCCTCTTAGCTAAAACTTTAAATGATGCACTAGGTATAATCTGCAAAGAGTGGATCAGAAAAACAGCCCCTCTTAGAGCAATAATTAAGGGTGTGTAATTCAAATTTTAAATTAGATCGATTAGTGTAATTTAATATGAGCGGCTAATGTGGCATCTTTAACAAAAGATAATTATGGGTATGTTATTTACTTTGCCTTTGTTCTAGGATGCATGAAAATCTTTTATCCTCGCTTTCCTCAGAGGTTACAAAGCAAGGTGCGTGAAGGGTGTTGAACTTAAAGACCTTCTACGCGACACTCCTACCCAAGTATATCCAATGCATGACAACTATGACTAATGCTTGCTTTTGTTCTTGTGTGTAATGGTCTTTTTTACTCCATATGATTCTTTAGCATTTAATAATATTTTAAAATCACTTCAAGATACAGTATGTTCTCAAGAGGAGTGTTTCAATACATTGTAAAATGACATTGGTCATGCCTTAATTTTACATGGTATCTTGTTATGTTTTTCTACTACAAAGGCAAAATAACATGGTATACTTTTATTGCAATAAGGCAATTTTGCTGAAAAGGATTGTAGCCTTGTGAAAGCCAAAAGGATTGTGTTTCATGACTATAATTAACAAGGTAATCGCGACGCAGGGGTTGCCCTCCTGGATGGCCGTGAGAATGTGTTTTCATGGGTTTTGTTTCTATCTTTTGTGTTCACATGAACGCAGGGAGCAATAGTGTTTGTTCTTTATTAGTAAAGTTGCTACACTATCTTGTAGTTTGTTATGTAAGTTTTATTAACACAAATACGTAAGAGTTGGTGTTCTCAGAGATCCTTTAGCCCTCTCACAGCTTGGTGCTCTTTTGTACATCCTTTATTTACGTGAGTTGTTTCCGAAAGAAAAGAGTTCTCCTATCATCCATGCTGGCTTCCTTCTCCGATGTCAGAGTAATATCGTAGTTCAAAGAGGGACTCATGATCTCACGCGGATAGGCTTAAAATTTTGAAAACGTGAAAGTCGTGGATGTCACAATCCACCGCCAAGCAGGTTGGGCCAGCGCCCCGCCACATG
Source organism: Isoetes taiwanensis (assembly GCA_021234155.1). Lineage (NCBI taxonomy): Eukaryota > Viridiplantae > Streptophyta > Lycopodiopsida > Isoetales > Isoetaceae > Isoetes > Isoetes taiwanensis. The sequence goes on along the minus strand of JAJEKV010000045.1, from coordinate 3,286,774 downwards.
TCAACTCTTCTTTCCAAAACGCATAAACTTCACCCGGAGCGCGACATGGCGTAAGAATCGATGTACTCGACTTGACGCGTACATCGAGCCGTGGATTCCAAAGTAGTTTTAAGTGCCTACGCCGCTTAACATATCGAATTCAAGGGCGCAGAGCCATTCCCTCGCATAATGCATTGCGCGAAAGCATGGCATCTGCCCAATGTACCCTCCATATCATGTAGTAATCAAAATTCCATATCATGTAGTAATCAAAATTTTCTTTGGTCAGTTGGAATTTTTGCTCAATGGACACAATGAACATAAGGTTCAATAATCAGAGATCGCGAAAGGAGATATTAGTGAATCCCAATTTTGATTACAAAATTATGTTGAAGTGCTTGTTCTCCATCCCCGGGATCACAAGCTAAAGCTATATGAAGAGTTCGGCCGCATCGTGAAATTGCGTAAGCTCTATGTTAATCAATGATGAAGCTGCAGGATGGGGTATTTTTTCAATACCCCAAAATATTGATATTTTTAAATAGCTTTTCTTCCCTATTTTATTTCCCATTGGGAGAAATATTGGGGTATTTTTGGATACTTCCTATTTTATTTCATTGAAAGAATGGAATGGCATTCAAGGTCTATATCAGACAAGTAATAATAATGCACTTTCATACTTGTGAAACTTGTTCATCCATGTTATTTTGAAACTGTATAAATCATCTCATAAAATGTTGTATTTCATGGTATCTTACGATATACTAAATTTTTGTTCAATAATGTATATGCTGTATTTCCGACGGCATAGAAGAAAAAGGATTTATGTATGTCTATAGTGTTCAGAATCTCAAAACTACCATAATTGAAACTAGAAAGAAATAGGAAATAAAATTGCAAGTTTTCCTTTCTACTTCCTCAACTCCAAATTGGAACTAAATAATCGAGTAAATAACTTAAATGAGCAAAGCTGCGGTCTTGATATTATTCCCAGATTAAGGGTGATCGCAACACGTGACGCCGCCAAACTGATCATCCCATATATTACACTACCTATATATTACACTACAATATTAGCACCAAAACTCACAGTTACAAAAAGAAATAAGTAGGCCTTTGTAAGTCTTCAAACTTTGCTAGTAAATATAGTCGGGCTACTATCCACTGCCACCACCCAAGCAAATGAAGAAACATTCTTAAGCTCCACCAACTGAACCGCATGCATTACAACAGGAACTTTATTCTCAAATAAAACTCTCTAGAAAACTTATTCTCAAGGGATGGTGTTTTTCCACAGATATAAGTAGATCCAAAGTGGCCATACATAAGAAATCAAGAAGTCCAGCATCAATGAGTTTCTATTAGATGCCACATGCAAACAAAGCCAATGTATGTCGCTTATGCACACATTTTGATCCTGAATGCAAAATTATCATAAGACCATCCTTCAGTATTCTAGGTAAATGGTATAATTCAAATTTTAAAATATAAGGTAAAAGTGCTTACTAATGAACAAAGGCTTCAGCCATAATGGAATAGAGAACTCCATATCTCCATCAAGAGTTGCTGTTACCTTGCTCATTCATAAAGAGTCCTTGGCAATAAAAGTGGCAATCATGTAGAATATGGTTGCAAGAAAGTTAGTGTAATGCCAAAAACTACATTGCAGCTTTTGCCTCATAAGCAAAGATAAATTACGTATTTAATTATTATATGCATTTGTTTGTTTCAGCCTTCCAAGTGTCTTAGGCCACTACCAATATTTGCCAAGACAATGCATCAAAGAATCTCTTCCCATTCAAATCATCCCAAGCAGCCTTGTGATCGAAAGTGTTTTGCCCAGTTAAGAGGATACTTACTTATTTTGAATTGCCCTGCCTGCCTCAAACATCAAAGAATGCTAAAAAAGGGCAGACTGCGCCAAGATTTACTTCCCCAAGAGACAAAGAATAATGCAAATTGCCTCGTGACTCAAAGCCACAAGAAATGTGGAAGGCCCACACTGCCATGTGCCCAAGGACAAATCCCCAACCCTAAGGTGAGGTAAAAGAACCCCAAAACCAATCCAGTGCTGTGAACTATAAGCTTCCATATGATGGTCCTGACGTGGACGCTTTGTTTTGCTTTGTAGAAATTATGTCAAGCACTTCCGCCATTGTAAACAAGCAGTAGCGCATCTTGCTGGTCCTTCACGCTGCCATGGAGCTCCAAAGAAGCCATATCCATAAACCCACAACAAGGCATACAAACTTGTAAAAAGATCACAACCCATATACGATTGCGCTATGAGAAATAAAACTAGCCTAGCAACACAATTCTCGTAGAAGCAAGAAATCCACTCTTTCCTCCTCCAAATCCGCCCTTTGAAAATGCAAGAGTTAGTTATCAAGTCTTCAAGCATTTCTAGAAACGCACGCTGGGTGCCAAATTGTACCTCGGCTTTCTGCCGAACACTTTTGCATTGTAGGTTCCCTCGCTCGTGGACTCCTCTCCATACTTACTCCGTGAATGATGGAAGTCTGAGAAGGATTTATCTCGGCCATAGTCCTGTGTGGAGACAAACTAGTTACAATCAAACCGCCATGACCAAAGCTGCAAAAGCATCAGTATTGGCTATACCTATACCAAAGATCCGCCATGTGGTAAACGAGCATGGCACAAGAATGAGGATGACCGCCACGGAAGGGGCTAGCCGATTTGAGCAGTTTTTGAATATCTCGAAAGCATATACCAAGATATTCTTCCCTTAAAATATACCAAAACCCACCTACACTGCTGGGTTTGCCCCTAGGGGCAACCCAAAATTGGAAATTTCTTATGTAAGATGTCCTTGGCCTAAGTTCAAATGCACTTGGTTATCTTTTAGGCTGTTATTGAATTATGACTTGTTCTTGCAAAGATCATGTCATGATTAAAAGTTATGAAGGTCTTAAGACCTTATTGACTTAAAAAGGTTTTATTCTTATCCCCGCTTATTGGTTATACCAATAGCCAAGGTGTGGTTACTTTCAGGTGATGTCTTTCTCTTATTCTATTTTACTAAAGAATTCATATTTCACTTATATAGGGCATTGGCTTTGGCGAGAGCTATGACAAGAACAAATCCAGCGTAAAGAAGGAGAATGCTTTGAGAAACAGAGGTAATGGGATAATTAATGTTATGAAAAGTATATTCCACATGGAAGCCAAATCAGAGACCTTATTTGGCACTTAAACTAATCTTGGCATTGGCTAATCCCTTATTAGGGGTGTGTTCACCAAACTTGATAAGAAAGATGATATTTGAAGAATCTATGAGCATTTGTCCAATTTGTTTGCCATTTGGGCTTTTTTTATAAAAATTGCACTTGCCATAAGAATTGTGGGCAATATAGGTAGGGTAGGCTTTGGCAAGAAGCCAATCCTACCTCCTCAAGTTTGCTTTTATTTATGACTTTGGCCCAATTCCGACCTACAAAGAGAAGGAAGGTTTTTTTATTAAGTAATGATAGAATGCAAGATATGTGTTGCTCCCCGCACTTGGGAAACAATGAGATATAAGGCGCGAGTAAGATAAGTGGACTTGTGTGACGGTGAAGTCCTTGAAAATGTTGTGCATGCTTCTATACCTAATTTGCCTTGTTTCAAACTGCAAGTACTTGGACCCCAAGCACGTCCAACATTCTCTTCTAATGGCCAAGTGATTCTAGATTGATGTGAAGCAACTTCGTAAGATCTTACATTCTAACCCCAATTTAGAAATTACAAAGTACAATATTTGGGTTTATCTTTTAAAAGTTGGTCAATACTTTTTGTTATTGAAGGTCATCAAACATCAAGTAGAATTATCAATTTGGTGTGAATCGAGATGCTCTCATCATCACAAAAATGATATTTTTGGCGTAATAATATAAATTACTTAAAATAAATCCAAGAGGAGCTCCACACAAAGATTCTCGACACAAAGGTCGGGTGGAGTTTACCGTACGCCATCCACCATCCATAAAAAGTCATCTAGATTTAACTCAATAATGTAGTCGCTATCTCAGGCTATCTCTCAAGTAAATCAAAATATAATTGCAAATCAACTCAAGCAAACGATCGCTACACTTCACACAATGATAGAATCTACATAATGACATTATGAGTTACTATACAATTACCATTATGTTTGATGTGCATCACGTAACACGACCTGAACCAAGTTCGCTATGCATCCGCTTACGCAGAATGATAGTTGTGGAATTTCAAAACTAGTGGTGGTTGGTAAACGAGGACCGTCAAGAATCGGTGGTAAAAAGGCAAAAAAGAGTAATATAAAAATACACCGCTAGTCGGATATGAGCAAGCAAAAATGGAACACCGCTATTTTAGGATGGTCAACACTCAATAACGAGGAAAACGAAGTAACCTGTGACACGAGAGACACGCCAACACGCCGTAAAGTCAGCTGCGATGGTCAGAATCCTGAAGGTCAAGACGACCCCATCCTCAGAAGGTTGATAAGGTCACAGATACCATGGGCCACATGACCGCTACCCGCTTCAGAATCCTTCTGTAACTTTCTCGCCATGTATGCTTACTCCGCCGCCAGACACGCTTAAGCTCATATCTTTTTCTTCTATTTTTCTTCTTCTCGATCATATTTCAAAATAATAAGTTTGCTTTTTCCATCCCTTGGCTTCAAATCCGAAAAATAATCCCCCTTTCTTCCTCAAACGCATTGCTGCCCAACCATGGTTCAAGGTCGGTTAAAAATAAAAGTACCAAAAGTACCAAGTAGCACGCATATCATGGCTAAGAATGGCATCATCAAAAGCTTGAGCTTCAACTTGGCAAAAGCGCTAGCGAATATTTCTTTCAACATCCATACCGCATTTCAAACTCTTACATTGAAGCTTTGAATCAAACTCCAACAAAAGAATTACCTTGTAGGCAAAGGAGAATATTTCAAAGCCTACTTAACCATTTCCTCTGACTTATTAAAGCATTAAATAGCGGCTAAGGAGAATATTGAGCGTCAAATACCAAATACGTTCCAAAAGTCTACTTCTATTCATTTGTTACACTTTCTCCATAAGTTTACACGTGGACCTAGGAAGGAAATTGATTAATCCAACGAATGTATCCATTCGAGTTTCAGTCAAATGTTGTTGAATTGTAGTCAAATGGGCAAAGCACCATGTTCCATACTAGTTAAGTAAAAGCTCTAATATTCCTAATTTCATACAAAGGACCGCCTCATTCAATTCTCGCTAGTGAGTATCTTTTGAGTTTTAATACCAATACGTGTTGAAACCTTACTTAATCATCTTTTAGGCTTCTTCTATAGTGGAGCTAGGTCACGTTACTATCACGATTAATCCAATGAATGTATCTATTTGAACCTTAGTCGAATGTAGCTATAGCTAAATTATAGTTAAATATAGGAAAAGGACCATATTGAATGTTAACACTAAGTAAAAAGACTGGGACATTCCTAACCTTATGCAAAGTGTTAGGATAGTCTACTCTATCTCGACCGCACCGATATTGCAAAGTTGGTCTATTAAGCAAGTATCCCCAAAGATGGCCTAAGCTACAAATAAGGATAAATCAACATTACACATTCAAAGCAAAGAAAAAAAAAAAAAAAGGAAGAAAGAAATACAAAGTTCTACCTTTTATATATATTAGACATTGAAAATTTAAGGCTAAGTTTCTGCTTAGTAACAATGTGTTATGTTCATATTGTGGATGTTGAACATAGGTGCTCACTCTGATCATCTTTGTTGCAACATATTACCATAGCATTTCATCTATTCTATTCTCACCTACTATTCTCCACCATTACAATTAACAAAATGTTTAACGAATGAAGATTATGACTCCTGCAACCATGCATAGAATACAAATATTAGACCTAGATATTTATCTTTCTAAATTAATATCATATTGTATTGTATTACTTCACGCCTTTTAGACCCTTAGGTCCATAGACATTAAATAATCATGAGCAAAATCACACGTTATAAGCTAACAAAATAGTAAGAAGCCAACCTAAAGCCATCCCGAAACAGAAACTGATATCCATCCCTAAAGCCAACCTATAGACCTATTTCTACAAACTACACCTACAGTATTGGAACCTTGCTAGGAGGCTGGATTTTGAAAGGCACTATGTGGCATTAGAGCCTTGATACCTTTGATCCTCTAAGATGCTTTTGTTCTTCTGGCTCAGAAATTGTAGCCACATTACACCGTTAGGACTTTCAGAACATGGAATAGTGGCCGACTCTTCTATGGATTTAATATCAAGTTGAGTTGGGCCCAAAAACTGTATCTACACTTAAAGCCAATCTACACATCTATTTTCATCTACTCATCCTAAGTGATTTAATGACTCAAGGAAATGTTAATAGGCAAATATCAAAATGCAACCTCTAACTTGATCTGCATGCATAAATTATGGTATTGTGTAAATGCCAAATATGTATATATCCCGAAAAGACTTACATAAAGATAAAGTAGAGTGGTGGGACCTCAAAAATATTTAATCAAATCGTGTCAACCTTTTGATCTAGTATATATTTGTTCAGTTTGATCAATGACTATGGGATCTGCTCAATATCTATATCTATATCGAAGCAAAAGATTATCTGCCTAAATTCTATGCCAAAGAAAGAAGATCACAATGCTATTTGAGTCAATCGACTTAAATGAACCCAAAAAAAACAACATAGAGCTAAGATCAAAGGAGTATTGAATCAATATTTTCAAGATTCCAGCAAGACAATTTAAAAAAGCAAGACAGCAAAAGTGAGTTGATGCACTGGAGCATCTGTATCTTCAATGTGTCAGCACATTTTTCCCAAAGCTATTCACACTAATATCTTTTCTTTAAAAAGTTTTAGTGTTAGATATGCGTCTTGCTTTGCCTTGCACCCTGCTCTGCCCTAGTTAAGGTTTCAAGCACCCTAACGCTGTAATGCCCCAAACTAAGCAATGGCATGCTAGTTCGTGTATATATGCAAGAGCATCAGACCTGCAAAACAGGAGACAATCCAAATTAGTTATACACAGACATGTATCCGATACTAAAACATTAAACATGTTGCATTACAACCATTTTTCTTGCTCTACACATTTCAATGACACACCAAATCAAGGTAATCGATTCTATGTTAAGCACTCTTACGGGATGTAAGAGAATTAGAAAACTCCCATGGCCGTAGTTGTTTCAATCTTTAAGTAATTTAAAGTCTGAAAGCCCACCAAGTTGTAGAGCGTAATTCCTATGCAGAATGAAAACGCCAAAGTGACTAATGGATTTAAAGGACATTTAGTAGCAAACCTTGAGAAAGATCAAATACCAAACCCTATTTTTGTGTCCCGCCTAGGAAAGCTCCCCTACCAATAATTCGGGCCTATGAAGAATCAAGGATATATGCATGAATCCAATTCATCTTAACCAAATATAGCGTAACCCTTCAGAAGGCAATTCAATGAGATACGCCTTGTAGCATTCTAGAGAAAATGGAAACCTAAAAATGCCAATGCATAAATTAATTAAAAATATGTGGAAGCTATCATGTACCATAGAGCAAAACCAAATTAGATAGCAAGAATCTGACTTGCCATAAAAATCCCAAAAAAGATGGAATGGAATATCAAATGGACTTAAACGCCAACAACTTTAAAGAATCATTGCACAAATCCTTTGCTAGGGATTAATTGATTTCTTCTAACTCCTGCAGAAGAATTCATGCTGATCAGAGGTCTGCATTGTTAATGTAATTTCCGCTTCTGCTCCACCCATAACAATATGGTTACCTATTTTGTTCATACCTATAATCTAAGCTTCTGAAGGATCCAGAGGTACATAGTGAACTCTATTCCTATCAAATGATCAATAAAGAAAGCAAGTTTCGGTCATGGTAAATGAAATTGTGGTGCTAGGCATGACTATTTTGAAGCCTAGTTACACAATCTATGATATTTTGTTCCGTATAGATATAAAGGTGATTTGTGGCAAAGGGAGAAGTTTAGCTTAATTCTTGTACTTCATGGAAGTTTAAGGACTCCTCGGAAGTAACCAAGATCAGGTACATAAACCTACGATATTGGGCCATAGTTACTTATTTTGGAGTTGTTTATGTGAAGCTTCAATGTGCAGCATGTAACTCGCATGAAATGGTCGAAGTTGAATTAATGCATATCCTAGAGAAAGATAATTCGAGAGCATACTACAGTACAATGAGACATGTTTGTAAAGTGAGTACAACCCCACTCTCCAAAAAGTGTCTCAATTTAGAGGAGAGTAAAGAGTCAAATAAATTATAAAGTCTCATATGTTAGACCTCACCATGATGAAGAAGTTTCAATAAACATTTATGTATGTTGATGCCGAAGGCGTAAGATTGATGCATTACATCTCTATCTCTATTCTCCTTGTACAACTTAGGTAAAGTGTAAAGGAGTACTTTTCCTGCTCATCATCCACTACAAGCAACGTTGCATATCCTCTCAAGAATTCCATCATTTCAAACGATCTAGAAAAACAAAGCCTTAACACTAGAGTTAGTCCCTGGGACTATTCGGCCCATGGACCCCTAAATGGTCCACCACCATAAATTCTCGCCACTTAAACCGATATATCTCACAAGAGAAATTTTAATTTTAAAATATACCACCACTATTTGAGTCTTCACTTGATTCTAATCTAATTCGTGAGAATTTCATGACCATTGATTCATCTTTTATATTGGTATGATTGTTCAAATCCTTTGGAGAATTTGGCAGTTTTACAAAGACTCTAGAATCGTGAGATTCTTTCAATTTTCTAGCATAAAAGTGTTCTAAAACCTTGCTAAATATGAAATTAATTGATATATTATGATAAAACATGTCAATTTGTATAAGTTTCATGTTTTGCCGCTTATCATTTGGTATCAATTGAAGTCACAAACCATATTTTACTTAAAAATGCCGCATGAGGTTCAAGAATTATTTCTCTTATTATTGCAAATTTGACTTAATTTTCAGGACAATGAATCCTTAACTAGAGAAGCTATAGTCCAAGGAATTGTTTTTGTGTTTATATAGTTTTATTAGTATCATTATTAACTAAAGAAATTATTGTACAGTAATTCAAAAAATAAAAATATGGGTTAAAGTGCTTCCGTCAAGTTCCCATCTATAAGTCCTATAAGGATAGTAAAATGGATGCATTCTAATTGACTCAGATAAGAATTCACTTTATCAACATAAATATAAAGTGTAACTAGGGTAACCATGCATTATCTAGATCTAAACAAGATCTAATATAACAAAAGATGAACACAAAGAAAGGTTCCAAAGTGCATCGATTATATCCCAGGTCTAAAACTCAACAATAATGTAGGTAATGATGGCTATTGATGAATAGAGGACAATATCACGGGGTTTAGCCATGACTATAAATAAATAAATTCCCCAAAAACACTTTCCTGCACTGCTTTGGGTTAGTTCATCTAAAACATTAATACTTATTGCACCACATTTCCTCCCATAAACCTTTTTGAAGGTAATGATGATTTTTTCATTAATTAAGGAAAAACATATTGAAAAATATAGTTAAGTCCCATGTGAAGACTTAACAATAGAAAATGTGAACTGATGAACAGAAATTATGTTAACAAGTTTCTCAGAAAGGTATAGTCCCCAAAACTCGCGGATATGATGATAGAGAGATAACACTAAACTCCACGAATGTGACATCCGATGTAGAAGATCTTCAATAGTTGGTGATATGTGATAATTGAAGGCAAAATGTCAAAGTTTCCTAAGAATCCCAAAAAGAGAGTCTTGAAACAGCCTCCTACTCTTAATTCTTCTCATGCCAATCCCATACAAAGTACTAATTGACCTCGCATTCACAAAAAAGAAGTTATCGTGATTCAAAAAGGAGCCAATGTCACACTGGATATGATGGTAGTGGAAGGATAGAGGAACCTTGTGTCATGTGGATCATTTGAGAGAAGAAAAGCAGATTAAAACGGCTTTGTGAAATTTGAGGTAAAAAGCAAGAATATAGGAAGGTGCATGCCATAGCTCATCTCATCAATCAGAGTAACTGACCGTACTCATATGTGATGTTGCTTACTCATAACCATCGCCAGTTATCTCAGTGGGAGTGTAGTATAACTCTATATCTTAGAAACTCATTTTCAAAGGAAATTTGATTGTAATTTCAATGAACCCGAACATGAAGACCATTTGCATAACTTCCCTTGAAAAATATTTCTACCATAACCTTTCACTGCTTTCTTGACCTCTTCTATCTTTTCTTCGCCAGACTGAATTCATCAATAGTAGGTATGAAGTACCCGGGATGTTCATGCAATCTCCACCCTATATCTATCAATCCTATTTCTCGTGAGACTCTCCATCCTTGAGACAAAGTATTCCGTCGTAAGCCCCAGACAACTCCATGTATCCCATGAAAAGGAACTTAATTAGTATTTGTAAATGAAAGTGTTGAGATAAATAATTTTATAATACCTCACAAATTCACCAATTTGATCCCGTGACCTGCCATATAATTGTCACAGTTCCCTCTATAAAAGTGATAATGTGGTGTTTCAATGTCATATTTAATATGTAGCTTAATCCAAGTAATAGAAAACCTTTTCTACCATATAGACACCTATTTCTTTGATTTCCAAATATTCCAATGCAGGTTAGAATGCAATGGTATTCTTGTAATTATCATTTCCTTGCATGAAATTAAGAATGAAGAGGTATCATAATTGTCAAAGTATCTATTAAAACTACGTACCTAAAAGGGGATCTAATTTTGAGCAAGTAGTGTACATGTTCCAAATCCTCAACATTATTGCAGCTTAAGAGGACAATTTGTCGATACATTAGATTTCATCGTCACAACTTGAAGACAGGAACACTTTTATTTGTAATCAACCATGCAAAGAAGGAAACCTTTTCGAGGCATAGGAGCTCCATACATTTCTATTAAAGCAAGATTTAGTAACAAAGAAGCTGTTATGTCGGGCAATGGATGACTTAGGAAGATCGTGCCTTTGATCTAAAAAATTGTAAATATCCTTGACTCAATTTGTTGATTTCTTAGTTGCTTCCAGCTAAGGCCACTTCATTGGGCAACCGTAGAAAGGGATGTAATTTCAACAATGTTCTCGACGGTTGTAAACTCTTTTGTCGCGATGTGTTCCCCTTTATTTTGATCTTGAGATTTGACCAAGTAATCCATTTCCACCACAGCTACGCATCAAATTCAAATTATTAAAGCTCCTTGAGGTAAATTACTTTTGTAACTGGAGAGGATGTTTCAAGGCTTATATGTTCAGATGATCCTTGAAAGTAGAGACCAGAAAAGAAGACATGTCCTAATGAAAATTTTTGGCTCATCAAATTTGAAAGCTAAATAGATATTATTCCAAAAAAGCCTTAATAATGTTTCTCATAAGAGGGGACATATTGGCTGCTAAGTAGACTTCACAAAAAGGTAATTTGGTAAGTCATGAGAACGAGGATGAATGTATGAGAGCTTTTTGAGGCAAGATTCCGATGAACTTAGATGCTACACCGTCTGGAAAGCATTTCTAAAGCTTTCAAACAAATTTCAAGTAGGGGCTTGGGCCTCAAGTATGAATAATATTTTTACAAGTAAGACCAATTTTTTTATGCCCGGTGATAGTATTCCAATTGACTAGATTATTACCATTCCAAATGAAGTTCCTCGATAATTTTCTCTCAACTGCTTGTAAACAGAGGTCAGAGCAACTAAAGCAAGAGAGAAATAGATATATATTAAAAGAACTTGATTGGCAATTACAACTCCTACCGCCAAAGATAAAAGTATTTTTATAGATATGAAGCTTAGCTCACCCAATGATTAAAGAATCATAGACCGTAGAGGTCGGGATTCAAAGACGTGCCAAGCATGCCAAGAAGCTTGGTAACCTCCTCGTTTTGATAATTTTTTAATTCCTGCCACATATGAATTGTCACCGGCTTACTATCATAACACACTTAGGATAAATTTAAATCCACTCGATACGTAAGTAATCAAATGACTTAAAAGATCCATGAAGAAAGCAATGTTTTTAGCATTATTTTCAAGAAAGGAGAAGGTATCATCAGCATATTGTTGAATACGTAGAGTTGTTAGTGTGTATCAGGTTATATTATATGCATCTTTATATCTATGAGTAGCGCGGGCGCGAATATATGTTTACTTTCAAGAACAACTCATGAGAAGCAGCGCGGCGCTGGGTTGTAATGGTCTTTGCTGTGCTGGAAGATTCGCATACAAATCGAAAGTGCTTATGCATATAAGTGCTGGCGTGTGCTTTAAGTGCTTTTATGTGTTTCGATATGAAACGCTTATATTCCTTTTTGTTGGCATGTGGGATATAAGTCAGAGATGAGGTTTCTATTCTTGGTCAATCGGTGATTCAGCCGCAACCGGCCGTGCAAGAGATACATAGAACGGGGTGCCGGTTTGAGCGCGGTGGAGTTTCGATGATGATGATCTTATAGTTTGAGCTAGGAAGTACTCATTGCTTAGGAGTAAAAGTGATGAAATGATTTTTGAGCATATCAAGGAATGAAATGACCATAACTTGGCTTTCTTGATACTAGATGCTTTGTACTAAAGATGTTTTATTGATTTTAATATTGCTAGATTGAAAGTACAAGTAAATCATTGTGTTGAGCTTTTACATCCTTGCAAGAATTGTTTTTAATCCAACAAAGGGTATCGTGAGCTATAAAATTCCAAATCATAGGATGTCAACATCGATTTGGAGCTAATCTCCTTAATTCCATAGAGGTGTTTAAGGGAGATAGCTGGATTCCGCTATGGAAGCAAGGAATAAAAGGAAGTATTGAGTTTGAGAACTTATGGTACTTAGTGATTCAAATACCGCTGCTACCGGAGCAAGTAGTGGAAGTGCCGAGCAGCCTAGTGGTAGTGCTACATAGTTCAAGCAGTGTGCGGTGGTGCACAAACCTAAACCGCAGATGTAAGAGGAACCGTAGTACAAGTACTAGAGGGACAAGTGCGTAAGAGAAAACTAAAAATTGGCGGGAAGCACAATCAATAATTAGTAACAAGGTTGGAACTGCGTGGATAAAGTTAAAAATTAAGAGGTAAATCTCCAGCTATGACATGTGGAAGTATATGGATTGATAACTTTGAGGTTAAATCATCCTCCTCAAATTGATGTGCTGGAAAACAAATTGAGAAGATTAAACTTTATGAAAAAAAAGACAAATATCATCAATTTCTGAGAAGTTTGAGTCTATTATTGGCTTCACCTGAGGGTGCGTGGAGTTGTCTTTGAATGAAGATTACCAACACTGCCATTTCTAGAGTCAGATCTCATAACTCACAACTTGCTACTCTTAAGAAAATGTTGCCGTGTCAAAGGAGCATGCTATCAAAATGATTCGCATACAGTTTGAGCAAGGGAAGGATGCGTGATGATGATGAAGGTAAATTCTATATGCCGCAAAAGAGGTAAGAAATTATTTGATAAAGGAAAGTTAGGTCCTGCTTTTAAAATGTAAATGGATGGATACATTTGAAGAGAAACTGGCCCAAGATAGACGAGAAATAGTATGCTATAATTGTGAAGGGAAGGTCATATGGCAAATAAGTGCCCTAGTCCAAAAAGAAATAAAGCACAAGATAAGAAATATTCTCGAAAGAATAAAATGTGAGGAGGAAGAAATGTACCCTGCTTAAATATGGTTAAAGAATCCGAGAGGAGGAAGATGGATGAAGATATTGAGGTAAATATCTCAAATAATTATTTTTCAAAGGAAAAATGTCAAGTGACAAGGGTGTTCTCTATTTTAGATTCGTGGAGCTGAAAAATCAGTAGCGCCCCAGCTCAAGGCTATTGAAAATTGTGGGCGGGTGAAGCCAGTGGACATGTTCGCTTTGGGGAATGGAGAACTCACAAATTAAAGATAGTGGGATGCTCGAAGTTATTTGATTTGAAAAGGAAAGAAGGTTGTGTTAAGAAAAGTTTTGTGTGTACCGACTTGTTAGAAACTTAATTTCTGCTCAATTGGCAGACCTTGGTTATGTTGTGTTTGAGGAGGATTGCAATGTAATGTGTTACTTGGAAATAAAGTGAAGTTTATTGGAAAAAGGATTGAAATCTATTTGGACTTGAAGCCATACATCAGAACCAACTTGTCTTGTCTTATAACCATGCCATCATTGATACATGCATGGAAGACTTGGTCATGTAAATTCAAAAACTATTGAGCTTTTATGCAAAAAAAAGGATTTATTGGAAGGCACTTGAATGAACCGAAAAACTCGTGATGTCCCGATGTGCTCTTGGCAAAATATAGTAGATTATTTCAAAAGGTCCAACAAAAAAGGCAATAAGGGGTTATTGATCTTGTACATACCGATTTATGTGGACCTATGAATGTAACAGTTTATCCGAAAAAGATATTTCTATGACTTCATTGATGATTTTGTAGATATTACTCACATTTATTGTTTGAGAACAAAACATAAGGCAAATGGAAGTGTTCAAACAATATGTGAATGAAGTTGAGACTAAATCAAGCAGTGAAGATCAAATGCTTGAGGTCCGGCTGCAGGTGGAGAATTTTGTCGGGAATTCTAAACAATATTGCAAATGAAAGGAATAAAAGACAACTTACTTGGTGCATACACTTCAATGTAATGGGATTGCGTAGGGGAAGAAAGAATGTAATCCCTTTGCTTTTAATGTCAGAAGAAGTATAAGCTGAAATTTCGTGGCTTCCCAAATTTCCCTATGGGAAGAGGCCGCATGTTGCCGCCATGATTCAAAATAGCCTACCTTCAAGCATACAAGGTGCACTCCCCGATATGCTTTGGTCGTGAAGACACTGGATTATAGAGGCTAAGATTGTATGGATGCTTGGCCTACACACACATTCCGTAAGAACCGAGGAAACTGGATGATGTGGCCATGATTACTCACCTTGTTGCAAGTGATAAACAATCCAAAGTTTCCAATGATTATATATAATCCAAGCACAAGAGGAGTAGTGGTGGTAGGGATGTTACATTTGATGAAACACAAGTGTATAAAGTTCGATAAAGGAAAAATCAAGCAAAAGGAAGTTATTGAGAACATAAATCAATGTTGATAATGCTGAAAATAATAGGTCAAGTACTAAAGTGGTTGATTGCGATGATGATGCTCCATGACTTTAAGAATATAAATGCGGTCGGTGAGAACACCACGAAGAGTTAGGTGACTAAGAAAACACAAGTCCAAAATCAAGGTGTTTCAAATTCGAGCCATCGTGAGTCATCAACCAAGGTCACATACCCATCGAGAAAAAAAAGAATCAATCAAGTAGAAAGGCTGCAGCTAGCAACATCAAGGTTGATCCATCAATTCATGTAGAACAACTCCGAGGTAAGAGTAAAAGACTTCAAGATATAGAAGGAGAGTCGATAGTATTTTTGAGATCCCACTCATCTAGATCCAGATATTCCAAGTACATATGAGGATGTATTAAATTCAGCGTATATGATAAATGGATAAATGCTATGAATGAGGAAATGGATTCTTTTCACAATACTACTAACACATAAGGAACTTGTTGATATTCCTTGTGGAAAGAATATTGTTGGAAACAAGTGGCTATTCGTAATTAAAACATGTGTGGATGGAAAAGACACCTAGATACAAGGCTAGATCAGGTACAAGGATTCCCTACAAAAAGGTCAGGATTTTGATGAAACTTTTTCTCCATTAGTCAAAATGAATAGTGTGAGAATGTGCCATCGCAATTGTAAATGCATGCATTTAGAAGTACATCATATGGATGTTAAGACCGGGGTGATTTTGGAATGCAACTTTAGAAGAAGAAATATTTATGAAGCAAAGCCCCGTGATTTGAGAGCAGGAGCTAACAAAGTTTGGAAGCTCAGAGAGTGGGGTAAGGGTTTGAAACAGTCCTCGAATGGTACAAGTGCATGGACAGCTTTTTAAGAGAGCAAAATTTATTAAATTAGATACGATGGTACCTTACAAGTTTCAAGATGGAGAAGAATGGTGTGCCTTTAGCCTTATATGTTGATGACAATATAATGGTGGCAAAAGGAACAACCTGCTTGAATATGTGTAAAGATTTGCTAAGACAAAGATTTGAAATGACCTGACTTAGGAGAGTTGGAAAATTTTCTCGGTGTTGAAATGGCCGTAAATAGGGCAGAGAGGGTATAGTAATGCTCACCCAAAAGAAAACAAATATATGACCATGTTGAAAAGATTTAACATGCAAGACCTGCGAAAAGTATGTGTAAAACTCTCAGCTAAAATTCTCGCGTAAGTTGGATCAAAGTATGTGTCCACAAAATGAAGGTGAGAGAAGATATGGAGGCAAGACTCATGTGATCCTCGTTGATGTTTTTCTAGCATATATGTACAATTGCACAAGGCCCGAGCATTGTACATATGGTGTTAACATGTTGCTGTGTACAACACTAATCCCGGGCAGAGAACATTGGACTGCAGCAAACGAAGTTTTAAGATATTTAAAAGGTAATCATTGAAGAAGGAGTCGCATACAAAACTAATAACTTGGAATTAGAAGGGTTTTGTGATGATGGATTGGGGAGGAGATATAGATACAAGGAAGCCAACTTCGTGATATCTTGTCATACGGAGGAGCCCTATATCTTGAAATGCAAAAACAAACTGCCATAGCTATGTCCAAAGGCCGAAAGTGCACTATGCTGCTGCTACTTTATGCTCAAAGGAAATTATTTGGGGAGAGAAGGTTAATCTCAGAACTCGATTTGAACAATCATTGGCTACCAACATTTGGTGTGATAGTACAAGCTGCATTGCTTTATCAAGAATCCAGTCCTACATGAGAGGACTAAACATATAGAACTTGAAATGCACTTTATCGCGGGAGGCTGTTAGAAAAAGACCTGTAAATATGGTATATATCGTGATCAAGATCGCTAGCAGATTTGCTTACAAAATTCTAGCTGAGACAAGATTTAGCTATCTAAAAGGGAAAATAATGCATATAAGTATAACATGAAGGAGGATGTTATAGTGTGTATCAAAGTTATATTATATGCATCTTATATTCATGAGAAGTAAGTAAAGGAATATATGTTTACTTTCAAGAACAACCATGAGAAGTAAGTAAGTGCTGGGTTGTAATGGTCTTACAAAGTTGGAAGATTCGTGATACAACCGAAAGTGCTTTATGCATATAAGTGCTTCTTTATGCTTTAAGTGCTTTATGCTTGATGAAAACGCTATATTCCTTTGTTGGCATGTGTGGGATATAAGCTGTAGATGAGGTTTCTATTCTTAGTCATCAGGATCTAGCCGTAACTGCAAGAGATACATATAGGAACTGGTGTCAGTTTGAGCGCAGAGCTCTCGATGATGATGATCTATAGTTTGTTTAGGAAGTACTCATTGCTTAGAGTAAAAGTGATGAAATGGATTTTTGAGCATACTGGCTGTTTCAATGACCATAACTTTGGCTTTCTTTGATAATTAGATGCTTTGTACTTAAAGATGTTTTATTGATTTAATATTAAGTAGATTGAAAGTACAAGTAAATCATTGTGTTGAGCTTACATCCTTGCAAGGAATTGTTTTTTTAATCCAAATAAGAGTTTCAGTGGGAGTTCGGGAGTTTAAGACCAGAAATATTAAGCCATTGATTTTGATGGTACTCCTAATTGCTTTAGTGAGCAATTCAGCCACCACAATAAATAATAGATAAGGTGCCAAAGTGGACAACCTTGTCTAACCCCTCCCTCCGTGAGGAAAAAAAGGGACTAGGAGAGCCATTGATGAGAATGTAAAGAGAAAGTTAGATCTCAGATTAAACCCATAATTAGTCAGATTTCATTCTATCATGGAAGCCTAGCTTTTTCTATATAAACTCAATAAAATCCCATCCCATATTGTCAAAAGCCCTTTGAAATCCAATTTAAGCAAAACACGCTTTGGCCCGGGATATTTTATTCCAATGCAATCCTTCCATGGCAAAGAATGTAATTTCTAAATGAATTTGCTTGGAAGAAAAGCAATAATCGATTTCCGCCTACTGGCTACAATTCTTGCAGTATAATCCCTTAATTGAGGCAATGATTTTAGCACAAATCTTGTATGCGTAGAATTTGTTAAGGAAATAGGCCTCCAATCGAGAAATCGAAGGTTGTCTCTCAACTTTTGGAATCAAAGGGAAATAAAACCACTAGCACCTAAGGATGAAGATGATTAGATTCCCAAATCCCTTTATAAAATGCATAATGTCATTTTGCATTAACTCCCGTAACTTAAGAAAGAACTCAAAGGGAAAGCCATATCCGCCCTCGAGATTTTCTCATGTTTGAAACTTTTAAGATGATAAGATTTCAATGAGTTTCGATATTAGATAGAGAAATATCCATTTGGCGCTGGATCACTTGGGATAATGGCATCAATCAAATCTGAAAGCTTTAGTATTATTGGATAAAGCAAAGAGCATCCAAATTATTTCGCTTAGAGAACGTAGCACATTTATAGAAGAAATTTGAGATATCCGAGGGGTTATTTAGAATATCCCCGTAGTCACTTTTGATTCTCGTAGATAGAGTTTTTATCCCATTTAGCTTTAGCAAATCCCAAAAAGAATTTGCGCCAAATTTAATCCATATCATTCGAAAGTATTTAACCTTTTGCACCTTAATGGCAGTCTTTGGGTTTCCCTGCTAATTCCTTCAATTGTTCGATTTTCCTCTCAAGGTTTTCTTGAAGATGTAAATTAGGATTACGAGGATCATCAAGCAAAGCCAACTGGAGACCCTCATATGTTGAGAAGAATTTTTTTTCCCTTGATTCTTTCAAGATAACCTTTTAGTCCACTCCTTTATCCAAGATTTGAAGCTCTAAGGTTGGAGTAAAGCCTTTCATGGATTATAGGATCGTAAACTCTATTTAGCTTAGAATAAAATTCTCTCAATTTTTAATAAAGAATTATTTTGAAGCAAACTAGAGTTGTAAATTTGTAAGTGATATTTCCGTATCTAGGACGTATATTTGATGTACCGAGGGACAGAATTGAGGTTGATGATTCAAATACAATAAATGTAATTAATACCGAAAACATAGGCATTATCCTTAAGTTTGAGCTAGAGATATTCAGATAAAATCTATCAAGAGCAATGTAAAACTCTTGCATCTCCTTTCCCTTTGTTTGACCGTAAATTTAGTGTATGAGGAAGGAATTTGAAGCAAAGAATTACTACCACAAGATTATTCCATCTTAGTTTTTCCAACCGTCATGTTAATCTCTTGCTTCCCAATTTTTGATCCCAATTTGGGAGTGTTATTGAAGTCCCCAGCAACAATCCAATCAATAATGTTTTGAGCTTCCTCTATATCCAAATATTGATTTCCAACCATAGAACTTCTTCTTGGGATTAGTTGAAGCATAGACATTTATGAGACCAAAGGGTTTATCCTTGATCATAAAAGTAGTAATAATCGCCACATTCTCGCTTGACCGCTATAGAAGAAATCTGTGTTTAAATCGGCCCCAAACTGGCGCGGAGAACTTCAGGCGGCGCATACCCCAGCCCTGAATCCAGGATGAGAAGAAACCACCGGTGGTCCATTCCCCCAAAATTGAAGAACATCAAATTTTAAAGCTTTTAATTCTGAGAAGTTAAATTAAGTGCCTGCCTAGAATCTCAATTGGGGAGGTGTTAGCTCCTTTCTTTTGAGAGCCCTGACTCCTTATTCCAAAGATAGATCTCTCATGTGGATTATGTAGTGCAAGTGGGGCCTAAGAGTAGAATCTGATTCAATCTCTGCTCTTGGGCTTTTTCTTTTTCCTTTGTTTTTTACTTCAAAAGTTATTGGTAGGGGCAAAATAAGGTTTGATAGCTTTTTTCTCCACAGCCTCCCAGATCACTGGATCTGCCCCCCATCAGAAGTAGCTATAGTGGAAGAGAGTATTAACACCCAAATCCCACTTGTTATCTCTCAGTGCCAGAATTTTTCTTTACCACTGCCCACACCATCAGATGGAGTCCCTCCAGAATAAACCTGGGTAGCTGGCTAATATGACATGTCATTAATAATAGCCATACTTTTGATTAAATCAAAATTAGGAGAACACATATTTATTGGTTCGAAAACTTGCCTTTGTGAAGCCTTTGCAGGTTCAAGGATCTGCAAATCAGCACACTCTGGAGTCTCTGGGACATAATCAATGCCACACTGTATATCTGAATCTTGACTTGAATCCGAACCTTGTGAACACATCTCTTTTTCCAATTTATTTGTGTCTTGACTTGTCTGACTCGAGGGTATCTGAACCTTATTGAAGTCAATTGTAGCCAGCTGTCTTACAAATTTATCAGAGATAATAGCAAGATGGTCATGGCAGCTCAAGGAGTCCTCAGGGGAGGATAGGTCTATAAGATCAAGGAAATCCTTTTGAGAGGGCTTAGAAATAGGCTGAGTTTTTGGTGAAGGTAAGATAGGCTGAACAGGAATTGGCTCCTCAACATTCGAATGCAGTAAATCCATTTGTTCTGCATGTGAATTAGTAAAGATAGCAAACTGATTAGAACAATGAATTACCTCATCATTTTCTTGCTTGCTTGAATCTTCAGCAGGATTTTCCATCATACTTTTTTCAGGTTCTTCATGATGATGATAAAAGGAAACCTTTTTAGAGGTTTCTGCAATATTTCTCTTGCTGTTGGTATGTTGAGATGTACCACCAATATCCACAGTTTGCCCTTTTAAGTTATTCCCTGTCACCTTTTTCTGCAAAGAATATTTTGTTTGGATTTCCTTAGTTATGAAACTTTGGAAAATAAATTAGCTTCTCTGATAGCAGAGACCACCAAAGAACAAATAAAAATACATCATGCAGAGATCTCCTCTGACAAAGGGATCAGGATGCACGGGCTAAAAATCTAAAAATATCTGGCGTCCAAGAGATCGAAGGTGAAGATATTGTTGACATAGTGAAGCGTTTCTTTAGTGAAACTATACATCTACACGATCCAGATCATGTATCTTCCAGTAGATTGGAGAAACCAGGATTGCATAATCGTCCCATCTTAGTGAAATTTCATACCAAGGAAGCAAGAGACCGTGTGCTCCATAACTGAAGTGCACTTAAGCGTGAAAAGATTTGGTTAGATCTTGATCTAACTCCTAGCCAACTGGAAATTCGAAATAAGGTTTGGGCTAAAGTAAAGGAAGCAAGGGATGCAGGATGGGTACCATATCTAGATCAGGGAGGCAAAGCAATTATTACAAGCAGAAAGCACAAATAGGATGCCAGGGCTTTGAGAGTTGGTTTTATGGAATGCACATGGATTAACTCAAGCAAAGGTGAATGCAATATACAGCATATGGGAATCTCAGGACCTGTTACTATTTACAATTTACTGAAACCTGGACACATCAGTATCGTCTTCCACCTGATATAACAGGTTTTAACTTAGTTGGACAAGTGTGGAATGAAAAAGTAACTGAAGCAGGGCGTGGTTTTGGAGGAATTGCAGCATACAAAAGAAGGGATTCAAAGCATGATATCCAAGTTTTGAAATACGACATACATAATCAGTATATTTGGCTTCGGAAACAGAGAGCACGCAACAAATATTTCTGGCAGCATGTTATTTTGCGCCAGAGAATTCACATGTATACAATAGGTATAATTTGGATAAGGATAACCCATTTGAAAATCTGTGCTCTGATATCCTTGAGTATTCTTCATAAGGCGAGATACTCATTATAGGAGATTTTAACGTACGCACGGGCTACCAACAAGCCAAGGCATTTGATCACATTGCAAATCCATGTTTGGATGAGATAGAAGATACATCATATGACAGGCATTCAGCGGATATAGTTTTTAAAGTATGGGTGAGAAATTGCTGGAACTAGGCACCATGTGTCGGATGAAAATACTCAATGGAGTGATGCTGTTCAGACATTCTGGGAAATTCACATACTATAATCATGCAGGTGCCAGTACTATAGATTATCTTATTGCAAGAAATAAGGATCTGATTACAGAATTTTGTGTCGGAGATAAACCGCATGAATCGGATCATGCACCATTGGATATGGTACTAAGGCTGCAAACAAGTTTAGGGATGCAAATGCAAAGCTTTCATCCCGAGCTGAAAGTACGTTATGAGCATAACCTTGCATATAAAAAATTAGTGGAAGAACCCTTTATACAAGCGAGCTGGTCAAGGATATTAGAAGAAAATGCACAGAAATTTAAATGCTTGTTGTTTGAGGCAGCTAAAAAGGTATTTGGCCTATCTTAAAAACGGATGCAAGATAAACCATGCAACTCATGGTGGGATTCAGAATGCCAGGAGGCAAGGAGCAGATTGCAAAGGAACTGCATACGCAAACCTAAATGGTATAAGCAACTGATCAGGCGGAAAAAGCGTGAGTATTATGCACAACAGCAAAAAATGTTATCTGAGCAATTTATGAAAAATCCAAAAATCTTTTGTGTGACGTCCCCTACTCGTATACGGTGCACTCACCGTATGCAAACAGGAGTTCATCCCTCATACCAGCTCCATACTGATACAGGGCCCTCCACATATCACTGCACCCGTAACGAGTCCCAGTGGGAAGAGTGAAGGGGTCATTTTACCCTGTCTCCCTCAGGGCCTACCTAGCTGCGGAAGCGTAAACATACATGTCAGTAACAACATAATCACATATCCACCCAGAAGGGTGGTGCATCCACATCTGCATAGACAATGATCAGTACCATACATGGGAGTTCCTAATAGACTCGAAGGGATGACTGACGGCTTGGGTCTCCAGAGTTCATTGCAGACAGAATTCATGGCAATGGATTTGGCTGGCATGAGAACATGGCATATGGTTGTCCACTCCATCCGCCCCTCCTGTGCACACTTTGCAGAGTAGGCTGAAAAGTGTTGGGACCTGACTGTAGCCCGTCGGATGCATAGCCGAAAGGGCTATTCCTGGGTTGCATCTCCCCAGTTCCGATGGGGCAGGTAGGGATCACTCCCTCCAGAGATCTACATGCTGACTCAAGGTGACTAGAGGGCCACTGCCCTTATTCGACTGAGCCCACTGGAAAGTGAACACCACTTCACGGGTGTCGAGCCCATGCCTTGCCCGCACTCAGTGGCAAGCCATTACACCTAGTCACAATGATCCCTGGTAGGCCTTACATACCAGAGGGGTCGTTCAAGAGTCAGAACACGAACCTCCTTCTTAGCCAGTCTGGCCCCTTCACACAGTGACATAATACGCATACGGAAATGAATACGGGGACCCAAAAATGAATACGGAATACGAATACGTGAAATACGCATACGGAGAATACGGAATATTCTCTTAGAATATTCCATAAAATATCATATTTGTACTTGATCTTTTCAGCTTAATCTCTATTTTTTAAATATGAAAACTGTAAATTCATCTATTGCAATAATAACAACATTAAGGGAAGAAAACGTAAAAGTAAAGTTTATCGTATTAAAACAGATGTGTCTTCTTTTATTGATGGCAACTATGAAAGTTGTATCCTGATTCATTAAGCAATTGTCAGTTACAATTGTCTCAAGGTATTTTATAGCATAATTGAATGGCTTAACCCAAAGGAGACAGAAAGAAGTATGTCAAAGAATTTATATATCCAATACTGCAAATAGAAAGAAGAAATAGTTTCTCACGTGGCTAGCCCAACAAGAACATCAAGCTCAGGCCACACTGCAAACATTTCAACCAGAATTGACGACCCTTCAGGCTTTAATTTAAAAGGACTGGTTCCATGTTGGCAATGATAATGATCCCTGGCCTGCAATAAGACTTAAAAGGTAAATAAGCTTGATTCTTGGATAAGCTGCTGATCTACAAAAAGATAATCCATTTTCTTATAAATGCAACAACCTTGCAGAAGGGAAACTAAAACACATGTGCTACCTTTTGCGCTGTATGTAGTAAATTGCTGCTTGCCACATCTGACTGTTGCATACGTATCAGCTGTTTCTGGTCATGCCAAGCTGGCAGTTAGACAAGACAGAGACAATCAAACGCATTCAGATAAGTTCCCATCGTTATACAAAAGGATAACAAGCATGACATTATCAAAAAACAATTAATTGCTAGCAAACAAGTAACTGCAAATGATCATCAGCAAAAAAATATAGCGACTTACCTTGGGTTTTAGGTCTGGCAGACAGACGCTCCTGAAAAAACTGCATCTGGGAAGCAAAACACATCTATGACAGTCAAATTTATGGGTTCCTATTCTTACTGTAAGATCGCTAGTACCTTCAAAATCTAATCAAACTGCTTCAGGATGGAACTGAACCAGCTGATGACCCATCTGTTCTAGTATACTGGAGCTCTGGATTTGCGTGTAAAGAGGATAATTTGAGCAGATGCGGGAGAGTTTGTGCAGTCATATGCTTACCTACCTAATCAGAGAAGATCTCGAACCAGTGGCAGGTCCTGAAAACGTCGTCGGGCCTCGGGCGCCATTGCAGTGCAGGTCGGTCGAGCAGCAACAGCAGAGAACAAAGAGAGAACAAAGGGAAAAAAAATTCCCCCCTTCCGTTCATTTTTTTTTCCTTCAAAACTGAATACGGCCGTATTCACTTGAATACGGGCGTATTCTGTTTTGCCAATTGATTACGGCGTATTCATTTTTTTGAATACGATTTTTTTTTTAAATTACGTATTCACCGTATTCCAAGAAGAATACGGCCGTATTCTGTTTCTGTGCCCCTTCACCCACAACCAGGTGTGGTTCTTGTACACAGGCCGAATCTATAGTGTGCTAGAGAGGCTAATCTAGGAGCATCAACTACCAAGCTTTAGGGCCTCTACCCCCCTTCCCAATACAAGGAGTTCACAGAGATACATCATCCATATACATCACAGAAGAACTAAAGAACTAGATCTAACCTATATCATTGAGTTAGGTTCTTTAGTTAGTGTCTGGTATCTAGAAATCTAAGAGGCTGCTATGGGCAATTTAATAGGCTAAACCTACTGATACAACGACTGGAAGACGGTTTAGGCTATTAAATTGACTAAATACCTGATCCCTGGGTTGCTCCTCCTGACCTGAGTTCGACCATCCTGCAGAACTGCTCGAATCAAGGGAAACTAATGGTGCAATTCGCTTAGACAGCGTCTGGGAGGCGGTTTTGGCTCCTGGGGCAGCCAAAACAGAGCTCTAAAATCCTATGGGCGAAAAATAGCAAGTTAGGGTTTCCCTAACCTAAATAGACAAGGGTTTAGGGTTAGGGTTTCCAATTATCCCTTTAAGCATGTGGGATAATTGGGTATGGCCCACTTGCCTTTAATGGCTAGGTGGCATAAAGGTGCCTTCATGGAAAGGTGTGCACTTTAATAAATGTGTACATTGATAAATGTGCACATTTATTCATGCACCTACCTAGCAAGTTGCCCCCTAGGGCTACTTACTACACGTTGGCGTACATGTCGGTCGGAGTGGCGTGTACGCGTGACGAGGCAGTACAGTATAGGTCCTGGGGCCGTATACTATGCTGGAATGTCACATTTTGGGACACGCTAAAAGGTAAACAAGAACAGGCTTTTTTAGGCACAGAAGCATTGGCTAAACTAGTCAAAAATATTTATGAGAAGAATGGCGCTGATGGCATGTCAAAAATAGCTCATGGCTCGGAAATCTTCACTGAAACAGACGTCATGGAGTGTTTATCTAGAACCTCCAATAATAAAGCTCATGATGCAGATGGTCTTTGTGTAGAGCTGCTCAAACGGGGAGGGGATGAAACTGTTTCTGTCCTAACAGGTTTGTTGAATAAAGCCATCATGTAAGGGATCCCAGAGACATGACAAATTAACCGTGTACATCCAATTCACAAAGGCGGTGACAAAAAGGTGGCAAGTACAGAACAATTTTGATTAATAGTATCTTTGCAAAAATCATAGGCGGCCTACTGGAAAAGAAACTAAGCTCATGGGCACAGCTGGCGGACATGCGCTCTAAATGCCAAGTAGGCTTCAGAAGTAATCGTAATACTTTGGATCATGTGTTGACAAGCTCTGATTGAAAAAGACAAAGCTTCAAATGCATCCCTGTATGTGGCGTTCATAGATTTTACAAAAGCGGTTGATACTGTACCTCGCAAAGAGCTTAGGATAGAATGATCCAGATTGGTATCCCGCTGGATATAAGGGCAGCAACCTCGCGACTGTATGAGGAAGTGTTGATCAAGGTCTCATGGAATTTGGACACAAAAATCAAGAGTACAATTGGGATACGCCAAGGCTACCCTAAATAGCATGCTGGCGAAATGTAGCAGGGCATCACTCACAGATTGGGGATTAAAAAGAATTCTATTCAAGACGCTAATCCAAACAGTTTTGCCATAGGGCGTTCCAATTTGGGGACCCGAAATCTCTAACCGAACATGGAGCCAAATAGAAACAGCTCAAAAAATGTTTATAAAGGAGGGGCTTGGAATCCGATCCCAAATCCCTTATGCCATAATGCTGGCAGAAGTGGGCATGTTTCCACTTGAACTTGAAGGGCTATTTCAAGCTATCAACTTCTACAATCAAGTTAGAGAGAAGGATACCAGTCGCCTATCTCATTTTGCCTTGATAGAATCTGAAGGATGGAAAAAGGACCTAATGCAATGGGCAAACAAATGGGGGGTAAATGGTTCGAATTGGCCAACAGAGAAGCAAGAATCAAGAGAATTTTTAGAAAAGCTAGCAGTGGATCACATTTGGGCTGAACCAGGGAAAAGAATGATATATTATCAGACCAACGTGAACCACCTAGATGTCTATGAATGCCAGCGGTTTTTGAAAGCATGCCTACCAAAAGTGTATAAGCAGCTGATAGCAAGATACAGAACAGGCTCTCATAAATTGGAAGTAGAGACAGGAAGGTGGAGAAAGACACGGGTAGAAGATAGACTATGCAAGGTATGCAAATCAGGAGCTATCGAAAACGAACAACATGTCTTCTTGCAATGCCCAGAATATGTACATATTTGAAACAGCTTTGGCATCCAAGTGGCCAATTTTTATTCTTTACTATCTATGCCATCAATGTTATTGGGATCATACATAAGGGCAGTGGATGCACACCGTTCCTTAATACTAAAGTTGTAAAACTGAGTTTCATGTGCTCCATGGTCTCTCAGCGCCCAAGTGAGCAATAGACAAAAATTAAATAAAATAAAATTAAAATAATGGAAAGAAGCTGGTTAATCCTTTGGACAATGCAAGTAGAAGACTTTACTTAGGAAATGAGCTTGTGACTTTAAATGACATTTGGATCGTCTTTGAGTTACGCCAAGGAAACCATGGGTTGGAAGTTGGAGATATGAAGAGGAAAGATAGATAGAATTGGCGGGCTGCTCAATGCCTTGCTTCTCGAAAAGTATAAATGTGTTTTAGAGATGGAGAATACGGGCTTCAGCAAGAAACTTGGGAACCGAAGTGTATTTGAGCATTGTTGCATTGTACATAGACATTTTCCTTTCTCCTACAATGGATTTGCACTCAAGAGTGAAGGTTACTGCAACATTATCATTTTTCTTCAGGTTAGTACACACATTTATACGATTTACCTTGTCTTATTTTCATGCATCTCTGATACATCAATTGTTCTTTTCTGTGACAGATTATGGAGATTGCAGTTAAAACACCATCATGAGCACTCTGTTAGTAGAAATTTCATAAGTCAAGAAACTTTCATGGATGTTCAATTGCCAGTGCCATTATGTGGTGTTGCTCATCAGGTACTTTAGGAATTATTTTGGTACTCTTGAAGTGCCATTTGATTGTACTGGTTTGATGCATGCGAGAACTTCTTCTCGAAAGTTGGCGGCATGGTACGGAATGAAAGATCGTATGATGGAGCTGATTTATTGGAAAGTGCTAGTGCACTAAACCATATTGCAGAATTCCAAGCCTCATCTAATTTGTTGTTTCCAGCATCACACGCCAAACAAGAGCACATTTAGAAAAAACTAGAGAAAAAAATAGATGCTGATGGAGAAGCTTTGAGATGTAACTTAGCAGATTTCAGCCTTGTGGATACGGATGAGAAGATCATAACTGGTTAAGGAAGAATTTGCACATGCGCAGGAATTGTGTGCTCTTGTAGATATTGCATGTTCAAGCAAAACAGATTGGTTTCATACTGCATGGGCTTTTGAAAATAGATTACAGCAAGGACTTTGAACTTTGCATGTTTAGGAGATGACACTGACATTGATGGAAAAATTGTTGAACATAATATTCAGCAAGAAATTGCTGAAATTGTACCTTCCACTCATCCAATCGGAAACGCGATCATGCCTACCTCGACATTACACCACGCCCTAGAGATCACCGTAGTGGTCTCATCATCGGTAATAACGCATGCAGCCCATACCTAGCATAGGTTGCATGCGTAGATTAATCTTAACTACACATAGAATTAATCTACACAAATCGACATGCCTGAGCCGATTTCTTCGGAGATGACCTTGCCGTCCCATTGCTCCATGAACTGTGGGTACTGCTTTACTAGATCTTTCTTAAGTACCTATGTCGCGTCTTCCACTGGCAAGTGTTTCCACTTGACCAAATACTGGAGAAATTCCGACCTCCTTGTTTTCTTGAAGACTTTATCAAGAATCAACTCTGGAACTATTTCCAGCTGCTCCTCCGTCATTTCCAACAATGTTGGAGTGTCCAAGACTTCGTCTGGATTTGGAGTGTGCTTCTTCAATAAGCTCACGTGGAAGACCTTATGAATCTTTAGGTGTGCTGGCAAGTCTAGCTTGTAGGATTGATTACCTACTCTCTTGACTATTCTGAAGGGTCCAGCCCACCTTGGAGCAAGCTTCTTACAATTTCCGATGCGGAGCTTCGCCTGCTTCACTTTGATCTTGAGCCATACATCTCCAACTTGGAACTCTCTGACTGTCTGATGCTTGTCGGCGATGCTATTTTGTCGACTCCTTGCTGCTAGGAGATACCCTCGAACTTCTTCCACGAGCTGCTGCATGTCGGACAACATCTGCTGCGAAACCTCTACTTTTGACACGGGATTGTGCCAAGTGTCTGGGGTTAGGCATTGATAGCCGTAGTTGATCATAAACGGCGACATTTGGGATGATTCTTGCTTGGTGCTATTGTAGGCAAACTCCACCAAGTGAATAAATTCTTCCCACATACCTTGCTTGTTCCAGACATAGTTTCGTAGCATATCCTCCAAAATACTGTTAGTCCGCTCCGTTTGGCCATCCGTCTGGGGATGATAGGCCGTGCTCATGGATCGCTTCGTCTGAATCGTCGTAAAGAGGTCTTGCCAAAAGGCGCTCATGAACTTCGGATCCCTGTCGGAGATAATCTCCCTTGGCATGCCATGAAGCCTGAAAATTTCTTTGGTGAAGAGCTTCGCTGTATCCATAGCCATATCTGTGGTCCTGCAAGGCACAAAATGTGCCATCTTTGACAACTTGTCGACCACTACCATCAAGGCATCCTTCCCTCTTACTGTCCTTGGAAGCCCTGTTATGAAGTCCATGCTGATGACCTCCCACTTAGTGTTTGGCACCGCTAATGGCTCCAAAGCCCCTGGAATTCGAAGCTGCTCTGCCTTCGTCTGCTGACATAGCTGACATTCCTTGATGTATCGAGATACATAATAGCTGCTGCGTACTTTGAAATATGTTTTCATGAATCCCGCATGGCCAGCTATTGGACTGTTGTGCGTGTCTTGGAGGATCAATTTCCTTACACCTGACGATTCGGGCACGCACAACTTGTTCTTATGGTATAAGAGGTTACCTTCCTTCTTAAAATTTTTGAAGGCTTCCCGCTCCTTATCTGTTCTTGCTTCCCTGCATAAACTTGCCCATACTTCCTTGAAGTCGACATCTGTTGGCAAGGACTCTTCAATCTTCTTCTCGAAGTCGTTGGAAAGCATTGAGGTCGCATTGCAATGCACTCTAGTTGTCAAGGGATGCCTTGAAAGCGCATCCGCTACCACATTGAGCTTCCCCGGCTTGTAGACTATCTCAAAGTCATATTCTTCGAGGAACTCCATCCACCTTCGTTGTCTCAAATTGAGGTATGGTTGCGTGAATACATACTGGAGGCTCTGATGGTCTGTATCCAATTGGAACTTCCTTCCCAAAAGATAGTGCCTCCAAATTCTTAATGCCCTGCATTGGGTAGCGCGTTTCGGCGTCGTTCATCTTCCTGGAATCATACGCTACCACACGCTCTTCTTGCATGAGCACTGCACCTGTAGCTATCTTACTCGCATCTGTGGCTACTAGCTTATCTTTCTCTGGATCTGGCAGGGTTAAGACGGGGGCGGTTGTCAAAGCTTCCTTCAACAATTCGAACCCTGCTTGGGCTTTCTTGTGCCAATGCTCTGCCCAATCTTTCACCTTCTCCGCCCTCGTCAAGTTTGTTAGCGGGGCCGCTATCTTAGCAAAGTTCTTCACGAACTTCCTGTAGTACCCTGCTAGGCCAAGGAAACTTCTCACCTCATGCACATTCTTCGGTGCCGGCCACTGAATGACGGCTTCAATCTTGGCGGGATCCGTCGAGATTCCTTCTGCTGATATCACATGACCCAGGTATTCCACCTTCTCCGTTGCGAAGTGACACTTCGACAGCTTGGCGTACAACTGGTGCCTCCTTAATTTCTCAAGCACTCTCCTTAAGTGCTGCACGTGTTCTTCCAAGGATCTACTATACACCAAAATGTCATCAAAGAATACTATCATGAAGGTGTCTAAGAACTCCCTGAAGATGTCGTTCATGAGCCTCATGAACGTTGCTGGGGCGTTCGATAAGCCGAAAGGCATTACCGTGAATTCATAGTGCCCGTACCGTGTCCTGAAAGCGGTTTTATGAATATCTTCTTCCTTTCCGGATCTGATGATAGCCTGACCTTAAGTCGATTTTGGAGAAGACCTTTGCCCCTTGAAGCTGATCCATCAAGTCATCTGATCTGGGGAGCGCGTACTTGTTCTTGATGATGTGCTTGTTCAACTGCCTATAGTCTATGCACATCCTCAAACTGCCATCCTTCTTCTTGACAAAAAGAATGGGCGCTCCAAATGGCGAGACGCTAGGTCTAATGAAGCCTAGGTCGAGCAACTCATGCAATTGCTTCTTTAGCTCCGTGAGCTCCTGCGTCGTCATTCTGTATGGAGCCTTAC
This sequence comes from Isoetes taiwanensis, assembly GCA_021234155.1. Taxonomy (NCBI): domain Eukaryota; kingdom Viridiplantae; phylum Streptophyta; class Lycopodiopsida; order Isoetales; family Isoetaceae; genus Isoetes; species Isoetes taiwanensis. The sequence continues at coordinate 3,255,561 of JAJEKV010000045.1, read as the reverse complement.
TTGTTGGCTTCATTCCCGGTTCGAGTGCTATCTCACACTCGACTCCCCTGTAAGGAGGGAGGTGCTCGATCTCGTCTGGAAAGAGATCGTGGAATTCCGTGATCAACTTAGCTATTTGCCTCGGCAACTTGCTAAGCACCTTGTCTTCTTTGCTTTCTTCTGACTCTGGCTCTTCAATCTCAAGCTTGAAGATGTATGCTACTTGCTCGCTCTTGATGCACTTGAACAGCCGCTTAGAAGACATACACTGCATGATGGGGACAACTTCTTTACTTGTGATCTCGATGATCTTGCCGTCGGGCGTTGGGAAGGTCACCTTCCGCTTTCCACAATCAATGATGGCCCCTGCTGGTCCAAGATACTCCATTCCTATGATCAAGTCATACTTGCCAATGCTCATTACTGCTGCTCCCATCTGGATATTAATCCCTGGCAAGTCGATGTCGAAGTTAATCCTCTTGCCTGCTGTCTGCCTTACTGCTCCACTTGCTAAAACAACGGGTCTCGGCTTCGACTTCAGTGGTTTCAACTTCAACATCTCAACCATTCTGGGGGATGCAAAGTTATGGCTACTTTCCGAGTCTATCAGGACTATGAGTGACTTGGCCTTGGCCTTCCCTACTGTGGAAATTACCTTATACTGGCTCTCTGCTTGTTCTGTATCTATTGCGGCAAAGATATGACACTCACCCTGGATGTAGTCGCGGGCTGCCTCGCCGTCGTCGTCAGACAGAGTGTCCCAATCTCCCAACTCCGCTAGCGATGCACTCATGACGTAGGGGCAGTTCGCTGTCCTGTGGCCTAGCTGGAAGCACCTAAAGCAAAGCTGCTTTTCTATGCACTTCCTGCCTCTTTTCCTTGGGCATAGCCTGCAAAAAGGATCGCACTGCTTTGGAGTAGTTTGACCCCTCATGCTTGTCCTTGAAGGACACCTGCTTCTTCTCGTGCTGCTTCCCCTGGTTGCCACAATATGGGGCTCTAGCTGGACCTGGACTGGCTGCCCTAGGGCTATAACTCCCTGTTGCCTTGCCTTTATCCTGGTAATACTGCTGCCTCTGCCCGCTATTCTGAGGCCCCGTCCCTTGTAAGCTCTGCTTCTGATACTGTCTTAGGGTTTATTGCCCTTACAAGCTTGCGGATCTCATCATTCAGCCCCTCAATGTAGCTCTCCACTGCATGCTTCTCACCCAACTTTGGCACATAAAGCCTTAGCCTCATGAATTCCTCTGTGTATTTCTGGACTGGTTTGTTGCCTTGCTGCAACCTGTAGAACCGCTGCATCATGCTGGACTTGTGCTCTCTTGGGACATAATGGCGCTTGAAAGCTTTAGCGAACTTCTTGAACCTGCAAGCGTCCCTGCTTAAGCCGTGGGCCTTGGCATACCCCTTCCACCAAATGCGTGCTGCTCCCTTCAGGTTGGCCGTTGCCACCCTGCCTTTATCCTTGTCTTTCATACTATAGGCGTTGCCATATTCACTCATCTCATCGAGCCAAGCCTCTGCCTCCATGCCTGACCTGTTCTCGCCTGAGAATTGCTCGAGCTTCCTGGCCTTCCAAACATTTCCCAATGCAGAGTCTACCTTCTTCTGGTAGTCAGAGGCTCTTGTGTCCCTTTGTCGTCCATCTGTGGTATCCTTCTGCCTTCCATCCCTACAGTCCTGGACCTGCTCTTCCTCTTCCTCAGAGTCGGAGTCCGAATCTGAGCTTGAGTCGGAGGATTCCGAGCTGGGGGACCTCCTTCTCTTGCTTCTCCTCTTGTCCCTTCCTGTTTTCCGAGCTGATGCTTGTGGCAACTAGGAATTGCCCTCCGAACCTACTCCTGCTTGTGCTGCCAGGAGGGCCTTTATCTGCTCAAGGTCCGTCCTCATCTGTGATATTTCCTCTGCTGAGGTCATGGGTCCAAATTCTTCATATAGGCTCCTTGCCGGGGGTGGTCTGGGCGGAGTCTGTTCTTCCCTAAGGTCTTGGCGTCGTCGTTCGCCTGAGCCTAGTCCTCTAGCTGCATACACAATTAGGTCATGGCCTTATTGTTAGCTTTATTTATTCTCTTGCATTATATGTGTTTGTTGGTATAGTTGTGGAGCAAAATACATCAACAAAACATTTAAAGTGCAAAAGAAATTATATTTATATTATATAATATCCTAATACAAAAACCCCCGGGATCAAGAATCTAACTATTCTTGGAATCGCCGGTATGATGGATTGTCCTCTAGGAACTTCTTCACTTGGGTTGTTCCCACTGAATGACCCAAGTTCCTAAGGACGTTAATTGAAGATCCACCCTGTAAGGCTCTCGCCAAGTCTTCTATTCTACGCTCGGAGGTATAGGCGGCCGTCACTGCCAGTCTCCCCTGCCGTCTGTAAGGTATGGCGAAGTCAAAAATGTCGAGTGCTATTGCTCTCTTCACCAGGATGGCATATTCGGTGTTGGGAGCTAGCCGAGCATGCCGGCCAAAGCCTGAGAGCGCGATTAGCATCGATACTCCTTCCTCGCCCCTGGGGGTGAATTTGCGGTGGATTACCGCTATTCTTCCGTCCATCAGCAGGGGAAGGTAATACCGCAATGACCTGTCGTTGTGTGACGAGTCTTCGCCTCTTTGGCCTCGAACTCTGTGTCTACTCGCATAGTCATCGACCTCCACCGTGGTGAGCTCCCTGTAATATCTAATTGTTGCTGAAGCTCTCTTGAGGTCGAACTCGCCTCTTCTCTCCGGGGAAGGTGCTGTCGAAGAACTTGCCGTTAAAATGTTTGAGGTCTTGTGGCGGATCCCCATCTGTTCCTGAAGAGCAAGGAACTCCTCTTCCGTCGGCAGTTGCCGTGCCTCCATTATCTGCCTGATGTTGCCGTAGGCTTGAATATCGGAGGTCGACTCTCCCGTGTAAGTGTCGGCTTTCCTTACTTGGAGTGGGAAGTCGGAAGTTCCTCGGACGATGAAGTCGTCCAGGTCTGTTTTCCGGAGCTGGTGCAGCAGCTCGTCAGGTCGATACTCCCTTTCCCTGCACTCCGGGAGGTTCTGGATGTCGCTTAAAAGCAGGTACTCTTCGCCTTCTAGGATGATGGGGGCTAGGCTTGTGATGCCGAGCCCAATGGGTGGCGCGATCCTGAGAGTTTGCCGGCTTCTTTCGAATTCCTGCAATTCCTGTTCTGCTAGCCGCTGCTCTTCCGCGGTGTCAAGCTCGACGTAGTCCTCATCTTCTTCCTCGGATTCTTCGTCTTCTTCTCTTCCTTCTTGCTCCTGCTCGTACTGTAAAAGGAGCTGCTTTGCTGCTGCTGTGGCTAATGGGTCCACATCCATGGGAGGGATGGAGGTTTCTCCCATGGGGTTCTCGGCACGGTGGGTAAGAAAAATGGCTAAGGCAGCGTTGAAAGAGAAGTACTTGGTCCTGTTGACAGTCAGGACCATTGGCTCGGGCATGCACTGGGCCTTGTTTGTGAGGTACTTGGCAATGTTTGGAACATCGCCTAAGGCTGCTTGAAGGGATTGCCTAGGAACAAAGTAGCCTATGCAAGGTGGGAGCTGCACTAAGGATGGCTCTACCCTAGCTTGGAATTCAGACAGGACTCTGCTATATGCTGGGGTTGCGTGCAAGGTTGCTTGGACATCTATCTCTTTCCGGAAGACTCGGAAAATCTCATTGACGTCAGCCTCGGCAGCATGAGCGCTGGCGCTGTACCATCGCCTGAAATCAGAGGTTGCCATGAGTCTAACGAGGAAGAGACTAGCAAACGGATGCAAGAGCGCCTCAGGGAGCTGGAAAATCGGCTAAGGGGGCAGGAGCAAACTCGTAGGGTGTTACGTAAGAAATGAGGGACCTATTTATAGAAAAGGGGGAAACCCTAATTTTTGGGTGACTTGGAAAATTCTTGGGATTGGGCAATTCTAGTCTATATTGAGGTCCAAATGGGAATTGGAAGACTAATTTGAGGGTTTGAGCATGACTGGATTACCTAAAGATCCTACGCAACAAGTTGGAGATCTTTTGGACAAGTTATGGAGAAGAAATGGTAGGAGGTCTCACAGGTAGCGCCTCGTTCAAAAGCTGGACTTTAGTTTCTTGACCAGGCGCGACGTGTGAGACATCAGTCGCATTTTGATCAAAACATGTCCAATTTGGGTAACTAAGGGTATAAGGATGACAGACTCATCAAATTAAGCAGAATCGACCCCTTACTTGGTCAATTTGGAGCTGTTTTGGACAAAATTGGGCAAGGTCTCACAGGTAGCGCCTCGTCCAAAAACGAAACTTTAGTTTCTTTACCAGGCGCGACGTGTGAGACATCACACTTTTTGGTCTGAAAATGTGCTATTTTACTAAAACAAAAGCTGCTACTTGCTAATTTGTCCTAATTAAACAAGATTGGACACATAAACTACTCAAAATTGTTTTATATTACAGAATTTTTTTATTATTTACAAAATGTTTATTTGGGATCTCCCTTAATTAAGCTAGCTAATTGTATGTCCTTCCTCATGAGGGTTACTCGCTTTGCATGAACAGTGCAAGCTGTCGAGTCTTCAAAATGTTGCACTATCCTCTGCTCAGCCGCTTCCTGCAGTGCCAGAAGCATCTCATCTGTGACCCTCATGCCAGTGTTGAAGTCCTGCATGACTTCTCTAACTAAATGATTAAAGGGGGCACGGGGAATTAGGAGGCCATAACTGCGCTGGAAGTGCCTAATCTCTCTTAGTGCTCTTCTCTCGGTCTCCTTCCTGCTGGGCTTCTTCTTGGCTGGCTTCTTAGGGGCCTTGGGCTTTGGTGGTGGCAGCCTTAGTGCCTGGCTCTTCATTGGATGTCCGCCCTCGATGGTCCGTACCCTGTTCTCCTGATAGTAGGAGTTGTAAGCCTCCCACTTCTTCATGTACGCCTCATGTTCCCTCATCTTCCTTTCATAGATCTTGACGGGGTCCGTGACATAGGACTCTCGGGCAGGTCGTGGCTGTTTGTTCCTGTCCCAAGTCGGGTACTTAGGGGGCTTCTGCACTTGGTCCGGCTGCTCCAGGTCGGGGTGCTCTTGGTCGGGTATTGCTTGCTCATCACCTGGGGGTTTAGAAGAACTTCCACCCTCGGTGTTGGGGTTGAGGTCTTCATCTTCAGAGTCGTCAGAGGAGGCGCCGGGGGCTGATCAGGTGGCCGTTCGGTAATGGTGACCTTGGGGTTGGGGGTCTTCTTTAGCTTTCTTTTGGGCTGCTCCACGGCTTTGCCCTTCTTCTTCTTCAGCTCTTCGGCTGCTTTCACCTCCTCTTCTGCCCTCTTCATCTTCTTTTCCCGGCGGCATTCCTTCGCTTCATGCTTTGCGATCCAGGCCGCGAGGTCTTCCTCCTCACTTGGCTCGAGCCTTGGCTCACTCCGCTCTTGCCGCTCCTCTGCTTCTTTCTCGCGAATCCAGGCTTCGACTTGTTCGTCTATGGTCGGCTCAGGAACGGTCTCTCTTCTTCACGGGCCTTGGTTCTCCTTTCTCGCTTTGCTGCCTCCTCTTCTTCTTCGAGGAGCTCTGTCCCTGCATCCAAGTGCACCTCCCCTTCCTCTTGTTCCTGTACTTCCCGCTCACTTTCCTCGTAAACATCTGTATTCTGCTCATCTGTGATGCTCTCCTCGCTCGAGGATAGTCGACCTCCCCTCGCGACGAGCCTCTCCCGAAGCATCTGCTGAATGAGATTGGCATCGCTGGCACTGGTGGTTTCGCCTGGATAAGGCTTCCTGGCAGTCTGCTTGGTCCGTGCCATATTTGACGGCTCGTCGATTGGATGTCTGGCGCCAAAGATCGCCTTAGGGAGCGGGAGCAGATTTCTAAGGGGGGAACGTAGGAATGAGGGGGGTCTACATCTATTTATAGCTTGGGCAATTTTAGGTCAAAAATTCAAGTTGCTCTATTTAACGTGCCAGGGCACCTATTGACTTAAAACATACACTTATTTCAGAGTTTTTATAAGTATGGGTCTCACAGGTGGCGCCTCGTCCAAAAACTAGAGTTTAGTTTCTTGACCAGGCGCGACGTGTGAGGTCTTACACATTTTTAGGTAATTTAAGTGATTTAAACACATTATTCTAACTAATTCTTACCTTAGAACTCGCCTTACCCTATTACTTTTCTCAAATTCATCAAATTTTGAGGTGTTCTTGGCTCAATGTCTCACAGGTAGCGCCCTGCTCAAAAACTAAAGTTTAGTTCTTTGACCAGGCGCGACGTGTGAGACCACCTTGCCTGAGAAGGTTTTTGCTCATTCTTTTTAGTCTCATTATGTTCCAATTCACTTAATCTGTTACTAGCTTAGCATAAACTACAAAAATGAGAAAAAAATTTCCCACTTTTCGAGGTTTGAGGATTCTATCAAGTTAGTACTACTGGGAGCATGGTCAGTGCTTTGCTCTTGGTCTCCAAGAACATTGCTATGATACCACTGTGACGTCCCCTACTCGTATACGGTGCACTCACCGTATGCAAACAGGAGTTCATCCCCCATACCAGCTCCATACTGATACAGGGCCCTCCACATATCACTGCACCCGTAACGAGTCCCAGGGGGAAGAGTGAAGGGGTCATTTTACCCTGTCTCCCTCAGAACCTACCTAGCTGCGGAAGCGTAAACATACATGTCAGTAACAACATAATCACATATCCACCCAGAAGGGTGGTGCATCCACATCTGCATAGACAATGATCAGTACCATACATGGGGGTTCCTACCCAAGGCTCAGACTCGAAGGGATGACTGACGGCTCGGGTCTCCAGAGTTCATTGCAGACAGAATTCATGACAATGGATTTGGCTGGCATGAGAACATGGCATAGGGTTGTCCACTCCATCCGCCCCTCCTGTGCACACTTTGCAGAGTAGGCTGAAAAGTGTTGGGACCTGACTGTAGCCCGCCGGATGCATAGCCGAAAGGGCTATTCCTGGGTTGCATCTCCCCAGTTCCGATGGGGCAGGTAGGGATCACTCCCTCCAGAGATCTACATGCTGACTCAAGGTGACTAGAGGGCCACTGCCCTTATTCGACTGAACCCACTGGAAAGTGAACACCACCTCACGGGTGTCGAGCCCATGCCTTGCCCGCACTCAGTGGCAAGCCATTAGACCTAGTCACAATGATCCCTGGTAGGCCTTACACGCCAGAGGGGTCGTTCAAGAGTCAGAACACGAACCTCCTTCTTAGCCAGTCTGGCCCCTTCACCCACAACCAGGTGTGGTTCTTGTACACAGGCTGAATCTATAGTGTGCTAGAGAGGCTAATCTAGGAGCATCAACTACCAAGCTTTAGGGCCTCTACCCCCCTTCCCAATACAAGGAGTTCACAGAGATACATCATCCATATACATCACAGAAGAACTAAAGAACTAGATCTAACCTATATCATAGAGTTAGGTTCTTTAGTTAGTGTCTGGTATCTAGAAATCTAAGAGGCTGCTATGGGCAATTTAATAGGCTAAACCTACTGATACAATGACTGGAAGACGGTTTAGGCTATTAAATTGACTAAATACCTGATCCCTGGGTTGCTCCTCCTGACCTGAGTTCGACCATCCTGCAGAACTGCTCGAATCAAGGGAAACTAATGGTGCAATTCGCTTAGACAGCATCTGAGAGGCGGTTTTGGCTCCTGGGGCAGCCAAAACAGAGCTCTAAAACCCTATGGGCGAAAAATAGCAAGTTAGGGTTTCCCTAACCTAAATAGACAAGGGTTTAGGGTTAGGGTTTCCAATTATCCCTTTAAGCATGTGGGATAATTGGGTATGGCCCACTTGCCTTTAATGGCTAGGTGGCATAAAGGTGCCTTCATGGAAAGGTGTGCACTTTAATAAATGTGTACATTGATAAATGTGCACATTTATTCATGCACCTACCTAGCAAGTTGCCCCCTAGGGCTACTTACTTGGCTACACGCTACGCACATGTCCGACGGTCGGATTGGCGGTATGCTGAACGTTTATAAGGCAAGACAAAGATAGGTCCCGGGGCCGATAATCGTGGCTTTGGAACGCTCACATTTTGGGACACGCTAAAAGGTAAACAAGAACAGGCTTTTTTAGGCACAGAAGCATTGGCTAAACTGGTCAAAAATATTTATGAGAAGAATGGCGCTGATGGCATGTCAAAAATAGCTCATGGCTCGGAAATCTTCACTGAAACAGACGTCATGGAGTGTTTATCTAGAACCTCCAATAATAAAGCTCATGATGCAGATGGTCTTTGTGTAGAGCTGCTCAAACGGGGAGGATGAAACTGTTTTACATCCCTAACAGTTTGTTGAATAAAGCCATCATGTAAGGGATCCCAGAGACATGACAAATTAACCGTGTACATCCAATTCACAAAGGCGGTGACAAAAAGGTGGCAAGTACAGAACAATTTTGATTAATAGTATCTTTGCAAAAATCATAGGCGGCCTACTGGAAAAGAAACTAAGCTCATGGGCACAGCTGGCGGACATGCGCTCTAAATGCCAAGTAGGCTTCAGAAGTAATCGTAATACTTTGGATCATGTGTTGACAAACTCTGATTGAAAAAGCCAAAGCTTCAAATGCATCCCTGTATGTGGCGTTCATAGATTTTACAAAAGCGGTTGATACTGTACCTCGCAAAGAGCTTAGGATAGAATGATCCGCATTGGTATCCCGATATATAAGGGCAGCAACCTCGCTTTGTATGAGGAAGTGTTGATCAAGGTCTCATGGAATTTGGACACAAAAATCAAGAGTACAATTGGGATACGCCAAGGCTACCCTAAATAGCATGCTGTCGAAATGTAGCAGGGCATCACTCACAGATTGGGGATTAAAAAGAATTCTATTCAAGACGCTAATCCAAACAGTTTTGCCATAGGGCGTTCCAATTTGGGGACCCAAAATCTCTAACCGAACATGGAGCCAAATAGAAACAGCTCAAAAAATGTTTATAAAGGAGGGGCTTGGAATCCGATCCCAAATCCCTTATGCCATAATGCTGGCAGAAGTGGGCATGTTTCCACTTGAACTTGAAGGGCTGTTTCAAGCTATCAACTTCTACAATCAAGTTAGAGAGCAGGATACCAGTCGCCCATCTCATTTTGCCTTGATAGAATCTGAAGGATGGAAAGAGGACCTAATGCAATGGGCAAACAAATGGGGGGTAAATAGTTCGAATTGGCCAACAGAGAAGCAAGAAGCAAGAGATTTGTTAGAAAAGCTAGCAGTGGATCACATTTGGGCTGAACCAGGGAAAAGAATGATATATTATCAGACCAACGTGAACCACCTAGATGTCTATGAATGCCAGCGGTTTTTGAAAGCATGCCTACCAAAAGTGTATAAGCAGCTGATAGCAAGATACAGAACAGGCTCTCATAAATTGGAAGTAGAGACAGGAAGGTGGAGAAAGACACGGGTAGAAGATAGACTATGCAAGGTATGCAAATCAGGAGCTATCGAAAACGAACAGCATGTCTTCTTGCTGTTGTAGCACAATCTGAGATGAGACATGTTTTCGATGAAATGCTGGATAGGATGGAGCATAAGACTGATATTAATACGGAATGGTGTGTGCAGATAGATGGCAAGCAGATTTTTAAATCAACTCTTATGAGTCAATTGAATGGGAATCCATGGCTTTCTAAAGATAGATTGACAAAGGTGAAAACTTTAGTATATCTTGTCGAGAACAAGAAGGTGGATATTCAAACATTTTTAAAAATTGGATCAGATTGTGCAGTGTACTTTGAAGAACCATTGAAAGATAAGTCAGTGCCAAGGACTAGAGCTGCCTCGAAGAAGCGCTCGCATCAAAATGTAAGGGTTGAGAAGGTTTGGTACCTTAGAAGAGTGTTGAGCATGCATAGAAAGGTTGGGAATGCATGGAAAGAGAGCAGAGAACCTGTGGACTTGGTTAATCGCCCGTCCTCTGTAGTGCAAGTAAATCTTGCATACTATACATCACACAGAAGCAAAAGTGGCAAAGAGTTATAGTTTACTTATGATTTATCTGACAACCGACTGATTGACCTCGAGTCCATTATATCTCTCGCATGTTTGACATATGAAGCTAAAGCAAATAGATATATGCTTGCTGAAAATGATAGACAACAATTGAATAAGTTTGTTGTTGAAGAGTCCGCTGGTAAATTTTGATTTATGGTGAAAATCAATTCGTATTGATCAATTCAATTTATTAAAATGGTAATAAAGTTACAAATCTGTGATTGTCCATTCCTATGATCAAGTCGTACTTCCCAATACCCATCACTTCTGCCCCCATCTGGATATTAATCCCTGGCAAGTCGATGTCGAAGTTGATCCTCTTGCCTGCTGTTTGCCTTACTGCACCACTTGCTAAGATTACAGGCCTCGGCTTTGACTTCAATGGTTTCAACTTCAACATTTCAACCATTCTTGGGGATGCAAAGTTGTGGCTACTTCCTGAGTCTATCAGGACTATGAAAGACTTGGCCTTGGCCTTCCCTACTGTGGAAATTACCTTATACTGATTCTCTGCATGTTCTGTATCTATGGCGGCAAAAATGTGACACTCACCCTGAATATAGTCACGAGCTGCCTCGCCGTCGTCGCTAGACGGAGTGTCCCATCCACCCAACTCCGCTAGCGCTGCGCTCATGACGAAGGGGAAGTTTGCTGTCCTGTGGCCTGGCTGGAAGCACCTGAAGCAAAGCTGCTTTTCTATGCACTCCTGCCTCTTCTCCTTGGGCATTGCTTGCAAAAAGGACCGCACTGCTTTGGAGTAGTTAGACCCTTCCTGCTTGTCCTTGAAGGACACCTGCTTCTTCTCTTGCTGCTTCCCATGGTTGCCACTATATGGGGCTTTAGCTGACCTGGGTCAAGGCTCTGGGGCTATAACTCCTCGTTGCCTTGCCTTTATCCACGTATCACGCCGCCTACGCCCGTTCTTCTCGAGGCCCTGCTTCCTTGCAAGCTTATTGCCTTGGACTCGCTTACGATCTGGTCTTGGGTTTATTGCCCTTACAAGCACGTGATCTCCTCATTCAATCCTTCAATATAGCTCTCCATTTGCGTGCTTTTCACTCAACTTCGCACATAAAGCCTTAGTCTCATGAATTCCTCTCAGATATTTACGACCGATTTGTTTGCCTTGCTGCAACCTATAGAACTGGCGCATCATGTTGGACTTGTGTTCCCCGGGGCGTAATGGTGCTTGAAAGCTTTAGCAAACTTTTGAACACCATTCCATTCTGCTTAAGCCGTGGGCCTTGGCATACCCCTTCCACCAAATCGTCTTTGCTCCCTTGAGGTTGGCTGTTTGCCACTCGCTTTGTCTTTGTCCTTCATACCATAGGCGTTACCATACTCGCTCATCTCCATCCAGAGCCAAAGCCCTCTGCCTCCATGCTTGACTGTTCTCCTTTGAGAATTGCTCAAGCTTCCACAGCCTTCCATCGTTTCCCAATCTTGAATCTACCTTCTTCACGGTAGTCAGGGGTCCTCATCTCCTTGTCTCTAGTCTCTATGGTCTCTGCTCTCGTTTAGCCTCCTCCTCGGGACTCAAAGTCAGTCCGAGGGCTGGTCCGAGGATTCAAAGTCTTTGGGACCTCCTTCTCTTGCTCTTCCTCTTGTCCTTTCACGCTTTTCAGGGCTGATGCTTGTGGCAGGCTTGGCGTTACCTTCCCACCCAACTCCGCCAGGTTGCCAAGAAAGCCTTTATGTGCTCAAGGTCCGTCCTCATCTGTGACATTTCCTCCTCCGGGGTCATGGGGCCAAATGCCTCATACAGGCTCCTTGCCGGCTGCGGCCTAGGCGGACTCTGTTCTTCCCTATGGTTTCGCCGTTGTTGTTCTGCTGATCCTGGGCCTCTAGCTGCATACACAAGTAGGTCATGGCTATACGGTTAGTTTTATTTGTTCTCTTGCATTATATGTTTGTTGGTATAGTTGTGGAACAAAATACGTCAACAAAACATTTAAAGTGCAAAAGAAATTATATTTATATTATATAATATCTTAATACAAGGCCTCCGGGATCAAGAGTCTAACTATCCTTGAAATCGCCGGTAAGATGGGTTATCCTCAAGGAACTTCTTAACTTGGGATGTTCCTACCGAAAGGTCCCAAGTTCCCGAGGGGGACGTTGTTGATGACCCGCCCTGCACAGTTGTCACCAATTCCTCTACCCCGCGGTCGGAGGAAATGCCCTATTCTGCTAATCGCGACCGATGGGGCATCAAAGTAAGTCGAAGATGTCGAAAGCCATGCCTTTCTGACTAAGACGGCATAGTCGATGTTTAACCGAGCATGCATGCCAAAGCCGTGAGTGCAATGAGCATGAACACTCCTTCTTAAGCTGGCTGAATTTGCGGTGTATACCGGCCATTCTCCCATCCAAGAGTGGGGAGGTAGTACCTCAGCGACCTGGCCATTGTTGTAAGGGGTTGATGACTGTCAGCCCCTTGGCCGCCAAAATTTATGTCTCCCTAAGATATTCGCCGACCTCCACTTCGTGAACTCTCTGTAATCCCCGACATTGTCGATGAAGTCGCCTCGAGGTGATTCCGCTTCTTCGCTCGCGGAGCCGGTGTCAAGAACTTCGGCATCAAAATGCTCGTGGACTTGCCACGGATCCCCATCCGTTCCTGGATGGCATAGAACTCCTCGTCAGATGGCAGGTCCCGAGCTTCCATTATTTGCCTGATGCTGCTGTAGGCTTGGAGGTCCGAAGTCGACTCTCTTGTATAGGTGTCGGCCTCCCTTATTTGAAGCCGGAAATCTGAAACTCCCCGGAGGATGAAGTCATCTAGGTCTGGTTGCTGCCGCAGTTGGTGCAGCAACTCGTCGAGTCGGAACTCTCTCTCCCTGCACACCGGGAGGTTTTGAATGTCGCTGAGGAGCAGATACTCCTCGCCGTTGATGATGATGGGGGCTAGGCTTGTGATACCTAGCCCAAGTGGTGGGGCGATCCTGAGCATCTGCCGGTTCCGCTCAAAGTCCGGTAGCTCCTCGCCGCGCTAGCCGCTCTTCCTCGGGTCGAGCTCGACGATTCTTCGCTCTTCCGATTCGCCGCCCTCGCTTTTCCTTTCTGCTCCCCGCTGATACCGCAAAAGGAGCCGATCTGTCATTGAGAGGAGGCTATGGGGTCCACCTCCATGGGAGGGATAGAGGTTTCCCCCATGGGGTTTTCAGCACGGTGGAAAAGGAAGATCGCTAAGGCGGCTGTGTAGGAAAAATACTTGGTCCTGTCGACTGTCAGGACCATGTAGTCTGGCAACCTCTGGGCCTTGTTAGTCAGGTACTTGGCAATGTTTGGCACATCACCCAAGGCTGCTTGAAGGGATTGCCTGGGAACAAAGTAGCCTATACAAGGGGGGAGCTGCACTAAGGACGGTCCTACCCTAGCTTGGAACTCAGCCAAGACTTGTCTATATGCTGGGGTGGCATGCAAAGTGGCTTGGACATCTATTTCTTTCCGGAAAACTCGGAAAATGTCGTTGACATCGACCTCGGCAGCGTGGGCACTGGCGATGTACCATCACCTGAAGTCAGCAGTTGCCATGGATCTAGGGAAGATGGAACTATCAAACGGATGCAGAAGCGCCTCAAGGAGCTGGAAAATCGCCTAGGAGGTCTGGAGCAAACTTGTAGGGTGGCAAGTGGAAAATGGGAGCCTATTTATAGACTAGGGGGAAAACCCTAATTTTTGGGTGACTTGAAAAACTCTTGGGGTTGGGCAATTCTAGCCTATGTTGAGGTATCGGGCGGCCGCTCCGTGATGACGACCTTGGGGTTGGCGGACTTCTTGATTTTCCTTTGGCCCGCCTCCACGAACTTTCCCTTCTTCAGCCTCAGTTCCTCTGCCTCCTTGGCCTCCTGCTCCTCCCTCTTCCTCTTCTTCTCTGCCCTCTTCTTCTCCCGACGGCGTTCTTTTGCCTCGTGTTTCTTGATCCACGCCGCGAGCTCTTCTTCTTCTGTTGGGTCGAGCGTCGGCTCCCTCTGTTCTTCTTGCTCCTCTGCTTCCTTCTCCCGAATCCAAGCTTTGAGTTCTTCCTCCAAGGTCAGCTCGGGAGTCGACTGCCTCTGCTCTTCACGAGCCTTGTTCTCCGCTCTCGCTCTGCTACCTCCTCTTCTTCTTCGAGCACCTCTGTACCTGCATCTGAGTGCACCTCGTCTTGATCGACTTGCTGGTCTATCTCCTCGTCCTGTGCTCCTCCCTGCTGGGATCCTTCTCTCTGGTGCCCATCTGAAGTCGTTCCCTCGCTCGATGAAGACTGGTCTCCTCTGTTGAGAAGGCGCTCCTGAAGCATCCTCTGTATCAGGCTGGGATCTTGGGCGCTGGGCGATTCACCAGGTCGGGGAACTCGAGCGGTCTGCTTGATTCTGGCCATGTCTTACGGCTCGTCAATCCGAGGTCAGCGCCCAAAGATCGCCTTCAAAAGCGGGAGCAGATTCTCTAAGGGGGAAATGTACAAATGAGGGGGGTCCAGATCTATTTATAGCTTGGGCAATTTTAGGTCAAAATTCAAGTTGCTCTATTTAATGTGCCAGGGCACCTATTGACTTAAAACATATACTTATCAGAGTTTTCTAAGTACTGGTCTCACACGTTGCGCCCAGGCCAAAACCTAGAGTCTTGGTTTTGCTTCTGGTGCGACGTGTGAGACATTGTACATTTTTTACTGAATTTTGTGATTGTAATATACCATTCTAGCTAAATCTTATCTTAGAACTCGATCTAGCATGTTACTTTTCTGAAATTCATCAAATTTTAAGGTGTTTATGGCCCAATGTCTCACAGATTGCGCCCAGGTCAAAACCTAGAGTCTTGGTTTTAGTCCTGGTGCGACGCGTGAGACCTTCTTGCTTTAGAAGGATTTGGCTTACTAATTTTAATCTTTTTATGTTCCAATTCACTTAATTGTTACTAGCTTAGCATATACTACAAAAATGAGAAAAAAATTTCCCATTTTTCGAGGTTTGAGGATCCTATCAAGTTAGTACTACTGGGAGCATGGTCAGTGCTTTGCTCTTGGTCTCCAAGAACATTGCTCTGATACTACTGTGACGTCCCCTACTCGTATACGGTGCACTCACCATATACAAACAAAAGTTCATCCCCCATACCAGCTCCATACTGATACAGGGCCCTCCACGTGTCACTGCAACCTTGATGAGTTCCAGTGGGAAGAATGAAGAGGTCATTTTACCCTGTCTCCCTTCAGGGCCTATCTAGCTGCGGAAGCGTAAACATACATGTCAGTATACAACAACATCATCACATGACCATCTCGAAGGATGGCTCACCACATATCTGCATCGACAAGATCAGCACATCACATGTGGGAGTCCTACCCAAAGCTCAGACTCAAGGGGAATGACTGACGGCTTGGGTCTCCAGAGTTCATTGAAGACAAGATTCATGGCAATGGATTTGGCTGGCATGAGAACATGGCTTAGGGTAGTCCACTCCATCTGCCCCTCCTGTGCACACTTTGCAAAGTAGGTTGAAAAGTGTTGGGACATGACTGTAGCCCGCTGGATGCATAGCCAGAGGGGCTATTCCTGGGTTGCATCTCCCCAGTTCCGATGGGGCAGGTAGGGATCACTCCCTCCAGAGATCTACATGCTGACTCAAGGTGACTAGAGGGCCACTGCCCTTATTCGACTTGAACCCAATCCAATACAATGAGTTCACAGAGATACATCATCCATATACATCACAGAAGAACTAAAGAACTAGATCTAATCTATATCATAGAGTTAGGTTCTTTAGTTAGAGTCTGGTATCTGGGAATCTAAATGGCTGTTATGGGCATTTTAATAGGCTAAACCTACTCGTACAATGACTGGAAGACGGTTTAGGCTATTAAATTGACTAAATACCTGATCCTTGGCTCGCTCCTCCTGCCCTGAATTTGACTATCCTGCTGAACTGCTAGAAGATGGAGCTAGAAAGGAAAACTAATGAATCGAATCGCTCAGGCAGAGTCTGGGAGGAGGTTTTGACCCCTTGAGCAAGCAAAACAGAGCCCTAAAACCCTATGGACGAAAATGGCAAGTTAGGGTTCCCTTTACCTAAATAGACAAGGGTTTAGGGCTAGGGTTTCCAATTATCCCTTTAAGCATGTGGGATAATTGGGTGTGGCCCACTTGCCCTTAATGACTAGGTGGCATAAAGTGTCCACATGGAAAAATGTGCACCTAGATAAATGTGCACATTGGTAAATGTGCACATTAATAAATGCACACACCTTGCAAGTTGCCCCCTAGGGGCTACCTGCCTGGCTACATGTCGGCGTACACGTCAGTCGGGGTGGCGTGTACGCGTGACGAGGTAGTACAGTATACGTCCTGGGGCCATATACTGTTCTGGAACGTCACAGCTTCAAAAGAAGCTTGGCATGCTTCTGTCCACTCTACAGGTATGAACTTGCTTTCCTTTTTCGAGAACTTCTTTCCCTTGGTCAAGTTTGTAATGGGATGAACTGTGTGAGAGAAATGTGGCACATACATCCTTAAGAAGCTTGTCATACCCAGAAAGCTTTTAACTTGTTTGATAGTCTTGGGTGGTGTTAAGTTTCTAAGAGCTTGGATCTTACTTTCTGCCACCTGAATCCTCTGATTTGAGACCTCATGTCCAAGTAGATTCCCTTTTGAGCAAAAGAAGACACATTTCTTAGGGTTTAAACTCACTCCTCCTTTCCTGCACAAAGAACATAGTTGTGTGAGATAAGTCATGTGATCTTCTAGTTTGGTGTTGACGCACAGATCATCCAGATAAACTTTGAATGATTTAGGATCCATGTCCTTGAAAATGGTATCCATTGCCCTCTGAAATGTGGCAGTTCTGTCGGATCACCCCAATGACCCAAATCCTGGGGATATTCTCAGCTTAAAGGAGGCCCTTCTGATGTTGTTGGGGGATACGGAGATGGAACACAGATAGATGAGAGCGTGTCAGTGGTTCTGTTCTCAGGGGGTCAAGCAAGCAAGGTGCAGCGCAATTCGGTAGAGATGCATTCATAAGCCCAAAGGGCATTCTCTTCATGGCAAAAGCCCCCCATGGCGTGACAAAAGATGTCTTGGCTTGATCCTCTTCCTTGATGCTTGGGTAGAAGCATGAAAGGGTGGGCAAAAAAAGTGCCCGTATTTTACATTTACAAATTCAAAATGTAAGGAAATCCCTCCCCCCCAGAAATTATTATTCTTGGAATGAATCATTAATGGGCAAATAATTTTGAACTCTCCTCCCGCACTCTGTTCAACCTTCCTCCCGCTCGAACCTCCATAGCCGAAAGCTTGACATCCATATTCGAACCTCCATAGCCGAAAGCTTGACATCCATATTCGAACCTCCATAGCCAAAAGCTTGACATCCATATTCGAACCTCCATAGCCAAGATCAGGACCTCCATAGCCAAAAGCTTGCATTTTCAGAGAGCTGAAGCACCAGGGAAGAGATCATGACGAAAACTTGGAACAAAGACATCTCCAAGGAAATCTCCTCAACAAACCCGTAAAGCCCATGCCAAGGTCTCCCACTAGAACTGCCGCCCGAAAACTCAAGAGTGGGTCTTCTTCAGATCGGGAGGTCTTGCCGCCCGAGTTTGACAAGGTAAGCATCAGGCAGCTTAGGAGCAACAATTTTGATAGCATGTTTCCAGAGCTAGTGCAAATAGTGCAGGATGTTTGGGGTTCTGAAGCCCCTGCTGTTAGGGGTTATCAAGAGTGCAGGATTAAGCCTGGTTGGATGGCAGATTTTTTTTCTGTGTATGAGCACGTTTTTTGTAGGAGGGACATTGCAAATCATCACATTCCATTGTATTTTGCCCGAGCATATGCACTTCATTACAAAGGAGTAAGCATTGATTGGGATGAGGTGAAAGCAAGTGCAAGTCTTCATTCAAAAGGCTCTCAAAAAGAATCTGACCTGACAGAATTAGCTACAGTAAAGTCTTCCAATGTTAAAGCTATTAAATGTATGCCTCAGGTAGAATTGGGGCAGCGGTTGGAAATGATGAAAAGGTGGAGGGAAACAAGAGCATTAGATTTTGATGAAATACAGACTTTAAAAGAGAAAAGGAAAACAATGAAAATTGAACTGTTGAAGCATGAGAGTGATAAGAGCTTCTTGACAAGACTTGTGCGAGTAAAGATGCAAAAATATGTGAGCGATTCAAAGATTATGGCAGGTTTAAAAAGCAAGCGGAAGCCAACTGATGTGCAAATGGCTTTGGCATCCCATTTAGAGGAGGAGAAATCAAGTTATATTGCCGACTTAGATGCTCTAATGATTCCCATTGATTGTTTAAAGGCTGATTTGCAAGAATTAGAAGTCGCCATTGAAAAAAAATCAGCAAGGATTTGGAAGTTAATTCCAACCGTGAGAATAGAATAAAGGAGATGACTAAGCATTTGGAAAGATCAGATCCGATAGGCCTGCAGCCCGCTCCCATACTACAGCAGAAAGGCGGAGCGCTTCATTCTCACATATAAGCAATACTTGCGGTAATGCAATGATTGCCTTGACTCGACCATGGTAATATCTCCACTTTGTGGTCATACATATTGTCTATTTTGTCTTATATTCAGGGTTTCAACGACGAATACATGTGTACATGATTGTTTATGGTCCGAGGACCTGCGACATTGCTTAGGAATCCCTTCCGAAGGTACATCTATTTCTATTTTGATTACACAATTAATTTGAGTGTACTTAGATGTAGTTAGTTTCCATCATGTACGTAACTGTATTAACATTTGATTTGGCGTGGTTTTGTCTTTACTGTAAAGAGGAAATGTATTTGCTTCTGTACTTTACATTTACATGTGCCATGAAGTGATTTTCTGGAATTCCTTTACAGGGTGTATTAATAGGGTGTATTGCATTGACTGTACTTTGCATTTACATGTGATCAGAAATGCATATGAATTTGGTGTTTGACTTTCCTTTACCTGCAAATGGCGATGGCGATGGCGATGGCGATGGCGAATGGCGATGGCGATGGCGAATGGCGAAATGGCGAATGGCGATGGGGATGGCGATGGCGATGGCGATGGGGAAACGAAAGCGATACACAGGTTAGTAAGATAGGGTTTAAGGTCTCATTCAGTGTTTTCGTCATACAATTATGCTTCGTGATTTAGTCGAAGGGAATCGAGGACTCAAATAGTGCCCCATTCCTAACAAAAAAGATGTAAAAATAGCCGAAACAGTACAGTAAAGGCTCTAGTATCCGGGAGTTCCAGGATTCGAGTAGTAGTCTTTGTAATGATAGAGGGTGATAAAATAAAATAGAATTGGGAGTGCCATGATCCAGAACACCATAGCGAACAGAGCTATGGTTGAGGCAGGCTGTGATAACGGAATCGGAAATGTGGACACAACGGTCATGAGAGATTCAAAAATTCAAAAAATCCAAATATCCGTGTATTGGGATGTGTATTGTACGGTGGGTAGGGATATGGAAGCGGGGGGGATACGCACCCACCAACTGGACCTAACGGCATTACGTGACCATTATTTTCTGGAGGATTAGACACGTAAGACAGTATGGGGGCCATCAAGTATGTAAAAAAAAAAAAATGGCAAATACAAATGTAACCAAACAAACCATAAGATGGAATCTCGGGAACCAAAAGGGGTCAATTTGGGGCTGACTGGCGTAACAGGACAGGAATGCAGGAGTGTAAAGGGGAGGGCAAGTACAATCATTAAGAGATTACAGCGCAAAATAGGAATATATTTAGGAAATTAAGATAATATTAATAATAAGAATGAATAATAAAAAGTAATAAGGGAAGATAAGACAAGTATTAAAGGCAGGCGGGGGTAGTACGAAAATTCGTGAGAACTATAGACATTCTAGGGAATATCCTGAAGGCGCATAATTACGAAATTAATTGGACAGTGCGGACGGGTCCGGTCGTAAGACTCCAGCGTATCCGAGAAGATGGCGGGAATTGCGACAGAAAACCCTAACTCACATGCGCCTACAAAAAGGCATCAGAAGCTCTTGGATCCGATCGGAGAAGGAAGCGCCTGGAGAGGAGTCCGATAGTTTTAGTTTGGCAGATCTATATTATAGATAAAGGCGCGGAGTCGGACGCTGCAATGGACAAGGGCAAAAAGGTAATGGAACAGGATGGAGCCAATCCTCGGAAGCGCCGAAGGTCTGGAGGTCCCGGGAATGTCACAGTGCCGTGGAATGCTGAACTTGAAGAGTTTAATCCATGGTGTATCTGCGAGGATAACTGTCGGTGCCTGGAAAAAGGGTTGGAGTCATGTTTAAGCTGCAAGCGGGTGCATTGTCTTTTTTTTTTTTTTTTTTTTTTTGAAGGCCTGTATATTGATATATAGATTAAAGTTACAAAATTTACTTTTTACAGGGAAGTATAACCCAGAACCTTAATAACTTAAGAGTTATTTTTATAAAGAGTTTAAGGATAAAGATCATGCAATCAGATCATGAGCTACTTTCGGTCCAAAATATAGTGTTGTCAGATTCTAGATTTCCCTGAAATCAGAAGGGAGCCCTGAGGTTATAGTTCGTGGTTTTTCTTCCTCTCCCCCTGACCATAATGGATAGGATGCAACAGGTGCATAAGCAAGATGCAGCTTTGGTCATGTTGAATCTTCCCCTGCTGTCCTTGGCCTGACATAAAAGGTCTCTTCGAACATCCGGAGGCTGATCACAGCAGCAATTGCATAAGCACGGTTCCTCATGCCCTTGCATGTTTGGCGGCCCAAAAATCTTGATCCATTCCATGTTGGTTGTGGGATCCGTCTTCTTCCATTTGATTTTCCGAACCAATATGAAAATAATCCCTGCAAAAGCCAATGACAAGAGTGTAAGATTAGATGGCGTCATTAATCCATTTAATATCATATGAAATCTGCCTGATAACTGCCTCAGGATGAATGATTTCATTATTAAAGATAAGCGTATTCCTTCCTTTCCACATCCTCCATAGAAGAATGTAGATTCTCCAGTCATTCGGGTCATGAGGCATGAAGAAGTCTATGGAGCTCATAGAACAGAGGTTATAGCCCAGGAGATCTGAAGCTAACTCCAAGACCCATTCAGACCAAATACATTCCTTGAAAAGGTGGTTCTCGTCTTCTCTTTGTCCCAAGCATCTTGGACATACATCAGAGTCTGCCATCTGCATTCTATATCTCTTGTGATTTGTGGCTAAAGCTTTGTGCCAAAGCTGCCACATAAATGACTTTATCTTAGGGTAGATCGGGCTAGACCACATAAACTTCAAATTCCTCCTACATCTATCTCTATCTGTTCCCCATTTCTCCTGGATGGTCATTGAATTCTCCCTCATGAGAAACCTATGGGCCATCTTTACTGTTAGGGTGGTTCTGCCATGACTATTCCAGTTATCATCCTCCTCTCTCCACTGGCCCTGTAACAGAGTGTTGCAGATGTTGTTGTAGAGATTTTTACAGTTTTCCCCCTCCTCTGCCAGGACTGAGCTTTCAAATGGTATGATCCCATCTTCATTGTACATATCCCTGATTAGGTTTACTCCTTTGTTTCTCCAAAGCTTTGCCTGATCTGGAAAATGACATGCTAAACATAAAAGGGGATCGTTAGTTAAAATGGCCGGGTTCCAGAAAATAGATTGATCCATGGATAAGCCTTTATCCCAGTTAAATAAACCCTTCGTCAAATTCCAAGCTTTAATCCATTTCTTGATTAAAGCTGGGACAGACTTTGGTACAGTAAATGGGAAGTAAATGGCATAAGGAAGAACAATTTTGACTTGCCTCCAACCAAAGGACCAACACTTGCTTAGATAGTGCCTGATGATGATGGATACCGGATGCCTGATCAGATTATGGGCTGCCTTGAAAAAGTATTTAGCTGCCAGGGCCATCCCCTGCTTTTCAATGTTTATAACCCCCAATCCACCATCCTTTTTCTTTTTGCAGCATTCTGCCATAGCCACCGGAGTCCAGCACCTTCTGTTTTGGCCACAAGAAATGTACCTGCCAATTATACTCTGCAATTTGTTAGAAACCTTTTTTGGGGCAAGGATAACCGAGGATTGGTAAACATGTGATGAGGAGATGACAGAATTAGCTATAATTGCCCTTCCCTGCTTTGAGATATACTTCGAATTTAGGTTATCCACCTTTTTTTGAAATTTTTCTATAATATCAGCCCAAATATCAGAAGGGCTACTTTTTAAAGCATAGGGTATTCCCAGAATTTTTGAGGGAGACGTAGGGGAGATATACTTACAGCCCAAAATGTTTGTCGTGTGCTCCCCCTTTACCTGATCCTTAGCCAAGACCTTTGATTTGATAGGGTTGATCCTGCAGCCTGAAACCTCTCCAAAGGCTTCCAGAATTATCTGGGTATTGGTAATGGACTGAAGATCCATAGATAACATAATAAAAGTGTCGTCTGCAAAGTGACCATTCAGGAATTGGTCAACTCCTTCATGGTTTTCTGGAAGATTTAGCCCTTGAATTAGATTGGAGTTCTTGGCCTCCTCCAATTTGCAATGGAGGGCCTCCATAATGATTAGGAAAAGGAAGGGGGCAAGGGGGCACCCTTGTTTTACCCCCCTTTTCAAAGGAAAAAAAGGGACCGCAAATCACCATTGATCGAAATCGTAGGATCTTGAGTTGTTGAGAATAGCTTTAAAGATCTGAGTCACCTCCTCAGGAAAAACCCATAGCCTTGCGGCAAGATTTACCGAGGAAGCTCCAAATGATCGTAACCGAAAAGCCTTTGTTATATCCAGCTTTAGTAGGGCTATATCCTGTTTGGAATCCTTAGCCCAGTTGAGGCCAAGAATAGCTGTCACAACATTATCCAAAATGAATCTATCCTTGAGATATGCAGCTTGAGAGGAACTTATAATTTTATCAAG
This sequence comes from Isoetes taiwanensis, assembly GCA_021234155.1. Classification (NCBI taxonomy): domain Eukaryota; kingdom Viridiplantae; phylum Streptophyta; class Lycopodiopsida; order Isoetales; family Isoetaceae; genus Isoetes; species Isoetes taiwanensis. The sequence goes on along the minus strand of JAJEKV010000045.1, from coordinate 3,232,728 downwards.
GATAGGCTTGAGCCTTCTTGCAATCGTCCCTGAAATTAACTTGTAAACCACGTTTGATAGGGAAATAGGCCTATAATCTGAGAACGATGCTGGCATGTCCACCTTAGGAATCAATGTTATCAAACTAGTATTTATCCTGGCATCCAGACATTTCTTTTCCTTGAACTCGTTAGCCATATTTGTTATGCTATCCCCGAGTAAAGGCCAAGCCTTGAGGAAGAATTCCACTGGTAGACCATCGGGTCCGGGAGTTTTCCCTTTATCCATTTCTCTGGCAGTTTGGAGAATCTCATTATTTGTGAAAGACCTGTGGATAGTAAAGTTATCCTCCACGGTCACTCTAGGCTGAATATTAATGAAACCATCCATCCTATTATGCAGACAATCAGCCTTGGTTCCCATAATGTTGGTGAAGTGCTCAGTGGCTGCCTGCTTAATTAGATCTTCCTCTACAATCACCTCATCCCCAACCTTTATATCAAAGATGTGATTTCTTTTTATTCTCCCTTTGGCTTTGGCAAAGAAGAACTTCGAACTACACCTCTCATCATCCTTGATTTCCCTTATTTTGGCCTTAAGCCTCCAACCTTGTGCAATTTTGATCTCCTCTCTCTCGATGTCCGCTTTAATGCTGTCCTTCAGGTCCTCTGGAGCAGTAGAGAGAGATTCTCTCAGGTTATTAAGCGTGGCCATTTTCTGTTGGTGCACACTCTTCCCCCATTCTTTTAGCCAATTTTTTATGGCCTTGGAAACCACTATCCACCAAAACATCCAACCCGAGTGACCCTCAGGCTTGGGAAATCTGGAAATAACCTGCTCCAACCTGTCTAAAAAATCTTCCTGATCCAGCAAGTTAGTATTCAATTTGAAATAAGTTTTCTTTTTCCTAATAACAGTCCTATCCGAGATAATTAACTGCTGGGGGTAGTGATCAGAGAGAGTATAACCCTCCAAATTAACAACTCTATTGCTAAAATTCCAAAGATTCTCAGATAAATAAAACCTGTCATGAAGACAAAGGGTGGGATCACTTCTCTTGTCCGTCCAACTATAAGAATTGGGCTTAGTTCTTGCCAAGGTCAGATTATGACTGTTGATAAGATTACCCCAAGCTTTCTTCTCTTGAGCTCCTAAAGGCCTGTAATTCTTATTTTTCATAAAATCATTAGTTACCATGTTGAGGTCTCCCCCAAGAATACACTCATCAAATTCGATGTTATCTAGACTGTTCTTCACTCTGTTCCAAATACCTATCCTATCACCAGGATTATTAAATGCATATATATTAACTAAGGCAATTCTGATTCCAAGAAGGGTACATAATAAAATCTGCCACCTTCCTTCTCTACCATTAACCATATACTTATCCGAAAGATTTAAATTGTCCTTCCAAGCTATAGCTATCCCTGCAGAGGAATCATTAGCAGGAATAGACCATAAATCATAACCAGGAGGAAGGGTCCTTCCAATCATTACCTGGTGATTGGAGTCATGAATTTTGTGCTCTTGAAAGAAAATAATATCCGGGAGAAGAGTGGATAAGCAAACCTTTAATCTGTCCCTTTTGCCACCATTGTTGATGCCCTGGAGATTCCAGGTAACACAGTTAATTCTCCTATCCATTAATATTTATACCTTCCTACCACTTGTCCAGCTTGGATAGTGGATTTTCTGGGACTGGCTCTGCTGGGGCCTTGATAAAATTTCTTTTTTGCCCTTCCTTTCCTTTTGTCCACAATCTTCCATCCTTGCTCCTCAGTCTCAATCAGGTTCTCAATATTCTGTTCAAACTTAGTGTCCTCCCACGCTTTTGGGATATCAGGGATTGTTGGAATAGACAAGAAGATGTCCCCTGTGTCAATTTTAAGAGAAAGGTTAACATTTTCGATCGTAACCACCATATTCTCATCAATTTTCAACCTCATTTGATGGGGTTGATACTTTAGATAGTTGGGGTCAGGCAGATCTTTGATGTCTGCTTCAGCCTTCCAATTTTTCGAAGTAGAGCCATTATCCATCTCCATCTCTTTATTGCTCTTTTTGGGAACCCAGGTCTGCTTGATTTCCTCCCGAAATGTAGGGCCCTTACCCTTGAGGTCCCTGACTACAGGGGTTTTGGAATACAGGATCCTGAGGTCTATAAACTTGCTAGCACTGATCCTGGTCTTGAGGGTATTATTCCAGCTGGAGTTTATGGGTTTAGAGATGCAGACGGAGAGGAAATTTGTTTGAGGAATATTGATCTCAAGAACTTCCCCAAGATTTCTGGAAATGGTGGCCAGATGAGATTTAGTCCAGAAAGCCGGAGGGAGGTTCGGGAAGGTGATCCAAGTGGAGGTGCATATACCCTCCTCTTTCCCTGGGATGAAATCTGCCCGCCATCTCATAATGTAAAAGGGAGAGTTAGAGATGAAGTCATGTTTCTTTCTAAGAATAGAGTGGACACTCTGCTCATCCCTGCAAACAATCTGATAGGTTTTATTATCCATCTTAAGAATAGACAAAATGGGAACATGCTGGCTTTTAGTGATCCAGGGTTTAACATCACCCAGCGAGGGACACCTAAGCGGGAAATGGATAAAAAAAGCTTTTCTGGTGAAATTGTCAGTAGCAGAGGAATCATGCACCTCAAGAAGATCAATGAAATCCCTGTCACTATCAGCCTTACTACAACCAGAAACTTCAGGGGGGAGATTTAGAGTCTCATTTTTCATTAGAACATTCTTATAAGACAATTGAGAGTTCAAACCTTTCACTTTGTCCCCTTTACCCATCATTGGAATGGCGTTGCTGATCTTGTCCTCTCCAATCTTTGTTTTCAGGATGTTGAGCCCCGACATCTTGACGTCATTACAATTTTCACAGTCACAGGAATCCACCTCCACCGGATTGAAGAATCCGTTGCTATCCTTAATGGTACATTTCTTCGCATTCTTCTTCAGCCTCATCTGGTAAACTTCCAGGGATGTTGCCAGAACTTTGGGGATTTCTTCAACCTTCAGCCTTGATCTAAAGGCTTTTCTGTGTTTTTCGATAACATGATCCTCAGCATCCTCCCATCTCCTGATTAATCTTATACTTGCCTTGGTGGTGCCCCTCAGACTGTCCCACTGGATAATAAGGTCCTTGATCTTTGCTAACATCTCGTTCATGGATGCCCTGAAAATTCCGTTCTTGAGACTACAACAGTCCGTTTCCGTGTGGCCCTGTTTCACCGTTATTAGCTTGTATAGGCATGTGTCCATTTCTTGAGCATATCCCCACATATTCCAAACCCAGTCCCTGTCGCTGGCTCTGCCTTCCCAGTAATCATCGTCAATCTTGAACATTCTATCCCTGCATGCTGTTATCGTCACCTCCTCTTGGATTCCCATGCACACGGCCGCTGCCTTCTGTTGGTCTTGGATGATTTGCAGCCCTATGTGGATGTCTTTGAGCAATTTCCAACCCAGATCATTCCGGCTGTCAAGCCAGAATATCTGAGTCCACTCTTCATCTTCAATCTCCTTCTGTTCCCTTGAAGCACTGGTTCCGCTATTTTTCCTCGACATCTTGCAGTTGGAGCTTGCAGGCAAAGAGGAGGCACAGGAGACGGAAAGATTTGGCAGTTACAAAGAGAAGGGGGAGGATCCGAACTTCAAACTTCTTCTGCTGTCCCAAGGAGTAACTGAAACACCCCTTTTTTTAAAAACCTTGGAAATCGTGAAAACACCGTACCCTATGAAAGGCAATCTAAAGATCCTAAAATTATGTCCCGTCAGAGGATCCAGCTCTGGCTCAGTACCCTATGAACCTCGATCAGACCCTAATTTGCTACAAGAAACCTCCAAACTACTACGTCTATGTCCCTAATATACTGTGCCGGTTGCAGGTCGAAGAAGGAAGCCCAATGAAATATCGGTTCCACCCCAAAATCAGTCGGGGCACTCATAGTGAATAGATTTCTCTCAAATCTGCCTCCAAGATATGGCTGTGAATTGTGAGTAGCAACCCTGAGGGATCCCGGCCTGTCGAAACACAAGATGCACAGATAGAAGAAGTTGAATCCAATCCTACAAAAACCAATTCTAGAGTTCGTTTCAAAGGCTACTCTAATCAAATTTTCCACTAGGTTAATGGATTGCTCGAATTCTTCAGAGACATGAGTAATCCCCAAGCCCTGGAGAACAGCTTCAAGCAAAGCCTCATCCATTGGGTTGGGGAACTCCTCTCTGAGTTCGGGCGGTGGCGCGTCTTGAGCGCCTAACGTTCATCTCTCTAAATTTGTCGGCGGGTGCATTGTCTATTCTGTGATCGGGTACATCACATGCAGACAATGAAAGATATGGGATACAATCTGAAATTGTTGGAAGTAATGGGGGTCCTGGCGGACAAAAGTGATGAAACAAGGCAACAGGATAGGCTGAGGGTTCTACGATGCTTCAACCGGCTACAGATGGAAGGGGAGATGCAGAAATCAACAAGTTACCAACATGACCTGATTGTTACTGATTTTGGTAAGGTATGCATCAATTATGCTGAAAAAAATCCACCAGTATATCTCTGTAGGGCTCTTATGGCCAGGAATGTAGAAAAGAGGACTATGGGAGAAACATCAGCAACAATGAAGAAGAACTGACCTAAGCAATGAAAGTGTCTACGAAGCGGACGCAGTAACAGGAATAGTTGGGTATAGTCGCGGACGTTTCTGATTTTTCTGATCTTTTCAAGGTATATCTCTTGGCAGATCTTCTATATAAGTTTAAGATCCAGCCGCAACCAACAGCAGGATCAGTTTTAGTTTTTAGTTTTAGTTTAGTCTGAATTCAAAAGTTACAGAAGTGGGTGATCAGATACAGGTCGCATGACAGGTTAGGCATGGGCTAGTCATGGGAAAGTAGGATATTTAGATATATGAAAAGAATCAGCACAGAGGGGATTACATGAAGGCCCCAAATTTTGTAAAGATTTTGTAAAGTCTATGTAAAAATGGCTGATATAAGAATGTAAGGCAAAGTTTTGTTAAAATTGGGTAGAAACAATCTGGAACAAATACGGGTTAGGGGGAAATACAAAACATAGACGGTAGTACAATAAAATAAAGAGATTGCTATAACAGCAAGAACAAACATAGACGAGAGACAACTGGGATAGACAAAGGGTGGTACATAGTCTTCAGAGGGCAGAGGACAAAGGAATACAAATAAAATAAAATAAAAAATAATATACAAGAAAAAGAACAAGATTTTGATAAAGTACGATGAAACAGTCTGTCTAATAAAGGGCAAAGTTGTCAGTCAAAGAAAGAAGGTTGATTGAGCTGAGTGAGATAATGATGTGTTGATATATTTGACATTTGATATATTTGACATGCTCGCATATTATTGTATGTGTTAAAAACGGAAGGGGGACCCGTGTGAGTAAAAAGCACAACCTATTTAACCCGTTCGTGTTCGATGTAGTCAACTATTAAATATAACACCCTCAGAACCGGACAATGGTTGTCTAGGATTGATCATGGGGAAACATAGTGTTATTATAAGGAAGGTATGGATAGGTATGGACAGTATTCTTATATAAGACTACGAACACAACGAAAGACTAACAAATACAGGTAAAGGCGGGGGGCAAGTACTCACTGTACTATAGAGTAGAAAATATATATGCTACGTATGAATGCAGGTACAACAGACACAGAGAGGGAATGAAGATGAGCAAACAAGGGAAACAGGAGTAGATGGTGCAAATAGGGGGAGGCGAAGCTATGGGACTGTGAGACGGACGTCTCCGCCATACACCAGGACAGTGCGGGGGAATAGCCCGCCGACTGGTGCCTACCACTAAGACAGACATCAACCTCTCCGATCCCATAAAATGAAAGTGAAAATGAAAGTGGAAAAATGGAGGCTGCCAAGTGCGGGATAGTGGGAGGCATCTCCCCGACCGTACACCAAGACAGTGAGGATCTAATCCTCCGATTGGTGCACCAAAGTTATACACCCACTAATCAAATAACTCAACATAAAGACGAGGATATCACGTTCGATGTAGAGGTCACGAAATTTATGGAAATAGATTCGAATCGGCAACAATAAAAACAGGAATAAGTAGAAAGTGGCAGAAATAAAGCAGCCGTTAATCACAACAAAGATGGGGAAAGTGTTTGAAATTTGAAATTCAAATCACGAAAGGCGGTGAATGGAAACGGGTAAATAACGAGGCAGAATATAACAAACGAAGGAAGAAAGGCAAAGACACAGAAGAACCCAGAAGAGAGTAAGTGGCGGAAAGAAGAAAGCGGCAAAGCGGTATAACCACAACAAGGAGAGGGAGGAATGGCTAACCAAACAGGAGCGGTAGGAGCTAGTAGGCAGGAACTCCAACAGGATCTGCAGGACTTCCTAGCACAGATAGAAGTAAGATTAGAGACCAGGGTGCCAAGGATGGATGCACTAAACACATTGGCAGGGGCGGTACAGCAGAACAAAGAGGCGATAGGAAAGGTGGAGGATCGGGTGCAGATGGTAGAGGAGACAGGAGTGGAAATTCGAAAGAAGATGGACGAGGTGGAGAAGGAAAAAGCGGAAATCATACAAAGGTTGGTGACACTAGAAAAGAAACAGATAGATTTAGATGCATGGCAGAGCTTTGATAGGATAAAGCCCCACATTCTAGAATTCAAGGAACAGGAGAGGATAAAGCATGACGTTAGATTGATAGGAGTTGCCGAAGGTTTAACGAGGACACGCCCGTGTCAACGCAAAATAATGGAGAATGTTTTCCAAGAGCACAGGAATGTGATGGTGAAAGCAGTACGGGCGGGTGCATGGAGAGGAAGGGCGAGGCACATAAATATAACCCCGAAGGACATGGCAACCAAGGAGAGAATTATCCGCGCGGGGTTCAAGCTCGAAACGGTCTCAAGGTGCAAGAGGTTTTAACAGCCTATGCAGAGAGATGTGGTCCGCAAGGAACCGCAAAAGTGAGAGAATTGAGTCAAGGCGGAATACAAGCAGGGGTAAAGAATGGGAAGCTATACCTCAAAAGAGAGCGAGAGAACGCTCCACAGGATCAGGCAGCGCAAGGAGAAGTGATGGATTCACAGAACTTGAAGAAAGACGGGAATCTCATAGTGGATCCAACGACGGGAAAGGGACATCGATACAGAGAAAGGAAACACCGCCATCGAGATCGCGGACCGGAAGTTACCCCCAAGATTCTCACGCAGACACAGCTAGGTTGGGGAAGCGGAAAAGAGGCCTGAAAAGACCTAGACCAAAACATAATACCGACAAGGGAAACAGGGGGAGATCAGGGGACGAGGACGAGGAGACAGTGAGGAAAGGACACCTAAATAGAACACCGAGGGGGGGGGGGCGAAAAGGACGGAAGAAATAACGATCGGTATCGAACCGCACGGATACCCTTTTGGATGACGGGAGAACGCTTACACGGGCAAGGGATCGAGACATCATATGTCCGGTAGAGACATGGGGAGCACGAGCTAAGAGGCTACCGCATCTAACCCGGGTACACACTCGCTCACGTATTGGAGAGAAAAGAATTACAAGGCAGAAGAGGAAGTGCGTCTAGCCTCGCTACATTAGAAATAGGAGTGTCGTGAAAGCATGTATTCTAGAAACAGATTATTAAAAAAGATATATGCTTATGAATATTGTAATGCTTGACTATAAGAAACCAGTATTTATTGATAGTGTATTACCCAATCGCAATGTGATAAGTTGGAATTACTAAGCATGGGAGAAGTGGTCATGAGGCATAGGGATAAGGGACCAGCTAAATAATAGGAGACATACAGTAAGGAACAAGCACGAAAAGTAGGGATAGACAAGGAGGGGCGGACAAAGGGAAACAGCCCAAGCAGAGGGACGAATGGCGAGGAATACATGAAGACAAAGTAGAAGTAACAACAAGAGGAGAAACCTTTGATAGAGGTATGTACATTCTGAGCTGATTATATGCAACTGTCTAAGAAAATGGCACGCCTCGGGCCGGTTTACAAGTACAAACGCACACCTAAAACAAAGATAGTGGACTATGTGATAGCAAATGAGGAAGCAATAAGAGAAATTGGGGATATGGAGCTAGGAGAATGGCCGATAGGGGAAGGGATAACCACAGACCTATTACGCTCAAAATAAGAGCAACAAGTGGAGGGGCAGAAGAAAGGCAAAGAGGAGCTAAGCAGAAGAAACTTGTAGTCAAATTCAGAGAGAGCAGAGTGGGAATATTCAGAAACACGGTGGTAAAAAGAATGAGAGACAAAGAATGGGGAACGGGAATGAAAGACAGAGGGAACGACATGAATGACCTCTTGGAAGAAGCAGCAAAAACAGCATTTGGAAGGAAAGATAAAGGGAAAAGACCTATAGCATTTCGGAGATCAAAATGGTTCGATGAGGCATGCGTGGAACAGAGGAAGAAAGTCAAACAAGCGAGAGGAACTGAGGCATACAAAGACGAAAGGAAAAAATATGTCAAAATACTGAAAAGGAAGAAAGCTCATGACCTGAAAACCCATCAATGGGGACTAGCAGAGGATTTGGAAAAACGGCCTAAGAAATTCTGGAACAATATGAAAAAAGGTTCAAGGGCAAAGGCAGGGACATCAACAGGTGAAGAGATGGGAGAAAAGGAACCAGAAATAGATTGGACAAAATATCTGGAACGCCTATACAAGACAGGGGCGGCACCAATCTGGGCCCCAGAAGGCCGACACAAGCCTTCTTTCTCCAAAGAAGAGGTCACATGGGCACTAAGCAAGATGGCGAATAACAAAGCACCGGACTTATACGGGCTAACAAATGAGATGTTAAAAAAGTGTACAAACACGATAGTAGGAATAATTACAGAAATATTCAATGAGGTGATACACTCAGGTCTCCCAGAGAGATGGCAGTACAACAAGGTAATTCCGCTCCATAAAGGAGGAAACAGAGAGGAGCCGAGCAACTATAGAACCATCATGGTTAGCTCAGTATTTGCAAAATGGTTCGGGAAAACACTAGACCAAAAACTGAAGAGTTGGGCAGAGACAGGGAAACTCAGAGCACAAGGCCAGGCCGGGTTCCGACCAGAGTACTCGACTACGGATCATCTAGTGACCCTAAGAATAATGATAGAACAGGCAAAGGAGAACAATAAGAAAATCATATCTTTGCCGTGGACTTTAAGAAGGCGTTCGACCACGATGCCGAGATAAAGCTCATTCCGAGACCGATAGGATTAAGAGCACCAGATGGGTTGGTAGGATCAATCGCAAGGCTATACCAAAAGGTATATGCCAAAATGGAAGGGGGAGGGGAAGCAATAGATTGCGACACAGGAGTAAAGCAAGGATGCCCGTTATCACCCACGCTTTTTGGGATATACATAGATGCCCTACAGGAATTCTTAGAGGAGAAAGAGGGGGATAAGGAAGCACCAATGATAGGGAGAACGAAAGTTCCAATCATGCTATATGCAGACGACTTAGGTATGATGGCAACCAAAGTCAAAGGAATGCACAGAATGCTAGAGTTACTAGAAGAGTTCTGTTTGGAGACAGGATTAACAGTCAATCTGGACAAGACAAAAATAGTGACCTTCGGTACAAAGACGAAACACAAGCCATTCAAGTACAAGGGGCGAGAGCTAGAGGAAACCACAGGATATAGGTACCTGGGATATGACACACATGGCGGGGGGAAGTGGTCAAAAGGGGCAGACAGCAGATTCCAGGCAGCAATGGGAAACTATTACACCATGATGAATTATTGCACTAATAACAGAATCACCAACTGGGGTTTTCGCAGATTGAAAGATAATTCAGCATTCTGAGACTTCAAACTTGTGTTTTGGATCACCAGCTCATCCAGGGTCTACCGCATCCCTTTAACTTCCGACCTTAGATTCAGAATTTCGCTCTTTAGCTCATGTATTACAGCCAGAATATTTGTTGTATTCCCTTCATATTCAATTGGCTCCTTTTTCCCCTTGGAGGGCATCCTACAAAAAGCTGAACTCCAGGACCTTTAAGAAGTAATCAAGCAAGGAAAGAACCTAGTTAGGGAAGACAGATTCGGCTCTGTACCAATTGATCATGGCAGGCAGCAACTAGGCATCGAATTCGACCAAAGGCAGCGCTCGACAATTATGCACGAAGTCTTGATCGTGCAATCCATATACATCATGATCACCTTTTTGCACATCACTTAGTGTCCAAACATTCCACAATATGCAATAGGAACTCTCACTTGCTTTTACTGATGCATAATCCCCGAACATGCAAACTCTTCTTCTAGCATCTCCATTTGAACTATGGCCAATAAGGGCCCACAAATCACGGCAAAAACAAGCTTGGGAAGCTTTCTGTGCAAAGGATTAACTATAAGGACACATGCATAGTGACAAATATTATTTCCTTCAAATGCCTTAATGTTATTATAACCCAGCTCTTCTGATCCAACCTAACCTCAAATGTTCCATCACAAATATGACCTTCCTTGTTCCCACAAAATCCAATCAATTAGTCATCTAATGGCACGCTTAATAACCGTATCATCCTCAGCCACAAGTGATGGCACTTCTCCTAATGATAAGTCTTGCTTATACATATGTCTAATTGGGTATGTGCAAGGTGTCTAAAGGTTTCATCTCTAATAACAACTCTATAAAAAAAGTTCTCTCTTGTAGAATGCAATGTTGTAGCAATGCTAGGTCCAGCAAAATTCATAAAAAGGAAATTGTGCATTCTCTTGCCACCCCATATTTTAATAGTCTCAAACAAAGCTTTTGTTGTGTCTGTATATCTCTTCTTATGCCCTGGTCTAACTATATTTTGAGCAATATCTCTCAAACAGTCCCACAAGATAGTCTCATATAGACGTGCTTTTCTTTTGGTACTGAAGCACAATGTAAACATTGAAAAATTGTGAAAGATTCTGGTTCAGCTCATCCTTACAACCCACTTTCTTGGACTTTCTCCCTTTTCCTTGGCTTCTCATTTCTAACTCATATCTACCTTCAAAAGCATTTTATGAGCGTGTTGCAAGCCAATGAATCTTGAGTTTAGTGACTAAGCTTTCCTTCTTGACTGTATCAAGTACTTTTGCTATCCAGGAAGGTCGACCTTTGTCATCCTCCTCAGTTGGAAGAGCAATCAGCATACCTTTGGCAATTTCTGTGATATTACCTTGAGGCTCATTCCTGCGTCTTGGTCCGAGCCTCCGAGGTACATGACTCTGAGGTACATGACTCGATCCTCGTCTTCTTCTATTGTAGGTGCTAATGTAGCATTGCTTGGATCTGCTTGGTGCGCTCACATGTTTGCATGACATGTGTCGAAAAGTGCCATTAATTTCTATCAGCTCCTTGTTCACCTCAAACATGTTTTGCAGTAAGGGTTCACAGTACCAGTGGGTTCCTACCTTTGGCTCATTCAAAAAAGGCCTCAGATCTTTTATACAACTACCATATCTATACTTCTTCTGCCAAAAACCCCAGCACAACAAGGCCAAAGAAGCAGGCTCTGAAGCATCTAATAACAATGAACATCTTTAAAAAGAAGAAAAAGAAGAGATATACCTTACAATAAAAATGACAAGCAAACATTAACCACTTACGTAGCTGATTATTGTTATTGTGTACTCAGTTGATTCTAGTTCTTGACCTGACATATCTCTTGCTGGATCAACTTTCTTTTTTCGGCAAAGACGTAAGTATGTTATTGGCCGTCATATCTGGCAAATGGATAATACATTTTACTGCATCACCAAGGTATGTGGCAATTTTCGTTTCCTTTTTAATTTCTTAAACTTTTTTTAAGGTTAAATATTATGATCTCATGGCGTACAAAATACTTCGGTTCCTAGGGCGAACTCACCTAGAAGAGTTGATCTTTTCTTCTCTAGCTCCTGAATCCAGGTAGGCACCTTAGGCCATCGTTTAAATTTAATTAGTGTAGTATTCTGATTTCATGTTAAAATGTGGAGCTTTGATTGTAGTGGAATTGCTCAGAGATGGAAGTTTGATAGCTTGTGGGGTGACGCTTTTCCATTATGAGGATATGGGTTCGAAAACATTAAAATCTTCGTCAAATAGTGCACAAATGGCTAAAATAACAACAAAATTCCCGCAGACATATTGCATGTTGGATAATAAATCTGGAAAGTATAACAGAAGCTGCACTGGAAGAGAAGAAAGAGAATGGAGGCTTGTGGAAGTGGACAGTTTTTGGAAGTGCAGTAGTGTGAACTTGTGGTATGTATAGAGGTACTCTAGCTGACTTGATGCCTTCATTATGCATAAGGTTGTGACATTCTTTATCAAGGGAACATTCTTGATGAAAATTATAGCAGAAAATCATTGCAGGCTTTGTCCAAGCTGCTGCATTTGGATCCGTAAGAGTGTTCTCCATGACAATATCAGACTCACAACACTTCAACAAACGTTTCATGGACCTAGAGACAGAAAATCTCATCATTTTACATCTGTCATATACTAAAGGTAAATCCCACCTTTAACATATTTGGCATGAGCATTGCTAATTGAGGTCCTAAGACCTAGTAACAGTGTTGGAAAGCAAACAAGTTTTTTCAAACGCGATTTAATGTGGAAGGACATAATGTCTCACAAAGTCAAATACTTTGCCATCCTAACTTCAAGTGCTAGTGCAGATACAGGAGTTACTTATACGCTTAAAAGAAATCATTACAGATGGCCTGCAATTTGACATTGTTGTTGAGAAATTGTGAGTATGTATGTCAAATGTGAGAGTTTGGAGGAAGCATCCAGTTTGTTGGAAAGGTTATAGTTCAGAGACATGGTAAGGTGTCTTTAGAAGACTGTGAGAAGCACGTCAAGCTTAGGGATCTCAGATACATGCCACTATATTTTCTCTGCTTTTCTAGTACTGCATGGTCGAGGTCACGGGGCTTTTAATGCGTGGATTACTGCAAGGGATTGTACGACAAATGATGTTGAGGGTCCAGATCCAAATCTTCGTGAATAGGTCAGCATATATTGCCAACTACATTTAATAAACATCAACTTTGTTAGAAATCCCAAATTGTTCTTCTTTCCATACATTCCTTTATGTTCAATATTCTACCCATGTGGAAATTCATTTCTATGCAAGAATGCACCGACTTTGTTCTAACTCTAAAATCTTATTGGCTGGAAGGGGTGTTCATAATGACTATATGGCGTTTAGCTGGATGATGGTGCATCAGCTATTAGACATTTGAAGATACGCAAAATATTGATGTCCAGATGGAGTTGGTATATAGTGGTATTTTCGTTTGCATTTAGTGGTATTTTTATGGCACTGAAGGGCAGTTTGATGGAGTATTCCAATATTAAGGATATGAACTGATACTATAGCCTAGTATCAGTTCATATCCTTAATGTTCATATCGGTTTGCCGTTCTTCCTTTTCATCCTTCATGCTTCTTGAATTTATCCAAATTCTTGCAATAAAAAATAACCACATTATACCACTTTATTCTTGGCCACAGGAATGATTCTTGCATCAAACACGCCACGCTACGCCACTAAAGGATGGGAGCTTGTGACGCTTCTTCGGGATAGAGCCGCCCATAACTTACGATGCATCATGCAGAGGACTTGATCTTATTGGGATAACACATACGAGGGAGCACTCCCTGATGTGGATGACCACCTTTGGGAACTATATCGAGCAATGAACAGTTTATTCAACCTCTTGGTCATAAGTTCGACCATGGAGTACCAAGACATCATCCTCCGAGCTTGGCAGAAGTACAACCTGTTGTGGTCAGTAAGGGACAATACCCTTCATTCAACCGAGAACCCACTCACATCTCCAAATAACTATGCAGATATATGATATCTTATTATCAATAAATCTTCACGTTCTATTTTGTGTATCTTATCCATTCCCAGTGCGTCAATCAATATTAACTACTATTTATTCGCCATGCTCGCTCTCAGTCGACAACCTTCCAATCAAGGTTTCGATATCATTTTCTTATGTTATACTTTTATTGGCCTTCGGCCACTATTCTATGTTGTAGCCATAATTAACACTCTCAATTGTCATAAAATAATCTTGTTCGCTGATGGTATGAATAGGATCCTTACATATGGATGCTACATGTGTATATTCAACCATTGTTAATTTGATTCATACACATTTCTCATCTATAAGTAATCTGCCTTTTGCTATAGATGGAATGCGACAGGCCCCATGGCCTGCTACAGTGGAACGTCTGTGTTTGACTTGCGAGCAGGAGATCATTCTTATCAAGTGCCAGATGGCGGAACTGCAGGCGTATATTTTGCAATGTGCACCACCGCCTATGGTTTGTCGTGTGCATGCATGCCATAGACGCGTTAAACGCTCACATCCTACAACAACACCCAGCTCCAATTCAGACTCCATCGACTCTTCCGAGTCTGATACTGAATAGGAGAAGTCCATTGACAAGGATCAAAAAGTGATTGCCTCTGCAAGCGCTAGTATTTGCCGGACCCGCAAGCTTGTCCAGTTCTGTAGCGTGGATGCCGAGTCTTGGTTAAAGGAGATTCACCAAGTTGCCAATGGGTATGGGATGACTGATAAAGCCACCGCGAGATTTGCTATCAGTAACCTCACAGGTTCTGCCCGTAATTGGTGGGAAGGTGCAGGTTCAACACCGTTGCTCAAGCTTTCAAAGCTCGCTATGTTCCACATACTCATAAGTGTCAGCAACTCCTGAACATGCTACGTGCAATTGCCACCAAGTCAGTAGCTAAAGCCGCAACAAGAGTCCTTGAATTAGAGGGGTCAGCCCCTATGATCTCGGATCCAGCACCCTCAACCTCTATCCAAGCCAATGCCGAGAGCCTACTAAGCTGGACACCATTAAGAGTGCGACACAACAACTTCTTCACTCTATTTCGAAAGAAATACGAAAGCAGCTCCGACATGATAGGGCATGTTTTCGATGCTTTCGCCAAGGACGCTACTTTCAGAACTGCCCCTTTCCTTGATGTAGACAATTCAGGCGGTGACCAAAGCGCACAGTGATCCATCAACCCCCTTTCCTCGATGTATCTGTGAGATGTAACTGTGCGATGTAAATATAAGAGTGTCTGTATGTGTGATAAATGTATGTAAATGAGAAAAAAATAAATAATGAATTAATATGTGTACAGATGTGAATATAAACTATAGTTAAGATAGAGAGTGTGAGTGTGGAAACATTAAAGATAATCAAAAGGATAAAGATATTTAAAAACATAGCCAAATGTAATAGAATGGGATAATTATGTATGTTACACAAACTTTAGAAGAAATAACGAGAGTTAGATTATGATTATAAAAAGGTTATGAATAATAAATGATGAAGAACCTATGTGTGTAATTAATGTCAAAGTATATATGTAAAAATGGGAGATATAGTGCAATATATAATTGTATTAAAGGATAAGTATAAATGTGATGGGCATGTAAAACAATGAGGATAGCAATATATGAGTGTACGAAATAAGAAAACAAAATTTTGATACAAAATTAAATTAGGGCAGACTGCAATAAAACAAATTATAAAGTGAAGGGAGAGTATAATACACATATAGACAGAAGTTAATATGATTAGAATGAGTTTCTAGTAAACAGTGCGAGAATTATAAGTGTATTTTATATTAAGAGAAGAAATAGAAGTTGTCTATGTCTATGCCCGTGTATAATATGATTTTTAAATTAGGTATACTGTGATATAGTGTCACTGCAATGTATATCTATAAGAGTATAACATGAATGAATAGTCTAGTAATAAAAGGTATGTCTAATGGTCATGGTTGAACAACACGTGTTCACCGACATGCAAGTTGTTGAGGCTTACCTCGATTTCCTATGGCAACATCACGCATGCTCCACCAACGACGCCATCAAATCCGACTTCGACAGAAAGTGCCGCATGCTACAACCACCAGCCGATATCTTGTAAGTCTTAGATCCAGCAGGGATCATGCAGGCTAGCCTTCATGCAGCAGCGATCGGGCAAGATGCATTCTAAGAATGCGGATGTGCATAGGCATGATAGGACGCCTTCATCTACGGCTATAATGGGAACATTACCATTCCTTATGCCGAGACGGATGGCAAGCTTTTTGTGATGTTCCAAGGAAATATATGCCATACATACGTATATTTCCAGGCCCGCCACTATACAAGTCTACCTTCATAGCCTTGTATACCATAGATTAGTGGCATAAGGTGCATGACTAAGTTATTTATATAACTTAGCCAACCTTATGTTAAGATCATTTTCCACGTGGCCTTAACCTATTGGGCACCCGCCACATGGGACTATCCTATTGGAGCCACGTGGCATAACATGTGAACCCTAATCTGCCTAAACCCTAACCCTAGGCCTCTTTCCTGGCTCCAACAGTCTGTGGACCTTCTTCGTGCTCGAAACTCCATTTTGAGAACCGTTTGTTGTGGCATAGCCCAGCACAGCAGCCCCCAGAGCGTGTGCACGTCCTTAGAGTGAGAGCTACTTCGACCACCTCGAAGACCATGGAGACGCCGGAGTAGAAGGGAGTTCCTCAGGAGCAGGTATTTGGATTAGAGTTCTTTGTAGATCATCTGGAAGTTAGGAAAATGAGTTAGCATTTCGTGTCTCTAGTAGAGCCTTCCTAGACACCTCAGTATAGATCTTGAACCCTAATCAATGAACCCTAACTATAAGTTAGATATCTCTTGTTTAAATTCGGTTTTTCCGGTTTGGAGAAAATCTTTTTGGAATTCTTTTTAATATCATTTCCTAAGGTTTTTAGGGAGTTTAGACGCTGGAATAGAATTTCGATTTCCAAAAATCGCAAAGCATTATTTCCTATGATGATTTGGTACTTTGGGGTATCCGTGCCCTGTTTCCACAGATTTCTTATTGTGGCTCATCCTCCACATGATTGCCATGGTTGCTCTCAGCATCGAGATGCAGTGCTGAGAGACGTCCAATTTTGGGTGTGCTTTGGAACAGGGTTTTTTTATTTTGGCAGTATCATACGGGGTTGCTCCACGATTGCAGGTTCCAGATTTCATTTTTTCAAGCATGGATTCTTTAGCGAATTTCAATCCTTTCATGAGTCGATCTTACGGACCAAAAAACCGAGCTATCACATGTCCAGAGCTATGGTACTCATAAGAGCATATCTATTCTAGTCTTTTTCAAGGTAAGAAATAAAGAATGTCTATTTATTTGTCTGCGGGGCTTTTTTGAGGCTATATTCTCACGGAAGTTTTCTTCAACAACAATTGGTGCTATTTGTGACGTCCCCTACTCGTATACGATGCCCGCACCGTATACAAACGGGAGTTCATCCCCCGTACCAGCTCCACACCGATACAGGGCCCTCCACATATCACTGTGACCGTCTAGAGTCCACAGTGGGAAGAGTGAAGGGGTCATTTTACCCCGTCTCCCTCAGGGCCTACCTAGCTGCGGAAGCGTAAACATACACGTCAGTAACATAACATCATATATCCACCTCGAAGGGTGGCACATCCACATCTGCATAGACAAAGATCAGCACAATACAAAGGAAGTTCCTACCCAAGGCTCAGACTCCAGGGGGTGACTGTCAAGCTTGGGTCTCCAGAGTTCAGTGCGGACAGAATCATGACAATGGATTGGGCTGGCATAAGAACATGGCTTAGGGTTGTCCACTCCATCCGCCCCTCCTGTGCACACTTTGCAGAGTAGGTTGAAAAGTATTGGGACCTGACTGTAGCCCGCCAGGTGCATAGCCAAAGGGGCTATTCCTGAGTTACATCTCCCCAGTCCCGATGGGGCAGGTAGGGATCGCTCCCTCCAGAGATCTACATGCTGACCCAAGGTGACTAGAGGGCCACTACCCTTATTCGACTTAACCCACTGGAAGGTGAACACCACCCCACGGGTGTCGAGCCCATGCCTTACCCACACTCAGTGGCAAGCCATTAGACCTAGTCACTCTGATCCCCGGTAGGCCTTACACACCAGAGGGATCGGTCAAGGGTCAGAA
The DNA here is from genome assembly GCA_021234155.1 of Isoetes taiwanensis. Classification (NCBI taxonomy): domain Eukaryota; kingdom Viridiplantae; phylum Streptophyta; class Lycopodiopsida; order Isoetales; family Isoetaceae; genus Isoetes; species Isoetes taiwanensis. Next base: position 3,214,716 of record JAJEKV010000045.1, on the reverse strand, counting down.
CACGAACCTCATTCTAAGCCGGGCCTGCCCCTTCACCCACAACCAAGTGGGCTCCCCGTACACAAAGTAGAAATCTAGTAATGCACTAAGAGGGACTAGCTAGGAGCATCATCTACTAAGCTTTAAGTCTCTACCCCCTTCCCAATACAATGAGTTCACAGAATACATCCGTCCATCATATCAACATAAGTAATAAGAACTAATCTAATTCATAGAGTTAGGTTCTTTAGTTAGAGTCAATCTCAGGATCTGCTTGGCTATTAAGGATGATTTAATAGGCTAAACCTACTGGTTCGAAGGCTGGAATAAGTTAGGCTATTCAATCGACCAAATACCTGATCCCTGGTTCACTCCTCTCGATCCGAAGGCCTCCATGTCTCTGTTCTGCCTTGGAATGCGGTCGGAAGGATGATCGGACAAGCTGGGGCGCACGGGCAGATCGTGGGAGTTGGAATTGACTCCTTAGGTGCGCAAATCGGAGCTCAGAAGGTCTGTGGGCGAAAAAGGGAAAGTTAGGGTTTGGTGCCTTATGTAGGCTATCAGTTAGGTTTAGGGTTTCCATGACCCTTGGTCTATCTTTAATGGGTTAAAGGTCTAAAAGTGCGCACATTGCTAGTGTGCGCATCCTTGCAAGTTGCCCCCTAGGGCGCCCTTGCTTGGGTACACGTCGGCGTACACGTCGATTGGGACGGCGTGTACGCGTGACGGTGCAGTACGGTATACGTCTTGAGACCGTATATCGTACTGGAACGTCACACTATTTTTTTCATTCATGATGACGACTTACAGATCGGGATTGAATATGTAGGTTCAGGTCAAAACAATGGAACGCAGTTTGGTTACTACTTCAAATGGGGACAATTGCCTTCTCCATTTGTTTATGTCAGATGCCATCTTCAGCTTCCTTTATCATAATGGTCCATGAGTTGCTTCTTTATCCCATGCGAGCGCTGGGAGTTTGTTGGTTTCTTTCTTACAAAAGGATGTCAATGTCTCATCAGGAAGATTTCGCAAACTCTTGGCTACATCACGAGGACATCTGAGGTATTGGGTTTCCTTTGTTGTGAATTTGTAGAGAGTTTGAGCTCTTTGTTTCATTAACATGCTTGCTTTGTTGGAATACATATGGGATTTCTCACAAGAGCTAACAAAATGATTGCCGCATATTATCCTAGAAAGTAGGACTTAATATGCTCGGTCAAATTCATGTATTGTTTAACTTCATATTGTGCAATGTGTATTTGGTGTCCAGGCTAGAGATCTTACACAATTCCAAGATGGAAGCATGCATTCCTACAAACGAATTGCGCTATACAACATGAGACACTGTAAGTTCTATGACCCCTTGAATCATGGGAAATGTGAGCCTTTGTATAATTTTAAGAGTGTGAAAGCATAAAAAATGTGAATGACGAATGTCACTATTTAGACCCTATGGAATAAGGTGCAAAATTCATTGGCTTGCTTTCTTTTGTAGGTGGAAAAGGTGCATGCAAATTGCTCCTGTTGGGAGCTGCTGCTGCCTGGTGGTTCTCTTCTTTGGCTGGGTGGTCTATGAGGCGATCATGAAGGTTCTTAAATCCAGAGAAGATATGTTCTCAACAAGCCATTGTAAGTTTTCTTAGCAAATATTCCTCTCTACTTTTCTATTTACTTAAGTGGCCTTATGCATAGGCCACTTAGATAAAGCTGCCACAGTATTGAATTCCAAACAAGTTGCAAGGTGTGAGCATAGTACCAAGTACCTCTTGTTTATTATATGCTTAGCTTATGATGCCATTATCATCCATTTAAATGATAAAACAAATGACAGAGTTTTGAGATAAATCTCATGTTTCTTTTTTTACTTTTTGTGAACATTCTCACGATGAGCTATCATTTGGAATTTCTGTCTCATTTCGCCAATGTCTTGTGTAGGAGTCCTTCATATTCAGCAACAGATGGTTGATGAAAAGGGTCCCTTAATAGATGGATCAGTTGCTATTATCTTTCAAATCTACCATTTTAGAAGTGCTCATTTCCATTATTTTTCCTTAGGATGTGTAGCTTTCCCAAATCCATCTAATATGATGATGGCAGTTTTACCTCTAGGTTCCTTTGTAGGTGATTACCTCAAGTTTTTCGACATGCAGCTGATATAATCTTTTGTCTGATCATTTATACCCTCTCTCAAATTTAGTTCGGATCATTTTAGGGCGTTGGCTTTGTGCAAGTTCTTTGGCATAACTGTGCACCACCCGAATTTTCTGTTGTTTGCATCAGACCTGCAGGAGGGGTCTGGCTTTGCAAGAAATTTTCTAGGGCATCCTTATTTTCAGGTATAGGAGTCGATGCAATGAAGAGAGCACCCATTCTTTTTGTCATTAAGCTTGAATCATTTTGGTTCCTTTCATATTTTTCAGGATGTCTGATGTCAAGTTGGATGTTAAATTTGCAGACAATAGTAGATGCTGGAGGCTCAGAACAGAAAGGAACTCAGATTGTTCATGAACATGCTGGTTGTTGTAGCTTATACAAATTTTTTTCCTATCTTACTGAAACGTTTTTTTTTTTTTTGAAGGATCAAGTTAATTAATATAACAAGTACAAGAAGAGCGATACTAGGGTGCCCCTGCTCACAGTTGGGCGAGCACCCAAATGACACGCATACCTGCCTACGACTCATGAAACAAACCTGCCAAAGCTATCTATAATGAGAAGGTGAGAATCCCATACGGCTGCCTTGAGCTACTCCTTACGAGGGCACGCCAAGTAAGAAAGATATAATTTGTACCTCAATTGCGGGATCAACACCCCAGGCTGCATCTCCTGTTTCCTGAACACCTTTAGGCATCGCCGCTTCCAAATTAGCCACAGTAACCAAGCCTTACACAAATGGAAGGCCAGGTGCTGAAGCTGAGACCACCCAGTAGGATACACCCCCAAAAGAACCTTTGACTATGGAGCGAAAAGTGAAAGAGGCGCTGGACCCACTGCCATGCCGGTTGGATCTCTGTGCAAAGAAACATACAGTGCTCCAGAGTCTCAACACAACCACCACACATCGGATAGCGATCACTGATCAGGGGATTCATCTTGTGAACCCACGTATTCACTCTCAGGGACCAGTGCACTATCTGCCACAGTAACACCCGAATCTTGGGGGGCGAGATTGGGTTCCACACCCATCTCCAGATGTTACCCCAGTCATCTCCCGGCACCTGGAGACTCCAGCCGTCCGAGGGAGGCAACTCATCCTGAATTGCCAAAAGCTCATAACAGGACTTTACGAGATTTGAGGGGTCGACTTTTAGATGACAACTCCACACACGCCCTGACGCTCCCGGGGGGTTCAACGGCAGCGCATTAGCCACCTGCACCCAGATAGCACAACCCCGCTCCTTAAGTCGAAACCTGTGACGAAAAAGTTGCCAGGGCGCCAGCTGCCCGTCGATATACCACGTCTCCACTGTCAAGACCCCACGCTGCAATCACCTGCGCTGGATTCGGAAATCGACGGTTGCCGCCAGCGCCAAAAGTGAAGCACCTGGGCCAAGCGGAATCCACCATGGCGATGCCTCTAACTGAATACAACTGGAAGCATCAATCGCAAACAGTGGGCGGACTTGCTCGCAAGAGCCCCTTCAGAAAGAGAGAGGCATTAACATATGGTCTGATATCCGCAAATAACGCCCATGGAAGCCGCGCAGGCACGGATGGCTTATGAAAAACTATGGAGTGAGACATCGACTGATGAAGCAAGACCATGCCCGGGGAGTCAAGCCGATTCTCGAGAATCCCAAAAATGAACTTGGATAAGAGGACTTTACTATGGAGCGAGAGGTCTAGAAAGCCGAGGCCACCTGCAGCTTTGGGGCGCACGCATTTCCACCAGGCTACCTTGACGACCGCCCCTTCCTCATTGCCTCCCCAACAAAGTTACGAACCATAGAGGAAATTTTCCGAACCTTGCTTTCTGGCGCCAGGATGATGGAGGCCATATAAATATGAGTTGAGCATAAAACGGATTTCGCCACTGTGACCTTGCCGGCCATGGAAAGTTTCCCCCCTTCCACCAATTAAGGTGCCGACACAGTCCCATCAGAATGTCCTCCCAAATACCTGCTGCCGAGATGTCAATGCCGAACGGGATGCCCAAAAGCCTAGAGCATATGCCCCGCGGCTGCATTCGTTAAGGAAATTGGGACATAACCACAGGCATGGGCTCTGCTGCCGGCCATAATGCCGAGCACTTCGTCCAATTCATGAGTCAGCTGGACACCAGAGAAAATGTGTCCAGAAGCTCCTTCATGTTTAACAGATTCCTCTCATCAGCTTGTAGGAAGAGAAAAGAGTCATCAGCGTACTGGCTTCCAATCTGTTGCGACCCATCTGCTATCCTCAGTCCCTCCATAACCCCCGCCTCCACTGCCGAGCTCAGTAACTGCGAAAGGGCCTCTGCAACGATGGTAAACAGGAAGGGCGCCAAAGGGCATCCCTGGCGAACTCCACGCCCCACAGTAAAGATCGGCAATGACTCGCCGTGACATAGGATGGTGGCTCTGGCAGGCGTTAAGAGCTTCAAAGCCACTGCTTTAAAGTTCTCTCCACACCCAAAGGCTAGCATCATCCTCGTCAGAAAATCCCAACGAACACTATCATAGGCCTTCGCGAAGTCCAACTTAAAGTACACTATCTACTGACCTGTTCTGTGCGCCTAGTGAATGCCCTCGAATGCCGCCGCCACATTGTTAAGAATATGCCTGCCCGTAATGAAGCCAGACTGCATGGGACTAATAGCCTCCTTCAGGACAACTTGCAGTCTAAGCGAGAGGGCCTTCGCAATTATCTTATATACTGCCGATAGAAGCGTAATCGGACGCCAATCCGAAATGACAGATGACTCATTTACCTTCGGTACTAACGAGATGCAGCCAGTGTTGAGCCTATAATCAAGCGCCTCTGCCTGAAGGAGATCTTGATAGGTCTGCATCACTGAGTCTCTCACCCATTTCCAATATTCTTGGAAGAACTCCACCGGAATGCCGTCCAAACCAGGGCACTTATGAGGGGCCAAGGCACGGCATGCCTCCTGAAGCTCTTGCTTTGTAAGCGGAAGCTCTAGCGCCTGCCTTCTATTCGCCGACACCTTGCATGACACCTTACTGAGCACGATTTCCTCCATGACGTCAGTTAGGGATACCTCTTCTCCTCAAAGAACTGAGAGAAGTGTTGAAAAGTAGCCTGCTTAATGTCCACCGGTGACTGCAGAATGTGGCCATCAGGCAATGCCAGAGACGACATTGAGGCCGCATACTTCTTCTATCGTGCAGCTCTGAAAAACATTCGAGAATTGGTGTCCCCTTCTCGCAGTCAGGTGATCCCCGCCTTCACCCTTGCCTGAGCAGCCCTCCTAGACTCGTCTGCTGCAATGTGGCGCAATATCTCCTTCTCCCGCACACCATCAGACGGCTGAGACCTGAGGGTTTCCAATTCGCGATACAATGCCTCTAACACCTCGCGCTCCTGCCGTGCTCTCCGACTCCCCCACAACTTGGTGTATGCCTTGATCTCATCCAGGGCCTTCACCATTCCAGACATCCTAAAGTGATCTCGAAAAGTACGGAACCAAATCTGTTGGCATCCCCAGGAGAAATCAGCATCCTTGAAGTAAGCGGTGTTCAGTTTGAATACTGTGCGCGTTGGCCGTATTGCGCTCGAGTCCTGAGAAATTAATTGAGGACAATGATCAGAGACCGTGGTGGACAAAATGTTCTTCCGCTTGAGCAAAGGCGCACCCGGTCCGATGCTAGGGTATTAGCATAGCATCTGTCATGTCGAGCATACGCCCGTCCAGCCCCCATCATTGATTACACCAGGTAAATGTGGAGTCGCCTGACGACTCTGCCAACTGCAAGGAGTCCAACAACTGCACCCATTGCTGCTGCTCAAAACCCTGTACCACTTCGGCGCCCCTGCCACACCTATCCTGCGCAGTCTCGACCATATTGAAATCACCTACTAGCAGCCAAGCCACACCAGCCCCTAAGGATGTGACTTTATGCCTCAGCGACGCCCACAATGCCCCTCTTTGCCGCACATTATTGTGGGCGTAGACATTCACAAGCCCCCACTCATGCGACCCCTCTCGCCACTTGATAATGACCCACCTGCCCCAACGGTCGGCCAAGGTAAAAGTCATCTGCACATGCATCTTCCTAAAACGTATTTTTCACATTAAGGTATTTTGTATAAGTGCTTATCATCACTGGCATGGTGTGTTCTTTGACACCCATTTTGTTTTTCGGTTACTGTAGCCTGCCAGATCAAGTCTTTGCTACTGCGGGAAGCACATTCATGGGATTATATTGGTAGAGAAGAACATTCTATTATACCTTCTCCTTATGGCTTGGATATAGAAAAAGCTCTTTTGATATTCGTATTATTTTTTCTTAGCATCTATCTCCTTTGATCTATCTCCTTTGATCTGAAGCTGCTTTCATAGATCACATTTAACGACGTCTTTGATGAAACCATAATGACACTGCAAGTGTTCTTGGGAGGCAAAAATCACGTCTTCAGATATATTTTAGCGCATGTAAGATTTTTATGCTTATGTAGAAAGAATCACTTTAAGGATTGAAATGCTATCCTTTTCTATATTCTTTGTTACAAGGAACTTGACCATGAAAAATAGAATCTGTAGAAGTGTACTTGCTTTGTCCAGGTAATGCTTTCAATGCTGCCTTGAATTCTCTATTGAACTACATTCATGCATTTTGTGGTTGTAGATGATATGAAGATGCTTATTTATATTTGATTCTAACCAATAAAGTAGCATATTCAAGCTTATGAAGATGCTTATTGTTGCATTCATACATTTTATAGTTGTAGATGATATGAAGATGCTTATTTATTTTTGCTTCTAATTTATAAAGTAGCGTATTCAAGCCTCTTAGATCTGATTGTAAATGGTCTTAAACTTCCTCTAGCACATGTCTAGATAATATAGTATTTGATTAGCACAATCCATTACCACGAATTTTGTCAGATTTGTATGTTCTTTCGACAAAGGTTAATTTTCAAAGAGCACAATCCTCTTTCGTTTCTAAAAAGCATGTTTTGATTTCTATCTACGTGCTATGTGCAGGTAACTGATGCTCCAGAGGTGCACCCTTGGCTTCGTTTTATAGAAAATTGTGAAGGCTATGTCAAAGTTCGATATGTAGGCCATCTGTACAGTGGGCTACGAATTTCAAGGGCCACCTGATTTTGCAGCTTCAGAAAAAATATATTCTGCTATACTGTTGAAGGAGCAAAGTCTACCCTTCTACTGATGCTAAAAGCTTCGTCTACATTATCTTATCTGGTGCATACTCCATTTAGATGTTGTATGGCGATAAAGAAAGCAGCTCGCATGGTGAGCATTGGCATTTCCTTTTTCCTTATTGATCTTTCATATAGTCTTTCTTCTCACATGCAGAATAAAGTACAGTTGCAAATACCCCCAGGAGTAATCAATGGTGATGTAGTGTAGGTCCAAGGTAGTGTATTATGCCCTAAATTCGTTCCTTTCCCTTGCGTTAAAGTAATCATGATGTTACCGTGTAGGGGATCACCAGGGAATTTATATGTACTTTTAAAGATTAGAAGTATTTCTGGCATAGAGATAGAAGGAATTAACTTCTGCTCTACTACTTCCATCAGCTATTTTGATGCCATCTCAGGCATTACCATTGAGGTTTTTTGGAGGACGCATCCAGGTAGATCCAATTGAAGGTATGGAATCTCTAAAGGTGCCACCAGGAAGGCATGTAACGTCATATAGGATGGAGCACTTAAATATCTTGATTGCTATATTGTAAAAGACCACTTAGATGGAATTGTGCAATTGAGGCAAAGAGGAGTCATACACATTTAAAAAGAAGATCAATTTGGAATTAATACGGCACCCTTGGATAGCAGCATGGTCATGATGGTGCTTTACTATGCCCAGGTGCATGTACTGTAGCATTTCTACAAAGTATGATTAGGAGGCCAAAGCATTAGGTGCTTGCTACTGGACTCATTACGAAATGTTTATGATTCTTTCAATTTATTCTCTAGATCATTGTTTTTAGGGGACAGACACAGTCCTCATCCTTTGTTTTGCTCATAATATCAAGTAACAAATAAGAAGGAAGGAAGGAAGGAAGTATATTTTAACGTCCACGGAGGCCAACTGGCCTATGAGACGGTCACAATACAATATATCGGATAGTATCCAAACACAAAAGAAAACCACCAAAGCCCTATACAATGTGTGTCTACCACTGGGACGAAAAAACCCTCCATGTGGGAGGAAAAACCCTTGTAGTAGGCGTTCAAATTCCCTATCTGGGCGCTCAAATTCCTTGTGCTGTGAGGGACTCTCTGACGGTTGAGACTTGCAGAATGTAGGATGCGAGACATGCAACCATTGGCGAAGCCGGCAATTGATGAATTGCTATCTTAGAGCATCTGAGATCGGCATGAGCTGCTCGGATGTGTGCATACGCCGGACACTCCTGTAGAGCATAGTGTTCATCTTCTACTCTCTGTATGTGGCAACACTGGCATAATCTCTCATGCCGGGGGATTCCCTGCCCTCCATCTGTACCCCAGCGGCCTGCCTCAATTCTGAGATGGTGGAACCCTGTTCTCATTGCAGCTATGGCTCTCCGTTTCTTGGTAGAGATGTGTGCCTTCAAATATTGGTGAGGGCCATGTTCGAGCGATGGATTAACCTGCGTGTGATAGTGCTCTATTTTGGGCTTCACAAGAGTGAGCACATCCCACAGAGAGGCAGCAAAGCGCTCATTCAAATGCAGCTCATGTTCCTCGATATCCGGCATAGCCATAATTTGTTGATAGTCTATGGTCCATCTTGCGAAGCACCCCTTACAATGCTCCTGCCACACGCTCTTCAGTCGTTGTGGCCCTTGCGCCAATAACAGAGCCAGGAGAGGGAGATGTTGTGCATCCATTCCGTCAATCTTATGGAAATACGCGAGGTGCCTGCTCATAGCTCATAGGGGGCCAAAACCGATACGGCAAAAAAATCTTAAGGCACCGGTGTCCTTGGGCCAAAAAGGCCAGTCTCTCTAGCTTATCCTGGTGCTCTTGCTAATCACCGGATCTACCCCATACAACAATACCGGTTCAACGAGTGCTCAAGCGTGTCCTTGGCGCCAATCGCAGAGATCTATGTCGAACAACTATTTTGCATTGCATACTTTCCATCCCGTACCCTTATTTCTCTAGCTTATCCCATAGCATGTTAGCTAAAAAATCATTATTTAAAGGTCCTTACAACATCCATCCTCTGTCCCAATACATATCAATCTTGTCAACAGTTCAACGAGGTTTTCTGCGAGTTCACGGTCATTTTGCGTCACGTAAACCACGGAATAAAATAACGGCTAAGATTAGCCAAATGGCTATTTTGTAACAACTAAATTTTTTAGCATTTTTTGCCACCCAAGGAGTTTTTAGGTTGAATCCCCAAACCTTTACCCTCCGTGACATTCCATCTACATGGATTATCCCTAAGATAGCTTGGAAAAATGGATAGATTAGTCCAAAAACACCAATTTATGTACTAAATTAAAGAAATTTCAAATAGGGTTTATGTTTCCCCCTTTCTTTCTCGCTCCAAGTACAAAGTTAAAGCATCCATCCTTTTTTTTTTAGGTTTTTGAACATGTTCATATATGTTCTGTCTTGATTTATGAACAATAAATTCAATGTCTTTGGATATTTTTTAAATCATTATGGCATGATGGCTAATATTTTACTTTCCATTTTGTGAAAGTTTAGCCAAAAGCAAGAAACTGTGATGGAGAAAAACCATTTAATTTAGCCAAGTGTTAGAAACTTCTAGCCCCAATTTGAAGATAGTTTAGCTTAACCTATTTTGGCTACACTAAAATATAGGAGTAGTAATTTATTCCATGTCACAGAATCCATCCTGCATACTCCTAGGTGTATGGGACAATAAGCCCAGATCGTCTGTAAGAAGGTTTTGAGATTCAAAATATTCCATGATCTATTCAGAGCCCATTGTTTGTTTCCTATTTTTTATGAACATTCTCATGATGATAAGCTTTGGCGTTCATTGGCGAGGAGCAATGTTTTTGACAAGACCAACGATTAGTTTACAACTGAATTTGGGTTGTTTAAGTCAGGCTTCAGAAGTAACATAAAGCTTTATAAACGAATGGAACAAGATGTCATTACTATGTTTCGACATTGAAATGAAAAATCAAGTTTGGATCAAACTATGGCAATGTTCTAAATACATGTTTGGCATGTTTGGTAAATACTAACGCTTTCTTCTAATAAGAGAATTAGTAAACAAATCCAACCAATGTCCATAGGCAAATAATTAAATGCATTATTGAACTTTACATAATTCACATCTTCTCCAGTTGCAATGCTCACGAAATAGGCGGCACAAGAAGATAACCACCCGTATGCGAAAATCCCAAGAAGTTAATCCCATATGGAAAAATTGCTATACAAATATATAATCTACATCTCATACAACTTCATAAACACAAATCCACAAACTTGACAACTAGACAAAATGCAACATAAGAACAAACTTAGGAGGGAACATGTCACTCCCATAAAGAGATGAATGTCAATGCACATGCTGGCCTCCAATCAAAACGTTATTCTATTCTGCCCAAAACTACTTCATTATATACAATTAAGCACACCAAATAACATTTTTTGGTACAACCACTTTCCCATTTCTTGACAAACAATTGCCAAAGCCCGTCAACGCCGTTACTAGTGTTTATTAATACTATGAGTTAGAGTTTGTCCTTGTATACCATATCTAACTCTGATGTTCTCGTATGCTGAACATTCCAAAAAAAACATGTTTCTCTATTTCACATATGATATCTGTACGCTCCATCCAAACATCCTTAAGATACGTACTCAATTTATGAATAGGCATATCCAATAGTTCTCTTAGAGTTTGACCTTGTATACCATATATAACTCTGATGTTCTCATATGTTGAAGATTCCAAAAATGTAAAAGCCTTATAATTCACATTTGAAACTACAATTCCTTTACGCAACCTAGTAAAAATTTCTTATTCAAAGTTCATACAATCAAAAACATTTCTAACATAAACAATTCAATTACAACAGGACATGACCATCCAAGTTCTCAAATAAGACATGCCTCATCTGATCTCCTTGCTTCTTCGGGGCCCTATTCATAGCTTCAGTTTCATAGTACACAGGTTCAGGATCTTCTTCAATTGGCAACATGTCCCATCCGATGTCTTCCATAATGCAATATTCCAAAGAATACAGGCTGCATATATAATCTTCGAGGCTTTTCCAATATGACGAGCAAGTGCTTGAGTATTCTGAATTCGTCTTTTACAATTCCAAAACCATTTTCCACACAAAATCTACCCCTGCAAATTTTCTTATTGATGAGTTTGTAGAAAAACTTTGAGGAGGAATGGCCTGCTAGAATATGCAGAATCACCTAATAGAAGTGGAGAGATACTCACCTGAATTTCTTGATCAGTGGAATGACCTTTTTTTTTAATTTCCTGCCACTCAATATTACTATTTGTTGTTGCACATTTTGTTTGGAGGTTTAGATGTTCTTTTTATTATGATTATGTTATGTGGATATGTGATATGGGTCGATCATGTTTGCTCCTCTTGTATTGGGAAGGGGGGTAGAGACCTAGCAGCCATTACTTAGTAATGCTCCTAGTTAGACCCTTTAGTTCCTATTATCATTGTGGCCTGTGCAAAGGAACCCACCAGGCTATGGGAGTTATGGTATGACTCAGCACTACATAATGGGGCTAGAAGCGAGACGAAGGGAGGGTCCCTGCTGAGCGCGGCTACTGGGGACCCCATAGCGGGCTAGGCTTATGGCCGGTCACTTCGAGTGGGCCGGGCATGGGTCCGACACCTCCTGGGGCAATGGTGTTGCCCTGCCTCTTAAGAGTTGCAACCCGGAGCAGTCTCGATGGGTGATACTATGAGATTGCATATTCGGAAGGCTAAAGTCGTACCAGAGCCTGATCTAGCCCATCTGCAAAGTATGCACAGGAGGGGCGGATGGATAGCCATTGTCTATAGCCAGCCCCGCCATTGTTATGATTCGGTCTGCTCTATCTTGTGGCCTAGTCGTCAGTCTACCTCCCCATGAGTCTGAGCCTTGGGTAGGAGCTCTCATGTTTTATGGCATTTGTTTATCTCTACTGTATCTATAGATGTATGGATGTGCTACACTTCAAGGTACTTGATGTATCGTTATTGCTAGTTTTGACGTTGTTTATGCTTCCGCTGTTATAGGAGCCCATAGGGGAAGGGTGCGCAAGACACCTCCGTGTCCCCTCCCGCACTAGGGATACCCTGGAGTGCGGGATAGACGGAGGGCCCCTGCAGTCGAAGGACCGGATGGGGGATTTCCTACGGAGTGTACGGCCACGTGCCGTATATTTTGTGGGGAGCGTCACACCTTTGGCATGATAAGTTCCCCTTCTTCTTTTTTCTTCTTCAAAGGGGGTGGTCCCGTCAACGACAACATATAAATTAATTTATAGACACTGATGCCTTGTAATTCTGCATGCCAAAGGCATTTTGCTTAGTGCCTACGGTACTTCTGAGGGTCATTCGGGGCCCATGTTCTTGTTGTGATACGTCTTTTTTGTTTGCATTGCCAAGCCCTATAGGCTACGGTCCACCGAGGACCAATAGTGTGCTTGCTTATGTATTATATCTTGAGTGTTGACTTTTGACAGAACTACAGTCCTACACGATGATCGTGTATAATCTATATATGTCTCCTTTATATCACCTACCTAAATTTGTCCGCCTTCTTTAATTAAATTTTCGTTGTAAGTTAACCACCCTAACGCAAATGCTGAGGACAACATAAATCGTTATGTCCCCTTCCACATAACATCGTTCCATACATTAACAACCAACACATAACTATCATTGACGTTAGTTAACACAACCATTGGGTCCAACACATTTAAATTAAAATCCCCCTTAAACCCCCTTTGGTTTGGGTGCATATTCACACGGGGGGTGACTCCGGGCAACGAGAGCTGTTAGATAGGCATATTTACCCCTTATTCCTTAATCTACACCGTACGTAAAGTTCCTCATTTGTGGGGTATGCAAGTACAAAATTTGCTATACTGTATAACAAGATTTGCAAAATACTATAAGATTTCAAGCGGAATACTATATGGTGTTGATTTCGTACGTGCAAAATACAATTATGAGGGCTCTCGCTGCCCTACGTCACCCCCCGTGTGAATATGCACCCAAGCCAAAGGGGGTTTAAGGGGGATTTTAATTTAAATGTGTTGGACCCAATGGTTGTGTTAATTAATGTCAATGATAGTTATGTGTTGGTTGTTAATGTCAATGGTTGTTATGTGTTGGTTGTTATGTGTTGGGGATTTAATTTTTATATGTTGGATGTTAATGGTTTGTGTTGCAAAAATTTTTTTTTGGCCCCTTCGAGTCTTAGGGGCGTCTCCCGGTGTGACAAAAATTTTAGAATTCAAACCAGAAAAAAACTAGAATTCATTTGAGGCTTTCATTACCTGTAGCTTTTGAATTTCATCACAATAAAATAAATAGAACATAAGTAAAAGTTACCATAAAGATAGAGCAGATTGATCCCATTATTCTGAAAGTCATAAAGTTTGCAACACCCATACACAAACATTTTTTAACTGGAATTTAACAGCAGCCTTTGGCCTCCATGGATTCTTGTGGTGAGAAACCAAAGTGAGAAACTTTTCTGCTTGTTAGCACAAGGATCTAGAAGACTTGGAATTTGCTTAATAACTGCCTCAAAATCTAAAAATGCATGGTAATTTTTTGCAAGCTTCATTCGGAATGAGCCATAAAACAATATCCAATAGCGCAATTCTGTATTAATCAGCTGGTAGGATGTGAAAGCCTACCAAACCCGGCCGAAAAATTGTTGTTTTAGCATAGATAACTTAACCAAACATATCCATATCATACACTATCAAAAGGATCTCGGAGAGAGCTTTCCAACGCAATAAAAATCATCTGAAACAGAGCTCTGGATCAAAAGTTATGATAAGAAATGTGTTGCCAGATCCCTTAAAGATGCTCCATGCCATGTGGCAAAGCCAGAAAATTGAATTTATAAGAGCCTGAAATCTCGAAAGATACTCGAAAGATGCTTGCGAGATTCCCTCAAAGAACCCTAAAATTAGGAAATCCGTTCGAGCTGGCCAGATTCCTCCATTTCTGCCTTCATTTCCTCCCAAATCCTTGTTTCCTATTTCTCTGCTACCCAACAAATCCATAATTAAGGCCTAAGATTCCGGGTCCATTCAAAATTGAAATAAATCCCGGGGTGATCGACACAGAATTTTCGAAGGCCCAGAAGTGATCAAGGAAGTTTCAGAGCAAGCAAGAAGCAGATCCGAGCATCCCTGAGTTCCCTGTGCACTCCCTCAATTGGAAAATTATTCCATTTGGGAAAATTCTCCATTATTATTTTGACAATATGAAAAGCTGTGTCTAAGAAGTACTAAATTACTTTCTGATATAGCCCCGTGATGTTTCATGACTTGAAATACCAATTTGCATTGATTACTTTCTCAAAAGTTCCATCTGATACAATTTCTAGCAATTTGCCTCATTCAAAAACCCAAAAATCATATTTTCTTGCATATATTGCTTCACCATCGAGTTGCACTTCATACTCATGACATATAGCACCTATGTGCTTTGAAAAAACTCGAAAAAACCATTTGGACCCAAAGTTATAAAATTTTGCTTGCTGTTTACAGTATTCTTGACTGTAAATTGGCAAACCTGCATGCAAATCCTATCTCCTTGTATTCAAATCCAACTTTGACTGCATGCCCCCATTCTAGACCACAATTTGAAACTATTTGCTTTGGAATTTCTCAAAAAACATTTCAGGGACTCGAGTTACAAATTTTTGAGCTCTGATTTGCAGTCTGACTTGTATTAACCAAAAATTGACCTGAGTTTGGACTCGAATAACTCTTAGATCCTAGCTTTGACTTGGTCAGGAATTTCTCCATTGCATTCCAGCAACTTTTCTCTGTGAGTCTGAGCAATCAGACCAAGGAGAAAGGTCAAGATTTAACAGCAATAGCTATTGAGCCACTGCTACATAAATCCAGAATTGAGAAGGTATGAGTATTTGATTCTTTTGCATGATGTGGCCTGTTTTTTCTTGAAAAGACTGATCACCTTAAGTGATCTGGAGGTCCTAACCCCAACTTGAGCCTAAAGCTTGAGTTGGCTTCTTGAGTTTGACTCTTAAGCCAGGTTGAGAGTCAACATCTTGGAGGTCCTACCGAGATCCTGCCTGGATCTCAAGAACTCATGGCTCCCAAGCAAAGAATACCTGCTGATCCTGATCATGTGGAAGAACCTGAGGCATCAGAACCCTGCAGAGACAGGCCTCTACCTCCAAATTTCTCTTCCAGTTTGCTTTCTAGTATGCCTTATCACCAATATTTGATTCTAGTATGAATGCTCCCATATGGTATTATATATCACATGCGAGTTGACAAGGTACTTCCTGTTGCTGAAGTTGATTTATGACTAAATCAATTGCATTGTTATTGTTGCTTTTGTTAATGCCTGTGGTAAACAAAATTTAATTACTGAATGTAGTTGTAAAAAGGATGCATTTTAAATACAACAAAAAAACTTCGGCCAAAATAGGCATCTGCTGGTCCTAGGTTTTATCCGAGTAAGGAATGAACTAGCAAATGTGTTGGTAGAGGTGCATTAAGTAAAAAAAAAAAAAACTTAATATGTGAAGACATTGTCGTTAGCATTAAGTTAGATTAACTTAATAGGCATCTATGCGAAGCAATTTCCGTTAGCATTATGTTAGCGCTAACTTAACCAAGACATGTGCGAACATATTTTTATTTTGCCGTTAAGTTAAAAAAAAAAAAAAAAAATCTAACTTGTTCTTGTGCGAAAGGATTTAACTAGTTTTCGTCATATCAAAGTCTTAACGGAAAGTTAATTTAGTCTTGGTGCGAGCGTAAGGGTCTCTTTTAAATGTAACTGGGCAATTAAAAAAAAACGATTAAATTAACTTAATCCTAACTTAATGGCGGATGTGAAAGTACCCTAAACAAGATGCTAACGCATCAAGGGATTGCCCATTGGCCATCGGGATGGTGTGAAGTCATCATCACAAACCTTTAAAGTCATCTGAAAGAAAAGACTAAGGATAGATAAACTGCAGAATAAACAATGGAAAATCGACAATAAATACAGGTTGTAATAACTAAAGAAATAGCATACATATCGTGCCGTCTTTACTTCCACTCTACCATTCTTAGTTCGTCTTTAGTTTCAAAGCATAAATTTTCAAATAATAAAACCCACAAGCAGTTGTTGTAGAATGCACTTTGTTTTTTGAAATGGTTTTGTTGGAATCGAATTGGTCTGACCTAGTAGTTGCGTTGAAGTTCTTCAATCCTGACATAGTAGAAAATGCAAATGAACAGCAATGGACAAAGAAAAAACTGGTACTTGAACTTGTTAGAGCTGATCCTGTAACTTGTACGAGGTACTATTGCAAATAGGATAGCCGGACTGAAGTTGGTTCTCCGCGAGGAATCAATTTTGGCTGATGGTGTTATGGATTTTGTAGGTGTTACACAATTTTAGCATAGGGGAAGTCCAAATGATCATATGATTTTATGGATTAATGGAGCTCTACAATATCCATACGTATCGTACGACGAGAGCGTCGGCACGTCGTTTCAACTAACATGTAACATTAGGGTTTTTTTGAGATTAAAAAAGGGCCTTCAAAACATGCCAACTAAGCCAAATGAAGATAAATGAACTACCAATCAGAAATCAGAGCCTGACGGGTCCAGTCAGCAAAACTGTTATAACTACCTCACTGGATCACATTTTCTAGCATAACTGTTGATAGAAAAGTCCAAATGAGCTCTCGTTTAGTGCAATAGATAGATCTCGTTGAGATCTTTCCAATCTTAGATGCTTTGCACATATTTTAACCACTTATGATTGTCAAAACTCCAAAAAATATGGTTTTTATCATTTTTTACTATCCTACAGGGCTAAAAGATATGCAAACCACCCAAGGTTGGAAAGACTCAATGAGATCTATCTATTGCACCAAACAAAAGCTCATTTGGACTTTTCTATCAACACTTATGCTAGAAAATGTGATCAAGTGAGTTAGTTATAATTGTTTTGCTGACTGGATTACCAGTTCTGTTTTCTGATTGGTAGTTCATATAGCTTAGTCAGCAATTCTTAGAAGGCCCTTTTATGATCTCAAAAAATCCCTAATGTTCATGTATACAAGGGAACAAATAGATCAAAGACAATAGGTATCAGTGCAATGTCACCTAAAGATAGATCAAAGACATTAGGTACTGCTACAACGTCACCTCGAAACCTCAAAAAACCACTTTAAGGTTAGTATTATTATGCTCCTTGACTTTTATCCACTTCTGCTAACTTTACCAAATGTCTTATCTAACTTTGGTGTGAAGACAATTGGTGGGAATCCACTAAATCAAGGTACACGCGTCACGGTATCTTACAAGAGTCTAAAGTAGGGGTTCCTGCCCAGAATTTTTCATTAAAGTTGGAAAAATCTAATTTGATAAAGTATATACCAGCATTTTTTCTGTCTAAATATTGTAAAAATAATGTAAAATCTAGCAAATTAAAAGTATTTTCCTCTAATAATTCGATAGGTATCAAAAAAGAGCAACAAAGAGCAACATTGTTAACGATTAGTACAAAAATCTAGATTCAGAGGCCTGGTGTCGTGTGCCGTTATTTTTCTCAATAATCGATAAGTAAGAAAGAAAAAAAAAAAAAAAAAAAAAAAAAGAGGGGCATAGAGGCCTGGTGTCTTGTGTATCTATTATATTTCGGGGGGCTCATAAATCTCAGGCATATGTTTTTGCACCAGCCTGGTTTGTCATGGCATTTAGACTCAACTACACTAGAACAACACAAAATTGTTTTTCTTGCACGAAATGGAACATTTTTACTTTTCAATTTAGAAAGCGTAATTTGAAATGTTACAAGTAGTAGGAGCTTCTCATCTTAATGTACATGACCGGTGAAAGATGGTGGAAGACTTTGAACACAATATAGAGAAAATATAATCAATCCCATAATAGCACATTGTGCACTACTATGGTAAAACCAGTAGCACATTGTGCACCACCCTCTTCACACAGCATTATAGCTTGCTATAGCCTCCTGCAAGCAACCACAGAATCCAAAAATTCAAATGGGTGTTTCTAATTTCTGCTGCCTAAAACTTGCACCTAGTCACAATTCAAGTCGAGGCTTTCTCTGAAGTTCTCACATATCATGGGCCTGCATTTGTTACAATCCATCAAAATTCAAATCCCTAGGTACGTTTATCATAATAGCAGTCCAAGCAACAAGAATTTCACCTGAGACTGTAGATACGCCATCGCTGAAGAATCATACACACCCAGATGCATCATCTGCATTTTATAAAATTTAGTTCAACAATATATTTTATTTTGCCCTTCGGGGCATGGTCTAGTGGCAGGACCTTAAACTGCCACACCCGAGGTCACGGGTTCAAACCTGGCCAATATCGGTCTAGTAATGGGGACCTTAAAATCCATTGCCCGAGGTCACGGGTTCAAGTATGATCAACCGGTCCTGTTGTAGAGACCTTAAACCTACCATATGTACTTGATAATCACATGCAAAGCAGCTCCTAGCATATCGCGCCTAGGTAGTGGATTGGCTTTCATGTGATATGTAGAATAAAGTGATGTAGAATGTACTCATGATGTGATGATGAATAGAATGACGTCCTTCAATAAAAAAAAATAATATATTTTTTATTTGAACTGTAGCAAACATACATGAGAAGAGGAATTAACATATGAATTCTCTTTCTTGCCGCCTAGATCTGCTCCTCTATTTCCTACAGCCCCTTTATCACCCTGCATAGTTGTCAAAATGAAAAATACCAATGCATGTCAGTTCCAGAAATCAATCTTTCAAGAGCAATTAATAGAAAACTCACTGTCAAACCTCTACTTGCTTATCATTTAAATGAAAACAACCACAAAGAACATAATACACAGTGATTTAGTGCTATGAAGCTCTAATAGCAAAGCTATGCCTTTCTAGCAAAAATATCACGTGCATGTTCACCACAGTGCATAACACAAAGGTATAACCATCACTGGTTGCAACAAAGATAATAATAAGCATGCTGCAAAAAAAAAGGCCTAAATGGTTCTTTCTTCAAAATGCTAGGGAAGATAGCATTACCTCTCTGTACTTCTGTAAATACAACTTCAAAGGTTCAACATAATCTTCAAAACCTAATGTGCTCATAGCCCAAAGAAGATCATCTCCATTAATAGTCTTCCGTTTTTCTCTTTGGCATTTGTCACTGGCTCTGCTTCACGTTAAGCTTTCAACAAAACAAGAAAACTAAAAAAGCAACAGCAACAATCGATGCCAAACACAAATAAGGTATATACGATAGTGAAAGATGAATACTCGCTTGTAACAAAACTAATGAACTCTGCGACGCATTCCTGGACGGCTTCTTTAGCATCTTTGGCGATCTTGGCATTCGCTGGTAGAATCATATCTCCTTTCTATTACAAAAATATCTGCTACAAAAAACCTGGTCATCGAATCCATGAAATAGTAGAGTAACCTAGTGCAGAACGTCGTGGAAGCTGCAACAAATCGCGTCACACGAAGAGTAAAGCCATGCAGATCCGGAAAGACTATAATTCTTCAAGACATGGCAAAAAGATGCAGTTCAATGACGCATTAGGAAAAGGGAAGCAAGGGCAGCTCCGGCGATTCAGGCAAGGGAAGGAACGGCAAAAGAAGCAGCGCCGGCCTCAAGGGAAGGAGCAGGGGCTGAAGCTTCGGCTTCTCCCTGTGCAAAAACTGCCACGGACTGGCACAGCAGGGCAGAGGCGATCAATGCAGCGGCATTAAAAAATGCGACAATATTTCTGTTTATGAAGGCCATTGCGAAGATTTGAAGAAATAAAACGTGGGCTTGGAGCAAAATGGCGAGAAGGCGCTGCCGGAACTGGCTATGGCGGTGACCCCCTCCATGTACGTTTCCCCATTGGAGCCTGAGAGATCTGCCGACCACATCCCCACCCTCCGCCAAGCTCGTGTGGAATCTAAGCCGTCTAAGTGTATTGAGGGGTCCCTCAAATCCCAAAATTCCACAGCCGTCCACAAGGAATATGCTACAACATTCTTTAATCTTGACCCTCTATACTCCCCAAGGGTTGCCACCAAAAGGGGCAATATGGTAAATTTAAGATAGTAGGATTTTGGTAGTTGGAGACGCTTGTGGTCTATTGCGTTATTGTGGATGCAAAAATAATATCTACTTCCAACTAGCGAGATTGCAAAGGGTCGCAATCCGCCCAATATTAAGTCCTCCGAATCCGATCAGGTTTTGCCGAAGCAAAATGACTAGAAAAGTATTGATGCGAAAAGTACCTGGCTGTAACAGCGGGCAGTGTTCGATGGTTGTTTCGCACCACTCAAGTGATCCAACAAGGTATTTGTCCAAGCAAAATTTGCCTAGCTTAAAATACTTCCAAGACCATTCCGATGTGGACATGCTTCACAATTGCATCAAGGTGGAGCCTTACTCTTCCAGTGCCAAGCTAACATCCATTTCAGATAGATGTTTTACAGAAACTCCTGCTCATAAAATGCCCAGCAGATCTAATTCTATATCCAATGTCCCATCCCACTTGCTTTTTGGTCATGGTTCTGAGCAGCTCAGTTGGAGGAAAATATTCAAAATCAATCCAATCATACTAGCTGAGCAGAAAGTGACTTCAAATATAATGGAAAGGAATGCTGGAATTGAAGAAAAGAAGAAGGATTTAAAAAAAGAATCTTCATCCATTCATACTGATGAGGTTTTGGATGAGGATAAAGAAATAGAGGTCCCCAGTTCTACACATAAGAGCGAAATGCCTGAAGAAGGTATTGATTCCAATGGAAGCAACTTTGATAAAAACTTTGCAGAGGAATCTGTACAGCCGCGGTTAACATCAAGCTCTTCCCAACATAAAGAGCTGGAGAAGAAAAACCAAAGGCAAGCTATCAACCCTGCAATGAGGCAAAGGGATTACTGTCTTCCTTATTTGTTATATTCTCTATATAATATCAACAAGTGGGTTATTGCAATTCCATCACCAAATTTCAAGGTTATCTAAGCTAGACTGTAGATTTGCCTAAATCTCTAATCATAAATGAATATATTGGTATCTGGTTGCCTCATTGAGCTTTAGAACGAGGGCTATATTGTAGATAAAATGTTTATTGAAATACTTTTCTGGATATCTTCACACAGAAGTGATAGTATGGCCAAGTATATGATGTACCTTGAAGACAACAGTGCAGGTATTCTATTCATATTTTTATTGGCTGCTTCTCTTGTTACCTTTCCATGGTTTTGGTTCGATGGTTGATCTTTCTAATCAGGAGTCTGGATTAGCATATGTTAATCAACCAACTAATCAATGACATAATATATAGGTACCTGCAGTGAAGCCAAACTGTATGATGATCCTGTAAAGATTTTGGATATCAGACAACGTGAGCAGCACATGCCTGAGTACTTAGTACGGTGGAGAAGTTTATCTTTGGAGGATGCTACATGGGAAACATCAGTATTTATGATGAACTACAAGTCTCTGATTGATGAGTTCTCAAGCAGGTACAAAACTTTTACAAAAGATTAAGCGATTGTTACAGTGTATGCACAGTATGATAGAAGGACCTATCCAGCACAAAGCCTTGCCAGTACCTCGGCATCTTGGTTTTAAGCAGAAGCTCCTGGGTTTGATACTGAACAAGTAGCTCAGTGGTATAGTAATTGGATTGCAAGCAGGAGGGGGCTGGTATTCAACATCCAACCAGCGCCCTTCCAGTTTTTAACAGAAATCAGTTGCATAGAGTAGACATGAAATGATCTAGGCAAATAGTTCTTGTGGTTACATGTTGTCATAAGGCAGACAGATCAACTGGGGTCATTCTGCAAATTGAAAATCTATTAACATATTGTTTTATGACTGGTACTAAGGTATAATATGGCAGCACAAGCTTCTTATATGCTTGCGACCATGTTTTCATGGGCCAGATGTAAGACATTATCTCCAAACAAAGATATATGATGCATGAACATGCCTGTGTGTTCCACTTCACTAGAAGACTAGAAGCTCCCTTGATAGAATTTCAGCGTAGAAGTTGTAACCTTGCTTCCCTTCAGAGAAGGCATGATTGTTCAGAGGAGTTCATATTGGATAAACTAATTTATATGCTTTTTGTGTTTGCAGAACATGTCGTTGTTGATAATAAGAGAAACAACCAAAAGAGATCAATATGGACATAGAAGGTGTTTTTGACATATACTTGGTAGCTTGGTATCAATCTGCAGGCAAAAGCAACTGTTGGGTTTTGTAAGAAATGTTTGCTGTGGCCCTGAGGCTTTTTCTTTAAGGTATTTCTCTAGGAAGTTAAATGTTTCAAATATGTGAGATATAAATTACTAAGGTTATTAGGAAGTTATAGTATTTGGCATGCATCTGCATCTTTGATATCTGGTGAATGCTGCATGATCTTCATATATTTCAGCTTCTGTGTTCTCGTCATAAATCAAATAGATTTTGCAGTCTATATAAATATTATCATTTTGGTGAACAATCAGCTTTTCATGAGATCGTAATGACCAATGTACATGATTTTTAAAATGTTGTAACTCCTATATCCTTTGAGACAGCATGCTTGAAAGCGTATTGCAAAGAAGCATGCTGTGAAATTTCAAATGTAAATATTCAGAATAAAAAGAGAAGGTGTTATGTTTTTCCTGATAGTTTTTCAGTTGATTTGCTCTTTTCAGCAGATTCCTTTTGCGTGGAGATATAATGATAATAAACGGAAGGCAGGTTCTCTTCCCGAACCGATCTCAAAAGGAGTAACCATGAAAGTGTCTAGGAGAAGAAAGAAGACAGTAAAGGAAAGACATAAGCAGTCCTTCAAAAGAGAAAACAAGTCTGGCATCACTTTATACTTTGGGCCCGTGGCCAAGAAGACAAAAGTTTCTTAACTTCATTTGTTTTAGTTTTCTTTTTCCTTTTTTAAACAATATTTCTAGGTGGCTGCAAATGCACCCCTAGCTGGACATGATTGATGTATATATGGTCTCATAGACCCAAGCGGTCTTTCGTAGACGTTAATATAATCTTTCTTTCTTTCTTTCTTTCTCACACACTTGACATGTATAATATTTCTACGTCGATCAACTTGACACTTATCAAGAAATGGAAACAGGGACTGTACGCATGTGTTCTACAACCATGAATGTTGACCATTTTATTTACTAAGAAATGTGCAAAGCTTTGAATATTGGCAATTTTATGATTGTTGTTTACCTGAAAGCTTACTAGGGGGAGGTGAACCAATAGTGGACCAGCTCAGAATAAGAGGTAAGGAAAGATCCGGCACTGTCTAACAGAAACAGCTCAGAATAAGAGGTAAGGAAAGATCCGGCACTGTCTAACAGAAACAGATGATTCTGATTCAGATGATTTTCGTAATCCCAAATTATTTCTTACATTGGAAGAAATAAGACTGGCATTGTCTTAGGGTGCAAATTTGAAAGTCGTAAGTGGATGTCGCATTTGAGCACAGGTAAAAGTCTAACTACTTTATATTATTTTCCATACATGCTCAATGAATCCTTATCTTCATCTGCATAGTACCTACATAGATTGAGATAAACTTCGTCACATGAGCTGTTTATGGAACAAATACTTATGGCCTACAACAGGATAGTACTATCTTCGAGGTTAGTTGAATTTAATGTGCAGCAGCGGCCTAAAAATAGTAATAATAACTTGGAGATTGCAAAAGCATCAAGTGTATGTTTGGCAGAAAAGTTCCATAAGCAGTTTGGCAATGCACATTACATGGAAAAATCTTTCATCTGTTCATAAGGGGTTGCATGCATCTTGTTATGCCAATATAGGTTTGATATTTTTGCATTGATAATGCATCCTGTTCCAACTACCCCGTTTATAAACTGAAGGTCATAAAACAGATTATAATCTGGCGAAAGTTATGCTTTGAAGACTTGCTTGAAAAAGGGATAGTTTCAAAGGTACTTCAATGATGCCCACAATATTCATTATTCATATGCCATTATAAGGTTCTTATAGAAGCCACATATAACATTATTGATGCGCTTATGTTTCTGTCTTTTGTAGTCTGGACTTGAGATGGCTTTGTATTCACCTTGGGGCAGCTTAGAGGTTCAGTCTAGTGCAAGGATTGACAATTGCTTGAGTGTTCAATTTGAAACATTCATCTTTACATCTTGGTTGCCTTGTAAGGGAAGCTATACTGGGTTGATTGATTAAAAGTGGCAAATGGTTGATTGATTGAAAGTGGCAAATGTCAAGTGGGACAGATATTGTAAGTGATACTAAGAAAAACTTTATGGATGCCCAACCTTTTGTTGTGATGGAATACAAAATAACCTGGAAAGCATTGGATATAGGTCTGAAGTCGAGGCTGGGAACAGGTTTGTCCCATTATGCCGTTGCTTTTAGAGATGGTAATTCTTTCAACATAGCGTCGGTGTTGTTTTACAACAAATTGGTTCCTCATTAGTACAACAAATATATGTTACGACAACCTTCTACAAGTAAACTCCACATATTCCATTATTTTTATGGTCATCGACATATTTGTGCTCATTCAATCAATTTTAAACTCCCAAAGTTGGCAAATTTAAATTTATTTTCGTTGATGTTTTTAATAGGGTGCATTGCTTGATAACTTTTGCAAATTTTTTGTTGGAATAAAAAGTTTTAATTAAGAACAAGGTGCTATGCACGGAGGGTTGCCCTTTAATGCCCCGAAGGTGTGTTTGCATGTTTCGTGTTGGATTCTAGATGTTGCAATTTTCTTCAATAACCACCTACAACTACTTCCAAACTTTTTCATGTTATATAACGTTTTCACGTAGCCGCATGTTAAATATCTATATTTTGATATTGGGTGCTTCACGGATTGTGTTGTTTAGGGTGTAGTCATATGGATGAAGAATTTTAAATTCAAAGAGCATGCTATTGAAGTGGGCATGGAAATTGTTCATGTAAAAGACATTGTTTTATTTGTATGGAAATTGTTCATGTAAAAGACATTGTTTTATTTGTCTAGATGAAATTCTATGTGCTAATAAAGGCACAACACATTGAATTCATATACATTATTGCAAGATGATTTTCTACAATGTTATAAGAATTGGACCATCTCAAGGATCAAAATTTGAGCGAATTTTCAAGGGCATTACCATAAAAGGAAGGTCCAATAACATGAGAAGCTCTTTCAAAAATAATGATATACCTCAAGATTTGGCCAGTTGTGCATTACACTAGCATCTTAAATGGTCAGAGACAGTTGCTAAAGCAAGTAAATAGCCATAACATAAATCCATAAATTATACAATGACTAGCCTTGACCATATGCTCTATGTCACTCTTTTTTTTTTTTTAATTGCCTAGCTCTTAATGCCAAATGAGAATCCATCAAAAACTTAATCATGAAAAATATTGTTCTTCCAAAAACATGACTCATATATTAACTTTTAATATAAAGCTATTAAATCTTAATATAATAAGCTATGATAAGAATCAGCAATGATTTGAATTAGATTTGGTATTAGAAGATGAACTCCAAATTTTAATATGAGGACATCTTTTTCTCTATTTGATTCGAAAGAGATGTGTGCGTTGGGTTTTATGAGAAAAAAAATCAACACAAGCAGAAGCATCATGGAAATCTGCAACCAAAGAAAAGATGAACGTTCAAAACTTCAGCTCCACATACTGAGGTAAAAATAATAACCGACATGGCACATACATCTTAGAATCATTTCATTAGTAACTAAATAAAGGGATTCTTAAGTAATCGGCAATATATTCAATGCTTATTTCATCTCGAGTAGTTCCAAAAGTTGCACTTTAGAATTAGACACAGGTATGGAGACAAGATTGGCCAGATTGTCTCATCTTACGCAGAGCAGAAGCTTTCAAAAAAGGACCATTTGAGTAATAAATGAAGTATCAGAAGCTATTGATGAGTGAAGCAGAGCATGCTTTCAAAAATCAAACAACATTTTTATGAATTAGCATCTCCTTCTGAAATAGACCAATAAGTAAAGATCCAAATTCACCAGGTAAAATCCTTTGGCCGAATATCTAGTAATATTGCCAACAAGATCATCACTAGTTTAAGGACATCTTGCTACATGGCAAATATTTGATGGACAGATATTGCATATCATGCTTTATACATGGCTGCTTATTTTCACTTTTCAGAAGAGAGATATGTTTGTTTAAGCCAAACTATCTCCCAATAATAAGTAGCTGAAAGAAGTGACACGTTTATTTAAAAAATAAACCTTGTTCGAAGACTAGTTTTAAATGTCACTACGCTAGTACACTACTCTCAACTAAAAGTTCAATCTTATTGAAGTTTGATGGATGGATTTACATGTACCTAAATATCCGCAACAAAAAGATGACAATAGATCGGACTGAAGAAGAAAAGGTTGACAAACCATGACGACAAGGCAGATTGGCAGCTTTTCCTCTTGTTTATAGTCTTCAAGACATGTCGCACATGTTTCAGATGTCTTAGTAGTAGTATGGGTCCCATGACCTATTGGTCTTCGTGGACGTTAAAAAAACTATTCTATTCTATTCTATTCTATTCTTCTAAATAACACTTGTCTAGTGTCCCCCTCAACATGTTGTATATGTTTTATGTGACATCTGATCTGCAAAAAACAGTAAGGGTCTAGTCCAAGAACTACATTTATGTGAAGCCATAAAAGAAATTCCAATTTTGACCAATTCTTATCTGTTTTTACACGTTGCATGCATTCCCCTGTTTTACCCTTCTTCATCTGCACATCTTTTGCCGAAGCTCCAATTTGGTGCTTTAGTTTATTGAATCAGAAGAAAAGCCATATATGAAGCTTCATCGAAACCCCTGCCAGAGTTGTATAATTGGGTCTTTGGTTTTACCTATAAAAGGAATGCCAATATTACCTATGGTATCCGATTTGGCCTTCGAGCATGATTTTTCCTCTTGCTATACTTGCCGATTTTTCCATGGAGCATAAATTTTCCTCTGTGGGTCTCATGCAAATGATGAATCAGTGCGAGATAAGAGTCAGCAAGCTTCAAGCATTCGACCTTCGGCTTCAAATCCGGCCTTAATCTTTAAAGATCCGCCCTTCAACTTCAAATCCAGCCTTAAGCTTCAACGATTCGTCCTTCAGCTTCATATCAGGCAGATCTTTAAGCAACAGAGGCAAGGATCCGGCAATAGACCCTGTTTTCCTAAGCAATATCCCTAAGTCGGATTACTTCCCTACGACAATACCTCTGCAACACCTCTGCGCCATTCCCTAATACAACCCATCAATGTCGGCGCTTGCAGTGCTGCAGCCGTCGGACGCATGCCCGTTTACTCAGTCTGAACAAGGGCAACTTGGTCGATCAGCAACACAGACGACAAGCAAAATGACTGGCCACACCAGGTTTAGAGCAGTCACTAGGTATATCCAGGTATATTTTGGCATATACCTAGAATATTCCACTTCACCACATAAGCGAGGGCTTGCCCTTAGGGGCAACCCAAAAAGGGAATTGCAAATGTTTTTTTGCAGAACTTTTTGTTGGAATAAAAAGTGTTAATTAAAAAAAAAAAGGGAATTTTTGAAACAAACCATTGTTAGAAAGAAAAAATGTCCAAGTCATTAAAGATAAGGAACAAAGAGGTGGACAAATGCCTGTCCACCTCTTCAACATCGCATACTTTATAGACAAGGAAAATGTGCAATCTAAAATAGGCAAAAACTTTCTATTTTTTAAAAGGCCAACACAAAAATTTTAATAAAAAAAAGAGAGATTTTTGTGGCAAACTATTGTTATAAGAAAAAGTATCCAAGTCACAAAAAAAGAAAAAGAACAAAACAAGGTGGACAAAGGCCACTTATTTTTTAAAAGGTCACGAGAACATCGCATGCTTTATTAAAAAAAATATGCAATCTAAAATAGGCAAACGTCTTCTATTTTTAAAAGGCTAACACAACTTTTTAAAAAAGCTGCAACAACTTACTAAAAGGATGTAATGAACACAACATCTATTGACCAGCTTTAAACATCGACCAATAGTAGAATTCAACTCGATTGCCAAGTTTGAAAGTGATGGCCGATGGAGCAGCTACAAGCAAAAGGTCATCGGGTAAGAAACCGTAAATTTTGTTGCCTTTGCCATTGTCATGAATTTTCGTAGGGAAGCTTTTGGGAGGGCTTCTACAGAAAATTTCTTGGATGAAGAAAGGAAATTGCCAGAAAGTAGCTCCATTGCAGCTGCCAGAGCAGTGGATGCATTAGATTAACTAAGCTTATGCGAGAGCACCCACAGATAATGGGAGCATAGAGGCAAAAAAAAAAAAAAAAAAAAAAAAAATTGAACTTTTTTGTTGTGGTTGTTTATAGGATTTGTGGTTTTTGGAATAATAAATGGATATCGAGTACTTGATATTTTGGATATATTTAATGGTTTATGTGTTCTTTTTGAAGTTGCCAACATTTTCTTTTTTTTTTTTTTTTTTTTTTTTTTTTTTTTTTTTTTGAACCAAAATACAACATCCCCCATATACAACCCTAATGAACCATTCAAAATGACAATCAGCAATTTTTTCATCAACTTGGAGAAGCACTTGAGAAAGGGAAAACAATTGCTAGAAAGTAGACTTTGAATACAATTGGCAGAGCATGTAACATATAAACTTGATACAACGGGTCTACTTGAGTTGCTGATGTTGAATTTGATGCAATAGGTCTACTTGATCTGTTGATCCTAACTGACTCCTTTAATGGTTTTCCATCATATAAATGCATTCAGTTGTAATTACCAAATCAAGTATCCATGTTTTTCTTATATGTGATACTTTGATATCCTTCTCAAATTAAATGTGCAACACGCTCATCTAGTAGAACATTAGATTTCTTAGAAAGGCCTTGAGGAATTTTACAATGTCTCAAAAACATTCAATGGGTTTACCAATTACTATGAAGTTATCAGTATTTTCTCATTTCTCTATTAGTATGAATTAACCTTCACAACTTGTAAAAATTTGAGAACTTTTGGGCTATGATAGCGGATTCCTATTAGCATTTAAAAGGTAACAAAGAAGGTTCAACATAAAATGACCAAATATAAAATATGCAAGCACAACTAGAAGCCAGTCCTTCATGTGCATGACCTTGTTAATTTTGATATAATGATATGATGGATCTTTGCAATAAGTTTACTTTCTTCTGATTAGTAACTTGCTCACAGTTAAAACATAAATAACACTACAAATAAAGAAGCTCTAGTCTTCAAATATACATAGGATAATCATGAAGATATAAATTTGACAAATCCCTCGTAAGAAAGAACATATACCGTAGATGTAGTATAGTTAGACGAAATATACCATCTAACAGATGAAATATACCTCTTGAGATCTATAAGAAGCACTTCTATACAATAAAGATTGCGCATGAAGAAGGCTGCATTTCGCAATTGTGGATCGACTCCTCAAGTTGCATCAATTCATTTTCTAGCTCCAGTGTCCGCTACTATTACCCTTTGCTTGATTATGTGACACTGAGACATCAAATGGTAGATCATGGTTAACGTTTATCTCTTCTAAAGATGTATATGTTATTCGTCTCTTTGCTATGAGAAGAGAGTACGTTGACTTGGTTGTCATGCTTAGATGGGTGGCTCTACTCAATTGGACCCAAGAATTTAATATCTAATGTATAGAATTAGGTTGTACGGACCATGCTAATGTGGAGATAGTTCACTGACCATGGAAAACTGAAGATATACAACACACAATATCTTTTTCGGTAAGGATCCATGTGATTCACAAATTCAAAATCAATTGCCTACCTAATATTACCGTATTTGTTTCATATCCTTTTCCATCATTTGCTGCTATGCCTTCATTGAATGCTTCTCCCGCATTGGTTGCTATGCCTTCAGAGAAATTAAGTTGAGAGCAGAATAGAATAAATAGATTTTAACGTTCATAGAGACCCCATGGGATGATACAGATTAGTGAATGATGAAATCTCCTGCATGTACTATACAAGGAGTCAACTACTTTAGAAGGTCCCACTAGCATTCCACTATAAGATTTATGTCCAGATTAATGTATATTAAAAGATGATTTGCATAGTATTTTAAATTTATGATTCGGCACTATCTATTTCTTGATGCAACTATAGGCTCTGTTCATATACCAGCCTTGTATTGAACATATAAAGTTGGCCAAGTGCCACGCGACAATTAAAAATGACATTTTCATGAATATCTAGTATAATAACGGGGGGTTTCCTTTGTCTTTTTTGTACATTTTCCTCTATGATTTTTATATGATCTGATAGGCTTGTTTTGTGAGAGGTACTCGGATACATCTAAAGTGCGCATTGATTTTAGAAGCACTCTCCAATGTTTAAACCCATTAAATTTACTAAGATCCGCTCGAAAAGAGTATTTTAGGGTTCTTTGTTATAGGGAGCCATAGCAGGCAACGCTGAGTGCTTGGCAAGAAGGCCCGTGCCAAGTTGGCAGACCATTAGAAAGACGGCAAAGTTGCTTGTGTAAAACATGCTCAAACAACTGTTGATGGTTCAATCCCAGCCACAAAGCAGAATGCGCCCAGACAAGGCTTTTTGGTGGGAGCTCTACTATTTCTTCCAGAACGAACTTAAGGAGTCTTGCTCAACAAGCTGAGCCTTCCAGCCCTTCTAGAGGTTTTGTTACAGATATTGCAAGCCAGACAAACGCCCCTTTTAAGATGAGCCGAGAAAATCCATGAAGCGAATTGAGGCATTAGGGAAGACAATGTAAGAATGTCATAAGTGTATTTGTTCTCCTTTTTTTTATTATTATCATCATCATCATCATCATCATCATCATCATCATCATCATCATCATCATCATCATCATCATCATCATCATCATCATCATCATCATCATCATCATCATCATCATCATCATCATCATCTTCTCGTGTGTACATGGAATCTATGTACATGGAATCTGCTTAGGGCCCATCAAGCAACGTTTGGAAATAATCAAATATGAACTCTATAGCTTACCTGCTTCACGCACAGAAAACTGTCATCCACAACGTGGGAACTATGTTGCACCTGGAATGGAATAGATAGATTGTTTAATGCCATATGGCAGTGTTCACTTGATTGGATAGTCTTACAATTTTGTTTATGTTTGAAGCTATAGAGTAAGCAATTCAAAATTTGAATGAAATTACTCCATGTCTCTTTCTTGTGGGCTGCTTCTTGCAGGGGCACGAGAGCGTTCCGGATGTTTTTCAGAAGTTATGTCTCTTCCGGAGTTGAAGTACCCAGGTATTTACTGTTTATTTCGGTGTTTATGTCATGGTTGTTTTTATCTTTGGGATTGTGAATGTAGCAAAAAATTACCTACTGGAGAGAAATTGCATGCTCAAATTGTTAGTCATGAGTACAAGATGATAAGTTTTTGGATAATCGTCATGGAAATATATGGCAAGTATGGAAGTTTGGAAGATGCAACACAGTTTTTTGAGAAAATGGAAGAACGAAATGTCTTTTCATGGAGTATTATGATTTCATTATGTCCAGCATATGCCTTGAAAGGAGGTATTCTTATTGTTTAGAGCCATGACTGAGAGTGGTATTGATCCCAATAAGATCATATCAGTACTACGCTTAATGCTTGTAATTGTCATGCAATTATTGTAGATGGTAAAATGATCCGTGCTCAGATCATTGAATTGGATTTTAGAAAGACATTGTTGTTAATACTACTTTGGTTTCCATGTATGGCAGACGTTATAGTCTGGAATATAGAGACGGGCAAATGCCGCGAAGAAATGTGGTATCATGGAATGCCAGAATTGCAGCTTGTCTCCACAATGGGCACTAGCTCTACATTATTCTCAACAGATGCAGAAGGATTGAGTAGTGCCAGATGAAGCTACATATGTGAGCCTTTTGGAAGCATGCGCAAAGCTTTCTGTCCTAGCCGAGAGAAAAGATCTACATGCCATGATAGTTTATAGTGGATTGGAATCAATTAAAGGCCAGATTTTTGTTCCAAATCTTCTTCTGTTGGTTCTAGATTCAAAGGGGAATTCAGGCAATGACACAACATATCAGAGAATGATTCTTGGATAACTGGAGCTTTGATGCAAGGAGAATCAGAAACAAAAAAATGTCCTCTTTCATGGATGAAATCCATTCTAGGCCTCATGAACAAGGTTAATTTTAATTTCTGGAAATGATCATGCACAGAGATTCTCATCAATAGATGTCAAAATTTGCAGGGATTTCATGCATAGAGATTTTCATAAATAGATGTCTACATTTGCAACATTGAAGAATCTAATTATTGTGTTGCATTAGAATCTAATTATGGTTTTGGCATCTTGTGTTGCATAGGAATGCTGTATATATTTTATGAATGTGGTCACATCATATGCTTGAGCTACAGGCGGAATATCTAAACTTATCACTGTGTGTTTTTATGCCATTCTTTAGCCAAGTCACAACTAAATCAAAGTTTTAGTCCAACTATGTTTTGCCAAATAAAAATATAAGACCTTCTTAGGTTCAACTAGAATACCCAAGATTCTTAGTAATTAATATTTGGGCCCTTTATTCTATTCTATTCTATTCTACTCTACTCTACTCTACTCTACTCTACTCTACTCTACTCTACTCTACTCTATTCTATTCTATTCCATTCCTTAAAGCTTACCTATGTGCCTTTTAGTTAGGGCCGGAAGGGCCCAATTTTTTTTCAATGTAACAACCAACTCATAACTACCATTTTAATATTAATAATTAAATATACAAGAAATTTATCGTGGTGGCCATTTCTTTGGTTGCAAACCTGTAAGGTTGAACCCACTATTAACATCCGATCTATTAAGGCAATGTCTGCATAGTAATGGATTTATGTTTATTCGAAATGGTCTGAGATACGCTTGGTGTTAAAAATAACCTTCATTTCCCATAAAAGTGGACAATAGGGGATTGCATGTCTTCAGACTGCATTTTATCATGGATTTGCAAGGCTATAGCGTTTTTGTCATACTCTACGTATCTGACAATTGGTGCGCACCAAGACACCATGAGTCTAATTGAGAGACAATGAGCATGATACTTTGAATCCCTTAATTTGTCCACCTCACTATAACAACTTCTTCTTCTCTAGATTCTTCTGTCTCCGTGGCAGAGCAATCATAGCTCTTCAACGAAGTGTTTTTTCAATTCCATGGTTAAACATTCCATGCCAAAACATGGAACAATGATATCATATATAATTTCATAACTGTAATGAGCTTAATCCTTTGATCATCAAAATCATTTTTGAAGTCTTAATTGCTCCGATACCAGAAGAAAAAAATGGAAAAGGTGAAAATCATGCCCTTTTCTTGGGTTTATGCGTTCCTATCATATTGCATAAGCACCCTGCAAATCCGCCATATCTCAGACTTTCATTTCCAAAAACTCAAATTTGCTAGGTATTTGCTATTTTTCTTGCCCAAAAGAAGACATTTTGCATGGGCTAGCTTGCAAAAATAACTCTGACTGACTCCGCATCGACATTGATTCCACCCCAAAATTTAGATCGAGGTGTAGTTCCTGTATGTAGTTCCTGTATACGGAATGGTGAAGCTTAAACAAAACCCCGTGGGGCTAAATTGTTGTTGTGTAGCCTACTATCTAATAAATAATCTACATGCACATGACCACTGCAAACATTTTTTTTTTTTTTTTGTGTGTTAGGCTTAATGGGCATTTGATTACCATACAAACTTGGTTGCACACATCTGTAAGCTAAGTTTTATTTTATTTTATTTTATTGTAGTGGCTTAAATAATACTACATGTGAAACTGGACCTTAGATTTTAATAGGCTTGGGTAAAGTGGCTTTTCTTGGAACTTATTCTTAAGGTTTCGTATGGATGCGCGAAATAGTTGTGATGGCCCAAAAACCATGGATATAGTTTATTTTGGTAAATATCCTCATAGCTTCATATTCTAGGGTTCGTGACTTGAACCGTCAGCATGGCGGCCGATGTGTATATTAACAGAAAAATTGGACAGATCTTACTAAGCTGGTTGTTTGGCATCAACAGATGTCTATTCTACATCTTAGGGTTCTGGATTGGATATATTTATGGTACCTTCGATTTATAAGAATTAACACTGTTTTGAGATTTAGGGTTCTTACTGGCAATGCTATTCTAGCCGATTGTTGGCTTATGGGAAGAAAGAAGGGTGGACTAAATAGATCCACCGTAGCTAACATGGAACTGGAAAAAAACAAGGCAGAAAAGAGGAGGAAGATCTTCGATTTCCATAAACCAGCTAAGGGGCTTAGCATCAGGACTGGTGAGGAGTTGAATAAGCAAGATGTTTCAGGCAGCAATACACGATTCATGCATGGGATTGGTGATGGGGTCACTGGAGTCC
Organism: Isoetes taiwanensis; assembly: GCA_021234155.1. NCBI lineage: Eukaryota > Viridiplantae > Streptophyta > Lycopodiopsida > Isoetales > Isoetaceae > Isoetes > Isoetes taiwanensis. The sequence continues at coordinate 3,179,993 of JAJEKV010000045.1, read as the reverse complement.
AAATTCTTGTTGCATAGGAAACTGTGGTTGAAGATAGTTGCACTGGCATAGTACTTGAAAATCCGGAGCCTTCTAACGCTGATCCTAACCTGGAGGTCTTCAAACAGGTTAAATTGATGGACTGGTTTATATTTAGACTACATTTCATGATCTGCTAATGTCCTTTCTTTATAGCATTCTAAGAAATGTCCAGAGATGAACTGTTATATCTTATAGGAGTAGTTATGCACAATAAGGCCAAATACCAGGCGGACAGATGTTGTTAACATCTAATTTCTTATTCTAACAGTTTGTAATCTTAACCCAAGCTGGTCTCGGTGCTCTGATACTGTTGCCTACTATGGGCTATGTAGATGCTAAGCTGATCATGCATACATTAAAAATTCATAGTGTCTTTCGATATTACAAAGTTCATGTTGTTTTATGGGCAGTGTTTTTGAGTTAAAAGAATATTTTCTCTACTCTAAAGTTTAAAGACTAAGTTGGCAGCTTAGGAAAGTGGTATGCCAGCGTAGACTTCAAGTGGTGTATGCTGTTACATGGTGCCTAGAGTGATTGTTTCACTAGATTTCATCCAGCATTAGACATGACTTTACTAAAATATTCTTGGATTTTAACATAGGTTTTAATGGTAACACATGTGTGGTAAAGGGCGTTAAGCCGGATAGATTCTCTGCTTACCTGTTAGCAACTTTTGGCTTTACCCTTTTTGGCTAATGTTCAAATGGTTTTGCTGCAGGTAACCGAGTCTATCCTTCCATTTCATTTGTTTTCAGCAGACAAATTGGATGTGACTTCTACTCTTTGGTGCTTTCTAAACCTTGCTGGAGTTTTGAATCAGATCTACAAGGCCGTATTATTCTCTGTTTTGTGACAGCAAGTTGATGATACTACTTTGTCTTTCGTTTCGGTTTAAAACTTATGATATTTTATATTTTGATGATTCTGGTGCTGACTTATCCATGGGTTATGCTTTAAAAACTTTAAAATGTTATCTTATGAAAGATGCTGAAAATACTATGGTTTGTTAATTTGGTTAAAAACTTGTGACCGTTTTTGTATTTTTTGCTATGGGAATATATACTCTGGATATCTTGTTGAGCTGTTTTGCCTTTAATAAATAAACTATTAATATGTTTGATCCTGATATTTCGTAAAATAGATAACTGATTTATCCTCTTTGCCTTATAAGACTTTTACTTTACTTGAGTAATGCCATAGACTAGGTAAATATCAAGGATATTCTATCTCGTCATATTCTGGTAATATTGTGGTTTATTCGTTTGTATTCTTCTTTGATTGATTATAGCATACAAATTTGAAGAATTGTTACTTTTAAAGATTTATCCTCTTTGCCTTAAAAGACTTTTACTTTACTTGTGTAATGCCATGATATCCTATAGACTAGGTAAATATCTAGGATATTCTATCTCGTCATATTTTGGTAATATTGTGGTTTATTCGTTTGTATTCTTCTTTGATGGATTCTTGCATACAAAGTTCTATAGATTGTACATTGGTGATCGTGACTATTGTCCCATGACAGTTTTCAGCTTTTTTTCTTGAATATCCTTATCAGGGCCTAGATCTAGATAGCACCTTGTCTATTTCTAGGATTGCAATTGTAGGGTCTTATTTTTTCAAATGGAACTATAAGGCCTAAAGTCTGTTGTTTCCTATGGTCTTAACAGACTCAAAGGGGTTTTTAATGTTACTCCAATTCCTGAGTTTAACTTGGGACCCTGGTTTGGATATAAGGTGTCTCTTTGATTCGTACTAATATTCTTACTTGATTGCAGACTGGACCAGATCCCAGGCCTTTAATTGAAGATGATAACTTCAACAGCTATTGGATCAAAGAGCTAATACTGCTACACTATAATGAGTGCAACATTACAAGTCCCAATACTGCTGTGCAGACCCTGATCGCCTGCATCAAAAACAAAGAAGTACATGAGTATATTGTCTACAAAGAAAAAAGTCTTGTTGAGAAAGACAAATCACCTGTAAGCTATTTTGGGTTTAATGGTTGGTTTAAGGTTTTCCATGATATGAAAAAATCTGCCTTCAAACTTGAAGCTTGTAAGACGATTATTACAAATGTTTACAATGATATGCCTAATTTGTTATACACAAGGACTTGCTTGGAGGATGAGTTGGGCAGAAAATTCATGATCGGATTAACACATTTGGAGGAGGTCCACGAAATCAAACCTTCAGTATCTGTGGATGAAAAACAAGTTGATGATACTGCTGATTACTTACATGATGATACGAAGAACTGCCTATTTTCAGAAACTGATCTGTCAGAGGATGATTTGAAATTTATGGATAAAGATCATAACCAGGACAACTCACAAGATGACCCGGAGCATGATGAGGTACCTACCTTGACTTTGGTTAACTCTTCTAAATTTCCTTTGATTCCTGAACAGAATGTTGAGTGCTACGGGGCTGCATGGGGACATGCTTTATGGAAAAGTCAGAACTTCGGGGCCTTAGCTCCAATCAACGTGGAAACTTGGAAAGCTTTAACAGGGATCGTTGATGATGAAATTAGAACGGGAATCCATAAAGCAGGAAAGTTAGACAAATATTTCCCAAAAAAAGAAGTTGTTGTACCATTTGATATTAATTTCTTTGAGCTGGAGTGCATCAGGAATTCTGGAGTATTTGTCAGCAAGAAAGGGAACATGGCTTTTTCAAGTGATAAACAAGATGGTTTTTACCTAAAAAAAACTATGGAGAACTCATTGTCCTTTCTTGACTTGTGGGTGTATCAAGACTCCTAACAAAGGAAAAACGGCAAATAATAAAGAAGAGTAATAGCGGGATAGTTTGGGTAGACCATGCTGTATGGTAACAACCTTGATACCTTGTATCCTGGTGCCACACCTATTGTTAAAATGGTTTGCATAACCAAGTTACTCCACAATATCCTCAAACCTGCCATACTTGCATATCTCTCTTATCTTGAAGTGAGAAGAGTTCTGATAGACATGACGCTCTACTATGCTGAAAACCCTGACAACAATCTGAAAATGGCTTTTGGTGGTAACAGACTTGCAGAAATTGCTGAATTTTCGCTAAGACCTATCTCCTTCAGGCAGAACAGTACTCCTAGTAATAAAAGTTCTGCTATTACTAAAACAAACAGCAGTAGTGGCAGTGCACCTGACAAGAAATATTCTTCCATGCGACCTCCTAGAGTTACTTCTGATCCACGTGCAAGAACTTCTACTCCAGTGAGTAAACCTGCTAAAGTAAGTGGTTTTGACGATAATGATGATCAGTTTTCGGTCACAAAGGGTGGAAACCTTGTTATTTCTCTGGAGGATAGCGTTCCTGTCAAATTGGACTATAAAGGAGCTACCGGGTATGTATGGATTAATTTTTTGTTATCTGAATTTGTACGTGCAAGTTGTGTACTTGGATTTGGTTTCGTATCATTAATAGGTTATATTGTCCTTATGTATTCGTTGTACTCTAATATTAACATCCTGCACTAACCATGGGTTTTTATGGAAAGAGTTTTTCCATGGCTAGTTCTAGAGATAAAAAAAACTTTTATTACCGAATTGTACTTGGTGAGTACCTTGTACAAAAAAACAGGACTGGTCTTGTCTTGATTTGAACTACCATCCAAAAATCAATCGGATCTGACATGCTATCCAAAGTTTCTTATATTCCGAATTCTAACCCCAAACATTTCTAGGTGGAACGGAAGTGTACCAGTACCAGACTCATTGTGAGGGACTGCAATCATAAGAGGCATTTAGTGACTGCAAAAAATGACAAGAGTGTTAAGATTGTGCACAGTACTTTCTTTTCGAAATCTTTGGAGAAGTTCTCTATCAGGGATGTGTTTAAGGATGTTTTACAAGATACTTTACCAAACTTAGCGAATGAAATTCTAGATTGTACTTTGTTTGGATGGAGATATGGGAATCAGGTTATTGACAAAGTTTATAAGCCATACAACGTTTTTGCGGATGACAGGCCAAATAAGTGTCCTTGCAAAAATTCCAGCTTGGCTAAATTTATTGACCCACGTATTGGTCACATACGTACGACAGATTTGCAGATTATACATTGTCCTAAACTTAGAGCAGCCTTTGCCAATGGGTTGAATCATATTCCAGATAATGCAGTGTCCATTGAAAAGTTCATGGAAGATTTTGAAAAAACTTGTGATCAATTCTTTATGGTTCACCACTTCCAGTTGTTGCACATCAATGAGGATGGGATACAACATATCAAATACCGTTTGTGGATTCTCGCAAAAGAAAGATTTACTAGTTTCAAAAAGTTGATCCCCCCCAAGAGATATCTCTGGGATGATGGGGATGTTAAAAGGAATCTTATTTGGCTTGGGCAGAATTTGTATATCTCTGGTTTAGACAAGGCAATTAACAATGCCTCATTCATATGCCAAAAACATATTTTGGATATGGCTTTAGACAGACTAAACAGCAAAGACTTTGAAAGGTTAATATCCAACCCTTGTGAGATCAAGCTTGAGTGCATTAAAGATATTAATAGCCTGCTGTTGCTTCCTGAACCTACCACGGACAAACCACCATATTTGCTTGGTTTGTACAAAGCCCATAAAGGGGAGTACCGCTGGATTACGAATTCACACAACACGATTTTCTCGGATGTGGCAGATTTCTTAACGGCCATTCTAAACAACTTTATGACTATCTGGCCTGATGTATGCAACTGGAACACAGCTGATATTAGAGTCTGGTTAAAGGAGAAAGTCAACCCATGCTGGATGGTTAATTCTTCATACGATGTGGTTCTGAACCTTCCCAAGAATACTAAGAATGTTTTTGCTGCAGACATAACTAGGTGTTATGAAAATATTCCACTTTTCGGTGAAGAAGGTATTTCTAAAATAATAGATGATGTCGCAGATTTAGTATGGGATTACATGAGATACAAGAAATCACTCTCCCAGCTTGTGATAAAAAAGAAATTGGGGACTTACTGCACAAAATGGGAAAAATTTAGTGTGGATGTATATAACAGGAAGATATTGGTAAAAAAGGAGAATTTCAAAATAATTAATAAATGGCTTCTTGGCCATTGCTTCTTACAAATGGGGAAGTCTATTTGGAGGCAAAGCAAGGGCATACCCATGGGGTTCTCCTGCAGTCCTGCATGGTGCAACATGTATTTGGCTTGGTACGAGCTGAGGTTTATTAGAAAACTGACCCATCTTAACAGATTAAGTTATATACCCAGATTTCAGCATGCTTCCAGATATATAGATGACCTGAATATCATCAATGGTGGTAATGTAAGTGAATTCTTCTCCAAAGGGACTTCCTGCTCCATTTATAACATGGAACACATTGGAATAAAAGATGAAACCGAGTATAAAAAAGGTACTGCTTTGGGACATAAAGTTGACTTCCTAAATGTCACTATAACTGTTAGTGATCACAACAAGGGGTTGTTCTCTTATACAAGATATGATAAAAGGATGAAGCTTCCTTTTAAGGTCAGCAAATTCATCAAAGCTTCGGGGTGTAGGCCGTATGGACAAGCTTGTAAAGTCATCATTTCTCAGATCTTTCCTTATAGATAAGCACATTCCGATCCAATAACTGCTGCAGAGGATGTCCTAGGCTTAATTATGGCCTTTTGTAACAATGGATTTCTCAAAACAGAGATTATTAGAATTGTATTCCAGACGCTGAGACAGAACAATTTTCCAGGGCTGCCCTATGACATTGACGACTTAACAAGGACTCTCAGAAATTTACTGTAAGCTCTCTTTTCACTGTTGTGACTTTATTCTCACTATTAGAGTAGAAATTTGTATGGGGAGGGTTTGTTCCCTGTGTTGCAACAGGGCCCTACTCTCACTGTTGTAACAAGGTTTACATTCTGCATAGGATGTACCTACTAATGTAAAAGTTAAAGGGGCCCCCCTGAACTATGGAAGGAGGCAGGATTTTTTTGTGTTAATCTAGGCTTAATGGGCATTTGATTACCATACAAACTTGGTTGCACACATCTGTAAGCTAAGTTTTATTTTATTTTATTTTATTGTAGTGGCTTAAATAATACTACATGTGAAACTGGACCTTAGATTTTAATAGGCTTGGGTAAAGTGGCTTTTCTTGGAACTTATTCTTAAGGTTTCGTATGGATGCGCGAAATAGTTGTGATGGCCCAAAAACCATGGATATAGTTTATTTTGGTAAATATCCTCATAGCTTCATATTCTAGGGCTCGTGACTTGAACCGTCAGCATGGCGGCCGATGTGCATATTAACAGAAAAATTGGACAGATCTTACTAAGCTGGTTGTTTGGCATCAACGGATGGATCAGGTCTATTCTACATCTTAAAATTCTGGATTGGATATATTTATGGTACCTTCGATTTATAAGAATTAGCACTGTTTTGAGATTTAGGGTTCTTACTGGCAATGCTATTCTAGCTGATTGTTGGCTTATGTACTATGGGCTATGTAGATGCTAAGCTGATCATGCATACATTAAAAATTCATAGTGTCTTTCGATATTACAAAGTTCATGCTGTTTTATGGGCAGTGTTTTTGAGTTAAAAGAATATTTTCTCTACTCTAAAGTTTAAAAACTAAGTTGGCAGCTTAGGAAAGTGGTATGCCAGCGTAGACTTCAAGTGATGTATGCTGTAACATGGTGTCTAGAGTGATTGTTTCACTAGATTTCATCCAGCATTAGACATGACGTTACTAAAATATTCTTGGATTTTAACATAGATTTTAATGGTAACACATGTGTGGTAAAGGGCGTTAAGCCGGATAGATTCTCTGCTTACCTGTTAGCAACTTTTGGCTTTACCCTTTTTGGCTAATGTTCAAATGGTTTTGCTGCAGGTAACCGAGTCTATCCTTCCATTTCATTTGTTTTCAGCAGACAAATTAGATGTGACTCCTACTCTTTGGTGCTTTCTAAACCTTGCTGGAGTTTTGAATCAGATCTACAAGGCCGTATTATTCTCTGTTTTGTGACAGCAAGTTGATGATACTACTTTGTCTTTCGTTTCGGTTTAAAACTTATGATATTTTATATTTTGCTGATTCTGGTGCTGACTTATCCATGGGTTATGCTTTAAAAACTTTAAAATGTTATCTTATGAAAGATGCTGAAAATACTATGGTTTGTTAATTTGGTTAAAAACTTGTGACCGTTTGTATTTTTTGCTATGGGAATATATACTCTGGATATCTTGTTGAGCTGTTTTGCCTTTAATAAATAAACTATTAATATGTTTGATCCTGATATTTCGTAAAATAGATAACTGATTTATCCTCTTTGCCTTATAAGACTTTTACTTTACTTGAGTAATGCCATAGACTAGGTAAATATCAAGGATATTCTATCTCGTCATATTCTGGTAATATTGTGGTTTATTCGTTTGTATTCTTCTTTGATTGATTATAGCATACAAATTTGAAGAATTGTTACTTTTAAAGATTTATCCTCTTTGCCTTAAAAGACTTTTACTTTACTTGTGTAATGCCATGATATCCTATAGACTAGGTAAATATCTAGGATATTCTATCTCGTCATATTTTGGTAATATTGTGGTTTATTCGTTTGTATTCTTCTTTGATGGATTCTTGCATACAAAGTTCTATAGATTGTACATTGGTGATCGTGACTATTGTCCCATGACACTTTTCAGCTTTTTTTCTTGAATATCCTTATCAGGGCCTAGATCTAGATAGCACCTTGTCTATTTCTAGGATTGCAATTGTAGGGTCTTATTTTTCCAAATGGAACTATAAGGCCTAAAGTCTGTTGTTTCCTATGGTCTTAACAGACTCAAAGGGGTTTTTTTTTTTTTTTTATTTAAATGGTTATTTATAGACCAGTAATATTTATTTTACTAATGGGGTCCATAATACATCCTGACTATACCACATTCAATAGTTGAATGCATATATGGGTGATTGAAATGAAATGGGCATAAGTTAAAGATGGTAAAGGGAGAGTAAAGTGTACATCTACCATAAAGAAAATTTTATAAACTATATGGCTTGGATATTCTGATGCTAGATATACAATGGGCGTAACCTTGACCTTGTAGCATAGACGGCCTAACAACATTTAGTTTAAAGGCAAAAATAAACATAAGATTTGTTTCCGGATGAGAAAATAGACCCATAAGTTTTTTTAGGGTACAAGTTTCGGTGATACAGCGACCTCTGGCTCGAATGAGACCACAGCCAAGCTACTGATGGGAACAAAAGCCTAAATGCAGATACTGGCATAATGTTTAAGATCTACAATTGATATGGACGCAGCAACCGACGGCATATGAAACTGGCACTCTGTAGCACCTATCCTAAAAATCTATTACTTTACAAGCAGTTTTATGAAAGGCCATAGCTGGCGGTAATTGCAGATACGTGTCTCTTAAAGGATAAGGTGAGAGCACATTTAGACTGAATCCATAAAGGTTTGTAGGACTAATGACAGAAGTAGAGTATGCCCTGTACTTAAACTAAATGGATGAGGATTTCCAATGGGAGTTTGATTCGGACGGGCATCCTTGTAGCTCTGATAGTGAAAATGCACTTGATGATGAACGTAAACCGTTATTACTCAAAAGAATACAAAGAGTACATGGGGGACTCAAAACCCAGTGGAGAATACGTCCACTAGAGCAACACTACCCACCACATACATAACACAGAAAAGCAGAGAATACATATCACCACGAGCACAACTGTTTGCTATGAGTAAGTCTGAACCTGAAGATATCGCTCTCAAATGACACTCTTGACGTCATCCTTTCACTTGTACGCCCTTACAATGCGACTACGAGCATCAGTAAGCACATGCGTATCTGAAAAGACATGTCCCTTGAAGATGAGGAGATTTCGTCTCTTCCAGATGGACCAGATGATCCAAGCAGATGCTAAGTGGAAAGCCCTCTTTGCCAACTTGTCCCAAAAACTAGGATAGATTGACAATAGGACCTGTTGACTATTCAAGTCACAATGGAAAAGGCTCAAAAGCCACTGCCAAGCAAGTCGAACATGGTGACAGAAGAAAAAGCAGTGCTCAATTGTCTCATTCCTCTGCATGCAAAGAGGGCAGATCACGGGAACTTCTGGATGAAATCTATGAACAACAGTGTTTACCGGCATGCATCTATGAATGATCTACAACCATAAGATAGATAGCTTAGGATGGAGCAATTTGTCTCATACCCATCGCCAGACTGCTTTTCGATGAGGCTCAGGGATAACTAAAGGCCACTTTGGCGATGGAGGCAACACTTCAGGATGAAGCAGGACCACCTACATCGAGTGCATCAGGTGCTCCTCCTTAACACTGTCATGAACCACCCAGAGCTCGAGCCACGTCTTGTGGATGTGGAGGAAGAGTAGCAGCTACTTTTTTCCAAATGCCACGGTCCCAACAAAGAAGGAGGAACTACAATCTGAACTCATTCCACGTCAACAATCTTGTCTCATTATACCATGCAGATACTATGAGCACACCCGCTGCTCGCCATTGACGCTGCGTCAACGGATGGACAGAGGAGACCAGGGGACAATCTGTCTAATCGTCACCCAAAGGGATCCACCAGCAACTAGCTGTAGGATCTGTGTGGGCCATCGGATGGAACTGAAACAAAGTTGCAAGCAGCTAGCAACCCAAGAAGAGGCATTGGGATATGGAGAAAGTAGATAGAATATTGCCCATGGGAGGAGTGGCTTAATGGATGGAGAGCAAAAAAAAATGCACAACTGTAAAGATTGGCGAATAAGACGCAGTTCTGGGGAATTATCAGCATTATTTAGAATCTGCCATATGAACTTAGAAATTAGCAACCTTGCTCTGGAGAAGAAAGTGAATCATCCCCAGCCCCCCCACAAAGTTTAGGCATAATGCACTTCGTCCAACTAATTTTAACATCAGCTTCTTCTTCAGTGCCACCCCAGATAAAGTTCCTGACAGTACGAACAATGAGTTGCATCTTTGTCTGCGGTGCCAGCAAGATGGATGCTATATAGACATGTGTACTACTCAGAATTGACTTTGCCACAGTTACGCGGCCAGCCATGGGTAACTTAGCCGTGTACCACCAGAACAAATGTCGTTCCAATCTCTTAATAATAACATCTCACGAGTCTCCAGATGAGAGGTGTATACCAACTGGAATGCCCAAAAGCCTAGTTGCCTTTCCATAAGAAAGAACCTTCCACGGAAATGCAACCATTGAATACGGCACTGGGGAGTCTAGAGCCCACAAGGCAGTATACTTTTGCCATCCCACAAAGATACCAGAGCCAAAGAGAAACTGTCCAACAAGGAAATGGCATTCTGCAAATTCTGCTCACTAGCCATTAAGAACAAGAAAGTGTTATCTACATACTGATTACAAATCTCCTGTGAACCATTATTCATGGGATGTAATGTTCCTAACCGACATGCCCTTAACCAACTGGGCAAAACCGTCTAGACTTTATGAGTAGTCGCTTCTACCCATTTATGCCGGTGTCTCAGGAATGCAACACCAAGATCTACTCGAGCGGTCTCCCATGGGTCCGTTACAATCTCTCCCACTAGGCCGGTGTCTCAGGAATGCAACACCAAGATCTACTCGAGCGGTCTCCCATGGGTCCGTTACAATCTCTCCCACTAGACTATGCTCATCCTCGTGCATCACAAACCAAGTCATGACCTACCGTCCAACGGTATTCCGGGTCATACTTGCCCCCATGGAGACTCGAACTCGAGCCCTGCTCTGATACCAAATGTCATGACCCCTTGTCCAATCCAGATTCCCGGGTCATACTTGCCCCCATGGAGACTCGAACTCGAGCCCTGCTCTGATACCAAATGTAATATTCCTAACCAACATGCCCTTAACCAACTGGGCAAAACCATCTAGACTTTATGAGTAGTCGCTTCTACCCATTTATGCCGGTGTCTCGGAAACGCAACACCAAGATCTACTCGAGCGGTCTCTTGCCCAATTGGTTAAGGGCATGTCGGTTAGGAATGTTACATTTGGTATCAGAGCAGGGCTCGAGTTCGAGTCTCCATGGGGGCAAGTATGACCAGGAATACCGTTAGACGGTAGATCATGACTTGGTTTGTGATGCTCGAGGACGAGCATAGTCTAGTGGGAGAGATTGTAACGGACCCATGGGAGACCTCTCGACTGGATCTTAATGTCGCGTTCCCGAGACACCGCCATAAATGGGTAGAAGCGACTACTCATAAAACGTCTAGACGGTTTTGCCCGGTTGGCTAAGGGCATGTCGGTTAGAGACGTTATATTTGGGAAGACCATGCAAGATGCCTTCCTGCAATGCAAGGGAGAATATCTGAGAAAGAATCTCTGCCACAATTGTGAAAAGCAGCGGTGCCAAAGGACAGCCCTAGCGAATGCCACGTCCCACCTGAAAAAATATCCATGGTTCCCCTTGAAAAAGAACTGAAGAATGAGCTAAATAATGAAGTTTCATAACGTCTGTTGTGAACTGGGCACCAAAATCAAGACGTAGGAGGCACTGCTTCAGGAAACTCCAGTCAACACTATCATATGCTTTTGCAAACCAAAACCAAGACGTAGGAGGCACTGCAAACAAATTTCTCCCAAGAAAGGGCCATTATTCATTTTGAGAGATGTACAGTTCCAGTTGTTGTATAGTGTCGTGGGTCTGTGAAGATGGAATTGACGTAAATGAAACCAGTATCTTGCATAATTTCAAGTAGATCAAGTGAACAATATTCACCCATCTATGGTTCTATGGATTTTTGCAACGTAAATAGCACTAGTGGTAGGTTCTGCATATCCCCAAACATATAAGAAAAACAGAAGGATGAATAACACATTTGGAGTATCAAAAACTCAAAAGTAATAGGCACTTATTTGTTATCACATACAATTGTCAAGGTCAGAAAAAGATTGTACAAATGAAGGCGAATGGAAAGGTAGAAGGGGCAGAAAAACTGGGGCAGGCTTGTTAGCTTCTGAAAAATGTCAGTTTCGAAAAGTATTGTCAGTTTTAAGAAAGGGAACACAAGACCTGCAAATTACGTGATTTTGGGGAAATAGAAGACGAAGGGCACGTATGGAATAGATGCCCAGCCTAATGAACAGATCAGGATAGAAATCTCGGAAGTAGAATGGGAAACAAGAGTGGACAAAGGCACAAGGGATAGTTCCAGAGAAAAATGGACAGCGACAGCCATCAAACGAGTTTTAGAAAATAGAAGATAAAGGGCATGTATGGAATAGATGGCAGCGACCATAGATGGAAAGGAAATATAGAATATAGAGGGAATGGTTTTTTTCCCACGACGGTTTTTTCTCATCATTCCTCTCCCAGACCTGAGACTGAAAACAGTCGCCCATTTCTTTTTGCCTCAGGGGCCAGATATGACGTTAATTTGTCTATCTAGTAGATTATATTTGGTGCAAGCGAATACCCAGGCATGGGCATCCATATGTCGCAGTCGAATACCCAATGGCCGCAACGAAGATTTTCCAGTCTTCTTGTGCAATCCAGCCTCCTTAGCAATGCAATTTTGAAGAGTAATCTATTGACAGATTGGTTCCAAAATCTGCTTCTGGGCGATCTGTTATTTCAATTGAAAGGCTCGGAATTTTTGCAGAAGCTCCATAGCTCATGATTTTTTGGATTTGGGACAATAGGAATTTGCAACCATTGTCATGTAGTAAAATATTGCGATTAATCTGATGAAGTGTGTATTGTAAATATGTATTTGCAGTGAAGTAAGGCAATGTAAACCTGCATTTGTTGAATTTTGAGGCTTTGCCAAGGCAATGGTCTTTTCTGTATAAGAGAAAGCCCCTCCGGGCTTGATTCCGGAGGGGAAAGCTGGCCGACGCGCGGAGCGCGGAGGCCTGCTTGACCCTCCGGAATCAAGCCCGGAGGGGCTTTCACCTAACGGAAAGAACGGGCAGACTATTTTCAGCCGTGGATCATGGACACGTGGACGGCACAGATTTTAAATGCGGCTGAATGTGGTGCAGCAGCAGAATGACGACCAGAATGTCGTCCAGAAAGTACAGCGGCAACATCAGGAGAGATTCGCAAAAAGAATCATGGACACGTGTCACGATGGGATTGGGTTAGAAGGCGGAAAATAGTCTGCCCGTTCTTTCCGTTCAATGTACACTACGGAAACTTTGATGGGGTCACGACACAAAAAATCGTGGACCTTTGATGCAGCACAAGGCGGGAATATTCTTCCCATTGAAGGCGAGAAACAAAAGTTGAAAACATCCATATACGATTAGAGTTGTGCAATTGTTTTTGAAAGTCCAGTTTTGTTGTGGAATTCCGAAAAGGGCGTGAGCGTCCATTTTTTGCAAAGGCCCTCTTCTGGGTTTTTCCTAGCCCTACAGCTGTAATGGCCTAATTCTTAGGCAACGGAGGCATGGCCGTTGTGTCGTGGTCCAACGCGTGGAGATCTGCAGCAGATCTGCAGATAGTTTAAGAGACAGCAAGCAGCGATGATAGGCAGCGATCTGCATCGATGATAGTTTAAGATCTGCGTCGATGATAGTTTAAGATCTGCATGGCCTTGCAGGGCAGCGATGATAGGCAGGCATGGATTTATGGACATGCAGAGCAGCAATGAATAGCGAGAATAGAAGTAAAAATCGATCAGATAAAAAAATGCTCAGATTTTTTTTTATGTTCAGATTTTTAGCAGGGTTGCCTAACCCCCCCTGCACAAAAGGCTGCAATTCTAGCTATGCCACGTGTCGTGCCACGTCACCCAAAATCAATTTGAGCCGTCCGATTCTCTAATTTCGAATCGTACGGCCAGGGAAATTAGAAAAACTCTAAAATTCTCTGCCGTGCCTTTCGCAACTTCGGCTATGGCGGTCCGGATGGCGGCAGGCCGTGTTTCTCTTTCTTGCTATGGCGGTGGCATAGCTCTTGAGCTCGCTTGGCACGCCTTGAGGTACATGCACTAGTTAATTTGAATGTGCTTTTGAGAGGGTCTCAATTATGGGCGGGGACGTTCTGCAGAAGAAGACATTCCGCCGTAAGTAAAGTGTGGAGTGCAAATATATTAGGTCCCATTTGATCGGGAATGCAGATTTGATAAGGAATCCGGAGATGATTCTCCTTAGTTTCATGCACATCACCGCTTCCCATCACCATGGTGACACTTACGACTATCACATTTAGTACCATCATTACTTGATGAACATGTTTTTCCAAATGGCAATGTTCTCGATGCATTGAGGTGCGGATCTCAGTAGTGTGAATGCAAGTGCTACTCGAAGCAATATCAATGGAAGCAATAAGATGGATTGATGGATTGAACAAGAAATTATGGGACTTACGCAAGAGTGAGAATAGATGCAAGGCGTGGCATGGTTGATGTAGAGCACAATCATTCTCAGAAGACGTGAACTTACATGAAGAGTAGCAAGAAGCCTAACACTTCATATAAAGATGACTCTACGAACTTCCTCGGCGTTGATTCGTAGAGGTTCGTAACAAAGAGAGATATGTAGGGAAGTTGCACTTGGCATTTGAGATTCTCGACGTGGAATAGGGTTCATGTCGAGTAAATCGTCCGCCTATGATAAAACGAATTACTAATATGAAGGTAAAAAGAACTACAAGGGGGAATGCATTAAGTGGAGCCCTTGTAAGCACAATTGTTGGGTTGGTCGAGTAACCCGGGATTAATACCATCCGAGGCTCATGTCTATGGCATAGTGAATGGGATTACCTACTTCCTTTTAGCAGGTACCACTTTCTTCTTTGATACTACGATATGAAATGGGTCTTGACATCAACCGAAAAGCTTTTGGTTGGTTGGATCTCATAAGTTGTCTATATAGACATTTATCTTCGTTTATGCATCTTTTTGTTTCTTAGAAGGCAATGCATTCTCACCACTAGGTGAATTTCCTAGGATTACTTTAGTGCGTACTTCATGACATATACGTTTTTATAATGTTCATAATCCATGGTAGATAGGTAGATATCTATGTAGATAGGAAGGTCTCAAGAGGTCATTTTTTTCTTGAACCAAGCGAGTCAAATTGATATCCAATTCTAGCAGGAATATCAATTTAAGTTGTAATATAAGTTAGTAATGCCAACATTATTGGAGAACTAGCGTGTTTCATATTCGCTTTTGGTTTTATCTTTTCTCGGTCTTCTTGCACTTTTAATGGCTACTTTTTTCAATAGTTGCAACTATTGTGGATACCATAGTGGCAATGGTTGTAGTACCTCTTCTCTCCCTTGGCTCGACGATTGGAAAATCGCCGGCCGCAGCTTATGAGGCGCCACATTGATGGAGGTGAGATCCAACTTACAATTTACGTGAAAAGTTGTTTTAATATGTGCTCTTTATTTACATTCAAAGCTAGAGGGATGGTGCATGCAGTTGACAAATATAGCATTTTCTATTTTAAGAATTCTTTTTATGCCAATGAGATTGCATCTTTTAGGATTAGCAAATGTTTGCATCCGGTGGATGGGCATGGACATTATCAATTGCTTTCCTCTTTGACCCCATTTTAAAAGTGCTAGCTAGTTAAAAGGGCCACCGCAGTAGTCTTTTATTGTTTATTGCGATGCTTTCGATAGATGCGTGCAAGGTCCAAACATAAAATTCGAGAGTAAATATTTAAGTAGCAATTCTTTTGTCACCTTGAGCACATGAGGTTTGAAATCATCGATATTACTCCCCATTTCTTCTTGATGGTATGGTTTCGACCAGAAATGATATTGCGCTTTTCGAGGTGTTTGAGTTTAATCATCGCATATAGCATCGGGCCTTGTCAAAACAACCTTGATTTGTGCCATATAATTTATCACTCCCTTTGCCTTAGCTTCTTCTATTCCTTCGAACACATGTCGCATATTTCGTGTGAATATATTTGAAAATTATTGTGCATTTTACTAGAACTTTGCTAATACCCTATGATAAGCACAAAAATGCAATGATTATGAGTTACAAAGTGTAAATGATGGTGTCCATCTCCGCCCGAGGGAAACATAAGAAAGTAACATAATTCAAAGCCAATAAAATATGATTTAATCTCCTATTCGTGGAAATTTTAGTTCTATGCGACGCTTTATCTGTCGAGTAAATTCAGGCTCATAGGAACTACTTGTAGGAGCACTATGTATGCCTTTTTTGGGGTTGTGAGAATTCTCTAGAAATTATTGACAAGAGGTTTTACCACCGCAGAGAACCAGATAAACATGTCCTCTTGCGTGAGTAAGATGGCTCCATATATCACAGAACCCGACATTCATTGTTTGCAATGACTTAAATGATGGTTTTATTTTATGCAAGCTTTTAGTACTTCTTTATGGTTCACGAAGTGATAATGTTCTTGGCAAGATGTTATGCGTAAGATTCTAAAGCACATGTGAAACAACATTCTCTCGCAACGTAGTTTCTTGGACAACCATATTGATAGGATAGCCTTCGTGTGGAAGTATGCAAACACCGCATATAGCCCCGATACATACGTGGAAGTCTCATAGAAACAAAGGTTGTGTTTGAAGAAATACATATGAAAATTGTCATGACTTGGAATGCTACGATTGTCTCTTATGCCCAACACGACAAATTAAACAACCCTCTATGTTGTTCTACAACTACATGAATTAAAGCTGGATAACATTGGTTTATTAGCATTCTTTAGGTATGCGCCAGTGGTATGGCAGTGGTATGGCAGTAGATGAAGGTAAGCAAATATATCGATCTATTGTTAGCATTGGTCTAGAATGGAACGCCATTATTAGAACAATTGTATTGAATATGTATTGGCAGTGTTGTATTTTGGGTTATATAATACATTTATTTGGGTTATACAAGCACAACATTAAGCTCATGGATCTGTCATTTATTTTGACCTTGTAAATACTAGAGTTGAGCATCACCATTTACGTGCACAAAGAATAAGGCAGTTTGAGAAATTTATTTAACACAAATCAAGTGCCTAAACAAGAACTATTTCGTCCTCTAGGTTTTGAGTCCCATGTCACAGGTCCCTTGTATGTATCTTGATTTTTCTTGATAATAGATTGTCGTCCTTCAAAAAAAAAAAAAAAGTGCCTAAACAAGAACTTAACCGATATGGACTGGTTTGATAATGTAGCCGGTTCAAAACGTGCCGCAATCAACAGGTCAATAATTCACAGCTTCGCACTGAATTTCTATGCTGTTACACCATCGAACCACAACACATTCGAAAACATAATTTTGCTCTTCTTTGTTTTACTCATAAAAATTGGATAATTATTGAGCATCTCTATTATTATGTAGCCGGATCAAAACGTGCCGCAATCAAGAGGTCAATAATTCAGAGCTTCGCATTGAATTACTATGGTGTTACACCATCGAAGCACAATACATCTGAAAACAAAATTTTGCTCTTCTTTGTTCCTTTTCCTTTGCCTCAACCCTGCCCTTCTGCTAGTTTTTATGGACATGGGCATGGCAGGTCTCTGCGTCTCTCGGCATGAATCTCTGCGCTGGCTAGAGCATGGAGCTCCTTCTGATTTGGGTCTTGGCTTTGCCACGTGTACGGTGTGCAGTCCCATGTGTATCACACTATTGACAGAGATCAGGCATCCAACGGCTGAGAACTTTTTGAAGTTTTTTTTTTAAACCCATTAGAGAATAGTATCCATAATAAACAGCCTTAAAAGCAAAAGATAAATTTATTCTAGTCCGTGAATAGCGATTGTGCCATGTCATCATTTATGACGTGGCACTAAATTAAAACAAATGCTGATAAGGTGGGCAATCCGGCGATGATAAGGTGAGCAATCCGGCCGGCTATGGCGTCCCAAGCTGCATTAGGGAGCCTCCAGGCCTTTTCAACGTATTCTTCTCTTCCAAACTGTTTTAACAAAAAATAAAAATCCCACTTGTTTCCCAGTCTATAATTTTATTACAGATGGCAGGTATCATGCCCAAGAAAGAACCCTATTTACTTGAAGCATAGAGCCGTTTCTGGCATCAGAGCGGAGGTGCAATTTGTGGACGATGAGAGCGCTCAAAAGCTTGTAACAGAGCAAGGCTATACAATATTGGATGTAAGAGATGCATCTCAGTACAGTAGGGCTCATATTCCAGCCAGTGTCCATGTTCCCCTCTTCATCGAAAATGCAGATAACGATATTGGTACTTTACATTCTTTTTGTTTCTCGCTTGAATTTCGGCCTAAAAATGGATCTCTTCTATGCATTTTGCCTTAAAAATGGATATCTACATCCTCTTCTTTGCATCTGAAAAAAAAGCTTCAGCGCAGGAACTGTCATTAAAAGGGCAGCACATACTGGATTTGCTGGTCTTTTCTATGGTGTAGCATTTACCAAACCAAATCCAGATTTTGTGTCCACTGTGGAGTCTAAGTTGTCTAAAGACAGCAAGTTATTGCTTGTTTGCCAAGAAGGTTTGAGGTGAGAAGAAAGACCAGATCTGCCACATCTGCAGCACTAATTTTGGTACTAATTTTTGGTGTTCGTTAGGTCTGCAACAGCTGCAAAGATGTTGGATGATGCAGGGTTTAGCACAGTGGCTTTCATTAATTCTGGGTTGCAGAGTGTGAAGCCAGGTAGAATGTTAGCTTGAAATATCTATTTTCTTCTTTATCTGAGCATGAAGGTAGAATGTTATTCTAATTGTTTTAACTAGCTTCTTTGCACATTAGAGATTGATTTGAATTTGCACATTGAGTTGAATTGGTTGATTATATTATCCAGGTATTTTTCCCAAGGAGGGCCCTAAGGAGCTGCAAGATGCAGGGAAAGTTGGATTAGTAACTATCCAGTCTCAAATTTCGATAGTACTCGGATCAGTTCTAATTGGTATGGCATTAGAGTAACAAATGAACATCTTTATTTTATACATGTGTTGACATAACAAATGTTTTTCATGCAGCTGCTTACTTATTCTTACAATTTTTTCCCACGCAAGCAGAGCAACTATTCTTTAGCAAATCCTAGCCAAGCAGCGTACAAATCTTCGAAGCATTCGTTTGGCTTCATCCACAATAATAATTTATCACATTTCCTCCATATGGACCACAAATTCTATAATTCTACGGATGCAAATTTTCCTAATTCATAAGTTAAAAACATCCTCGTATGATCTGAAGGCCGAATTTGGCATCAACCTCCTAATATAGAGAATTTTGGCATCCATAACATATAGTTTGGCTTAAGGCTCAAGGACATAACACCAGGTATAAAGTTTGAACATGACAATGGGCATCCTGCCCAAATACAAAACACAAAATATTGAGGTGAGCATTGTCAATCTAATGATTAGAAGGCCAATGGTTCAAAATAATAGCTATGTCATCTCATTTTTTCAATTTCTATGCCCTTTACACGGTTGCTATAATTAAAACGAAACACGCCAAAAGATGCCGAAGACGATTTAACCATGTTGCTCCAACTCTGCAAGTTGATGACACTCCACCAACATGCACATGCATCACATTTGTGAAAAATTGCAGAGCCTTGTCTATCTCTGCAACCCTTACAATATCAATGGCCCAATATGCGTGCTACTATTCATGTTCTTCTGTTTGAATCCACTACAATTAAAGGAAAGCCTTTATTTATAAGAGGTAAATTCTTTTACCTAGGCACTAATGTTTATTTCAAAAGGTGTGTCACGTGCTACTGAAACACTAGCATTGGGCTTGGAAAGTCTATCTTCAGATACACTCTTTAAAACAATAATAGTTGGTTGTTCTCACCAGGGTTGGTCATGTCTGTGCGTTGCATCTGGTTGTAGTTTTTAATTGATGAATGAAGCTTGCATAAAAATATAAAACTACCAGTAGGGCAAGCTTGGAGTAAGGGTAGCTTAGATCCTACTCGATTCATTGAGGAACATATTGCAGAAATAGCAAATATTCCCCATTTTATACCAGATCAAAGGCCAACGATTTTTTTGTTTAAAATTTGTGTGCAACTTTCAATGGTGCAGAACACCGATTTCCCTGCAACCAATAATCGCCTTCCAACCATTGCAATCCGCCTCAGTTCTTCAATCGGCCTATGGGTTTTTATATGGCAAGAAGGCAAGCAAATGTTCAAAATATTAGGTTTGGTTTTCTCAGCGTAAATTTTTTTTTAGGGTAAAAGTATATTGTTTGATAATAATGATATAAAGTACAAAGAGTCCCCACAATAGACAGATAAAATAGAATAGAATAGAATAGTTTTTTTTAACGTCCACGAAGACCAATAGGTCATGGGACCTATACAATGGGCTAGTACAATCATTACTACTAGGATTAAAAAACCCCTGCCTCGAAAGGTTTTCAAGGGAAAAACCTTTGCAGCAATGATGATACTAGACAAGCTTAGATAATGACTACTGAGGGCTCAGTAATTGCAGACGTTTATCTAGAACCTCAAGTATGTATAATGCCAAGTCATGCACAGATGGTGCGTTGAGAAGTTGTGGAAGCGTGGAATGGAATGCTAAGGTCGAAAAATGATTCCGGACTATCTCAAAAGCAGGGCAACTCAGAAGAGTATGGCTTTCATCTTCAATAACCTCAACTTGCAACAGCACATAGTCTCGCTTCTCAACAATTGCGGCCGCCCCATCTACCCGTCTCAATCCGTAGCACAGTGGGACCCCGTATGCGAATTGATGCAATAGCTACAAGCTTGTTCCCGGACAATGAAGCAAGCAAATAAGCTTGGGGCCCCGGTACCAAAGTGGGATTTATGTGTGCATGATAATGACCGGGCCACTTGGGCCAAAGTAATCTGCGTCCCATATCTTTTGAGAAAAACGACCATTAAGATATTGTTGCAAAAGCTCAGATCGAATCGGCAAGCATCGGCAAAGGTTTCTGTTTTGCACGTTCCCAACGGGCAAACCATGTAGTGCAATGCTCTTTCCAACATCGCTTTCAAACGCCGAGGAGATTCAAACCATGGCAAGTGCAAAAACAGATACCTAACATCATCCATGTGGTGCACCTTGCGGATATAGTGGAGATGGCGCTTCATGGCGTAATGTTGAAGAGGCAAAAACCTGCCTCTTGTAAAAGAATAGCATAGGGCGCCGTTGTTTTAACTCCAAGGTCAGTAAGTGAGAAAGGACTTTTGCACCCGCCCAAGCTCTCCCAAGCACTAGCACTAATGGCGGTGCCCCACACTTCGTAACCATACAAGAAAACAGGCTCTACCAAAGCCCAAACAAGTGGGCTTTCCGTGGCCAATCATGAATTTTTGCGCGAAAACAATTGTTTTGCATTGCATAGAGTGCTCTCCATCCATCCAGCCACCCGCTTGGTAATACAATCGCTCCCGTGAGTGTGTTCTTACGCAATTCTACACCAAGATACTTGTAGCTATCTACAACTTCAACTTCGCGGCTATCATAGTGCATAGGGGGAACATTGTGACGAAGATTGAACTACCAAAAGCTTGGTCTTTTGCAGATTAACACGCTTGAGACTGTGTTCTCCCCGCGGCAGAGCACGAAATGTTGTAAATATTCATACTAGTAGCGGCGGTATGTGCCGGTGAAACATCATCAAGATACATAAGTTGCCTAATGATATAGTGTGCCAAATGTGGACCTCCTCGCCATGATTATCAAGCCATTCTTCCAATTGATCAATGTACAAGCCAAAGAGTGTAGGAGATAAAGGGCAACCCCGATTTAACTCCAATATTGCTAGTGATTTGAGTACCTGATGCTGGAAATTTAGCAAAAACCCTTTCATAGAGCCGATAAACTGCATTTTGAAGATCTTGTGGAACCCCAAGTGCCCGCAAGCGCTGCCAAAGAAGCTCGCGTGGTACTGTATCAAAAGCAGAAGTAAAATCTACAAACTTCGACTATGTTCAATAAGCATGCGCAATGTGAAAATATGTGTAAAAAGAACTATAGCCAATGTTATGGATCCCTATGCATTAATACTATGTGTACTTTCCTATTTCCAGATTAGCAGCATGGTAGGGAAACCATACATACTCCGTTACTCAGATTGTTTCCTCGGCTTGTCCCAACAATAGGGACTAGGTCCTTAGAACTCAGCCAGTGACATTTAAATAAAGTAGCTATAAAACCCTTCAATCTTGCCAAAATTGTCCAGCCCATCTTCTATCCGCATAAATCCGGCAGCTTAGTACCCGCACTTGTGCTAATGCCCCCTCAGGCCCTTCACGCACAATACACATGCCCTGCAAAGCGCCTAACCTCGACTCACGCTCAAGCCTCTATCCTAACCATCTTTCCAGAATATTCGATCACATATAATCTCCATAATAAATCTACGCCTTGGAAACGTCACTTAGGGTGCTTTCCCATGGGCAGAAAACCTCCAGGTTTCCTGAAGGTCTGGTCTGTTATTCCGATGTTCCCATGAGCTAAGAACATGAGTGGCTGAGGTTAAGAACCTCATTTGGAACGTAATCCCGACGATTACTTTTGGACCTGGGTCTGACCTTATCCAGGTCCGTCCGTCCATGGGAAAGCACCCTTACCCCCTCCACAACAATGGTTGCCCCCCTACGTGGCAACCCAAAAAATTCTATTTCGTATAAAAAGAGTATTCGTAGGGTACAGGTCGTATATATAGGATATATACATTTCACGTTGAAAACACAGGGCTCGACTGGACATGGCTTTAGCCGCTAGATTGCGTGTGGCCTCTTCCTTGAATCGTCTCTCCGTCGCTCCTACGCGCCAATTCGCCACGGCTACGGCATCTATTGCAAGTCATGATGCAGGTAACTTTTTTTTTTCATCCAATTTCTGATTTGCGCAAATAGGGTTAGCATTATTGGAGTTCTTTGTCGTTAGATCTAATCTCCTTAGCTCGTTTGTAGCTGGATAAGATGACAACTGAACTGATTAATACACAAAAAGTTACTCAAGTTATATTGTAGTCAAGTCATTTTCACATGTCTTTCTCCTTGAAATACTTATCTGACCTTGAAACAATACTCATTTGGTTACAGAGGAGGCTAAGAAGTGGCGATTAATAACTGCTTGCGCTGTGGTTGCTTGTTTTGGACTTGGACTGAACGTGTTTTTGGGGCATGAAGAGCATCATGAGCACGAAAGACCTGTAAGAGTCTCTATGGGTTGTTAGTATGTATTATATAGACATTTAGTGGTAAGCATCAATTTACAAAAACATTCTTAATGCTTGTTAGAGAAAGCAGAATAAAAGGCATACCTGCTGCCATGTATACTGATGAGCAGTATATCTTAAAGCCCACACATATGTCTATAGTTTGCATGCTTCTAAAGCAAAGTCGAGGAGGTGACCGGGAAGCATGGAAGAGGTGCCTGGGAAAGATAAGATGATGCACAGGAGAACACATAACATTCACTAATAGACTCTGTAAATTGTTAACCTTCATGTTAAACACCCGAGTAATTTTTTCCTTTGTATTATGTCACATTTATAATGTTATTACCTAGACGAACTAAATCTTAGCTGGGGTAGTGAGAAACACCAAGCTGCTCAAGCTTCTTTTCAGATTTTTATATTTTTTATTTTGTTTTATTTGCCCTTTCTATGCAGGAGAATTGGCCAGTGATGTGCCGCAAATTCTTGTTATTGTATTATCATGTAATTTTGGTTTTACATTAAATGTTTCAAACATCCTTCCTCTCTAAAGGGTGTATGGTTTCTTCAGGCATATCCTTACATGCACATTCGCAATAAGGAGTTCCCTTGGGGTAAATGTTATCCATCTCTTTTTTGTACATTCATGATGCATATTGGAGATCTGACATGGCCTGTGGCATTTCTTCTTTGCAGGTCCAGATGGATTGTTTGAATATCATCACCAATAAGAATTCAAAATTGCATGATCATTCGAATAAATTCTTTGGCCTCCTGTAAAAACGGATGCTCATTACAGACTGGTTTCTGTGGCTCAAAATCTGGGTAATGCACTCATATGTTTTTCATAAAATGCCAAAAAGATAGAGACTAGGGGGGATATAAGCTGGCACTTGTTGTGTATCTGATACATTACTTAAAAACGATTTTGGGCTCTGTTGTCAAAATTGGTTTTTGTATGAAACTTCTCTCCCAGTAAGAGAACGTATGGCACTCATTTGTTTGTAAGTTTTGCTTGGGAAGCTTGAGGATAAATCGAAACATCTGATCACTTGGATGTCCCAACTAAAGCCTTTTCTGGCTGTTCAAACAATAAGTTAACAGACCAATGTTAAAACAGAAACAAAATTATGGAGACAATATTTCTGCAATCACAGGAGTAGTACATCAAGATCATGTGTGAATTGGAGACTTGGTGAAAGAGGTGGTGTTTTGAGGAAGGGGACACTTTCCTGACCAGAAAGTTTCTAAAAAATTGCTCAGCCAGCAAGTTTATTTTGGGGAATTTATTGTCAGGATAGTTTTTGCCCTAACTTGCTACACCTAGAAGTGACTCATCATTAATTTGCAGTAACTGGAAGCTTACAATACCTCAGAATTACCTCATCAATTTCTTGCAGTTTCTTGAACAGTGAGATCTCATCGACTAATTTTTTAAAGTTTTTTGAATTGGTGCTGGTGAATGGCATCAGGATAAAATTCCAAATAATAGAAGGCAATTAATCTAAAATTTGCCATTAACGCTGGAATTCCGTAACAATACTTAGTTACGATAGCGTTAATTTCGTTTGGGGTGTCTATAAATTTTTTGGGGCCATTGGATGCTGGCATATCTCACAGCATATGCCATGGGGCGAATTTGCAGCCCTCAAATGCGAGTCAAGATGGGGTCAAAACCCCCATATTTGACTTACTCCTATAACATTCCACTAAACCATTGAATAAATACAATATCTGAAATTTGGAAGTCTGACCAAACAAGTAGAGCCTGGCAGAAAATGAGGCCCCAAATATCCAATGCCCATGCCTTAACCTGGCAGAAAATGAGGCCCAGCCGAGAAAATGAGCAGAACACTTGCTCAAGAAGCCACCCAAACTTTGAATCAGTTGGGCGTTTCTCTAAGAGCTCCATGGAGACAAATAGTGATGCAAAGGCAGAAACAAGCAGAGAACCTTGGAACAGACCCAAGAAGCAAAGCTTCTGAAACAAGCTGTGAAGCTTCTTACGGAAAACGATGGGAAAACCGTGCGAAATAATGGCAAAACCTCAAGATTTGTTCAAAACCCTCAAGATTTGTTCAAAAATGTAACCAGCAAGACCTGCGGGGAGAGCTGCGGGGAGAGCAAGACTTGCGAAACCCCAAAGCTCCATGCATCAGCCTGCATCAGCCGCTCCATGCGTCAGGGACTTCTGGACCCAAATTTATGCTTGTGCAACCCTCGGCTGCCAAATCTATGCCTTTGCGCCTGCATGCAGAAACTAAAATATGGAAAACTAAGCTTCCACGCAGAAACCAAAATATGGAAAACTAAGCTTCATATCTGGATAAAGACGGCCATGTTCTTGGAGATCTTGCCGGAAACACCCGATGGACGCTGCTATACTAGTCTGCTTCTTGTGGGAGCGTTGTAGCACGTTTTTTAAAGGACAAAGATTCTAACCCAAAATAGACTAAAAGCAAGCAACAAAAAAAGAAAAACGACCTGCCATAGCTGCCACAGTTCCTATAGAAGCGCCATAGCCGCCATAACCGCCTGCTGCATCGGCATCCTTTGAGCCTAAACGCCAGAGAAATAAAACCCCAGATTCGATTCTTCTATTTCGAATCCGCAGTGCCACCGTCAGCATTTACGGTATTCTTATACGAATACCGTCCAAAACCTTTGACAATCTTAGGTTATAAAGATACGGTTTATGATTTCGGCAAGATTATCTCTCATTAGTTAGGTTGGAACCTTCAGCTTTCCAACTCCTAGCCCTCATCTCTCGTTAGTTAGGGTGAGATTCCACTACAGCAGTTCTTGGTGTGGTAGTCCATGCTAACAAATCTGAAAGAGCAATCTTGCAAAACTCAAATTCCATTAGCATCAATCAAGAGCAGCAGTTTAGGTTTGGGATTAGGCCGGGTTTAATGTATAATTGCAAAAAGCCCTTAGATTTCGTCACCGGCAATTAAGAGAGGAAGTTTAGGTTTGGGATTAGGCTGGCTTAAATGTATAATTGTCAAAAATGCCTTAGATTCCATCAACGGCAATTAAGAACTGCATTTTAGGTTTGGGATTAGGTTGGCTTTAATAAATAATTGCCAAAAATGCGACGGACTCCATCAACGACAATTAAGAACGACATGTTAGGTTTGGGATGAGGCTGGGTTTAATAAATAATTGCCAAAAATAGCTCAAATTCCATTAGCGGCTATTAAGAGATGCAGTTTAGGATTCAAATTAGGCTGGCTTTAATGTATAACTGGCAAAAATGCTGCCTTAATTAATGGCAGATGAGGGCTAAGAGTTCGAAGTTCCAGTGGTAATGGCAAGTTTTAAATTAATCGCATCGATCCGAGACATCGGATCGCCATTCTAGAATGGGACGAGCATGCATGTCGTGCATGCATGCGGGCGGCGCATGCCCGTTTTGGTTGGGAGTTAGCTATTTCGACGCACGTTTATCCCACGCCTCATCGGCTTCCTCTTCTCTCCAAGCATTACCTTATTCTCTTTGATCCGTATCCGAGCGGGGAGGGCTTCTTCCCCGCTGGTTTAGCCAATTTGGCGTTTCTTTCATGCTATCCTTTTCCGGCCTTTGGCCTCGTCCCCCCGTGACCTTCGTCCCCTCGATCCTAGTTTGTAAGGAAGTTCTCTGGTAGTCGGGCAGTTTGTTGGTTTCTTGCGAGTCCCATTCTAGAATCGCATCGATCCGAGACATCGGATCGCCATTCTAGAATGGGACGAGCATGCATGTCATGCATGCATGCGGGCGGCGCATGCCCGTTTTGGTTGGGAGTTAAGCTATTTCGAGCACGTTTTTGATCGACGTCTCATCGGCGCTTCCTCTTCTCTCGGTACCTTATTCTCTTTGAACCCACCCCCCCCTTCTTTGTTTATTGTATTTTGTACAAGTTTACGTTTATCATGTTTTCCACCCATTTGGGTGATGCTTTTCCACCCCCGGGTGATGCTATTCTCGGTATGTTTGTGTTGTCTCGTTTGTTGTGTTGGTGATGTGCAGGTACAGGTTGGCGAGCGGCATCTGTTTCGACTTCTCCATGCGGGGGTTTTTGGGAGCGATTCTATGCCTTACGTTTGTCTAAGCCCCTTGCCGAAGGCTTATCACTAGGGTTTTTCCTCGAAAACCCGAAAGGGCGGGGTTTTTTAATCCCGGTGATAAGCTTTCGGCAGGTACATCGGCCACTCATCTATTAGCATTGTATTTTTTTTTGGGGTCCAAATGATATAATTGGATTTTCCTTTATTTTTCGTGGGTAGTTCGCATGTGTGCGGCTACCCACTGTCCACCATTGTAGAAAATCTGCCGAGATGAATGAGAAGCCTATCTATCGGGCGGTTTGTTGGTTTCTTGCGAGTCCCATTCTAGAATTAACTTTCGCTGTGTGGAATCTCATCCATAGCAACATTTTGGCAATTATACATTAAACCCAAACTACTGCTCTTTGTTGCTGCTAATGGAATCTGAGTTCCTTCGACATTTTGCAAGATGGCTTTTCCAGATTTGTTGGCGTGAACTACCACACCGAGCCTGCACAGCCCAAGGTTAGGTGGGCCTCCGAAGGAACAGGATATGGCAAAAAGGATATGTTGAATCCTAGCATTGACATAATCGTCTGAAACCCAATCTGCCACTCGCTTATGCTGTCCCCATCAGCATGAATAGGGACTTACCAAATCGCTCCATCCCACCAGGCGCTCCAATTCTGCATAGGCTTCTACTCCCGACACAAACGGCATGCTAGAAAGATTTGTCTGCCAAGCAGATCTGCCCATCTGCGCACTTTATAGACCTTCGTTTTCCATATCATGCAAAGCGTCAATAGAAAATCCTAAACCTCATGCCAAAAAAGGAATCTTGATCTTTAACTGCAAATAAGCACCTCAAACATGGAAAAAAATATGATTTTGGATACAATACATCACAAAAACCTTAGTCCTAACCATGCGAGAAACCCTTCCCGCAATACGAAATGAAATATTGCAAATTTACGGGTCATTTCCCACTCACCACTAAGTTAAGTTACCTTAACTACTTGGTTATCTCTTAATTTAACTAGAAAAAGTTTCTAGTTTTCCATTGAGGTGGTTAAATTAGAACTAACTTAATAGATAGTAGTTTTTGAAGCATGAAAATTTGCATTCTCATCATGCCCAATAAGTTAGAATTAAAAATTTGAATTAAAGCTTGAGTTCATGATTCACACTAATAGTTAAAATGCTAAGTTAGATTAGCATTAATTATGCTTGTTTCACACTGTCACTTAAGAATTTATGTTAAGTTAGAGAGTTTTGTTGGCAAAAGCAAAATGCCAACTAGTAACGATGCACACTAATTAAAATGCACCTAAGGTTAACACAAATGTAGTGCTAGACTTTGCAACTAATTTGTTAGAAACAAGAGGTCCTTCCATAGTGAAATAAGAGCTACAAGGATTTGTCGCGGTGGCCTTCGTCGCCGCTGCTTTGTGCTTCTTGTGGAAGGTTCACATGAAAGGCTGAATTAGGAAGCGTGGTGTGACAAATTACACCGCGGCTGCAATTTGCCTTTGAACTGCAACTCAAGGCTGTGAATTCGCTGATGGGTGCACACGGGATGGGGATACAAATTGCAGCTCGACAAGATGCTTTGCAGCCGGTCACGCTTATCTGACGTTGTTGCTGTCTAAAAAATGCATTTGAATATAACATTAGTTTGTACTTTGAGAGCACATGGAAAATCACGTTTTTTTAGTGATATACCGTATTTGTTCCAATGCATGCAAAATCATTTTGACCATAAAGAAAACAAAGAAATATATTATAATGATGATGATGATAATGATGATGATGTCCACAGAAGCCCTTGGGCTATGGGACAAACATGCCGAGTATAAATCGACAGTATTGGTAGATTCAAATCATATCAGCTAGATTTGGCACTCTCTAGGAGTTCACAAATATACTTGCCTATATAAGGTAGCATATCACATGTCGTATAGAGGGATACTCCAATCTATCATAGGGTACTTAGAACGAATGCTATCATGTTTGACACAGAAATAGATAGCGTGTTTTTCAGTTTCAACACCAGAGCCACATGAGCAAATTCTTCGAGCAGCATCAATTTTTAGCCAACGGCCTTGCTCTATCATCAATCGATGATAGCTCATGCGTACGCAAACAATGGCCCCAACCAATCCAGGAGACACACCATAATCGCAGAAATATGGTTGTATCATGTGTTCTCTGGTAGGGTTAAAATCCCTAATATAATACTCAACCTTTGCCTTGTTGGTAAGATCACAGTAAGCCAAAAAGGCTCTCTTTTTAAACCCATCACATTCACCATTAAGAGGCAGGCTGAATCTACCAAGCCAATTTACATAGCCCTCGGTATCAGCACGCTTTACCTTCTACTGCAAGTCACATTATATAGAATGGCTTAGATTTTCTAGTGAGTTAAATATTTTATCCAATGAAGTTTCAAATGAAGATGGAATGTATTGGAGTTATGACACTTAGACTTATTCAGATTTAATAGATAACTAGTTATGGATGCCCGGCGTTGCCGGGCTTTAGCACCAACTTGAAAAGCATTTTCTATTTAAAATGTCCTTGGAGAGCAAGTGCAAGTTGCGTCAAATATATGGTAATATAATGAGCACTCAGGCTTTAGCATGAACATGAACCACCTACTCTTATCAAAATGGGCATTGGAGGGAAAGTGCAATTTGTGTCAAATATAAGGTGGTAGAGTTATAAGATATAAACCACTTATTCTCCATAAATAGTGTGATGAGCTCCATTTTTTTCTAAGAATAGTAGTTATTATGCATAGTATTACATAGAACATGTCTTCTAGTGGTCCTAATCGTTGGAGTTTCTTACATAATTGTCTCGTTATGGGCTAACCATAAGATTTGTAAGACTTTGCAATTTGGAAAAACTATATGATAAGGAGCCATAGCAACGTTTATACAAAACCACATGGCCCGCGCATTGCCAAGGTGTGCAACTCTAATTTTAATGCAATTACATCTTTGACATATGAGATAGAAACCACATGGCCCATCGCTAAGTTGTGTAACTCTAATTTTAATTCAATTATATCTTTGGCATATGAGATAGGAAGCATTTGTGACAATATTATTAATTGAGGAGTGACAGATATATAGGAAATGACAGATATATATTCATTTATTTGCTTTTGGGTAGTGGATAGTATCATTCAATTTGCTTAGACATAATTACTTTGCATCTCCTAGACCAAATGTATCTCCAATGCCCAAGTGGCATATCCTAGCTTGCAACTCAAGGATGAGGACATCATATAATTGAAAGCCTAATGTTCACTTCGATGTACATGAAATCCACCAATGAGACAACCTTTAAATGCTCAGTACAGCAGCAGGCTCAGTATGGCAGCAAGCTAGGCCATTTTTAACTACCATTTTTTGCATATATGAATGTAAATATAAATACGCAATTCAGGACCAACACCTATTAAGCCAGTCATTAGGCTAAGAAATTGATGGCATATGTTTCAAGCTTCATAACCAACATGTATTATCTTCTTCATTTTTGTAGATTTTCAAACACAACTAATGGTCAATACATCTATGCTAAGGATACTTGGTCTCAAGTTTAATGATGCTTATATAGATTTCTTTAATAAAAAGTATTTTCTTAAGAATTTACATAGACTTCTTCGATTCAACCAAAGTGAAAATTGTTGATAACAATGTTCATATGTAACTATGTATTTGAAATGTTTATAAATAACTTAAACCCATTACATGGTCCAATTAAATAAGTTGCCTTGCTTTGTGGCATTGAAATGTGAACATCAGCAGATGTGTCAGATTTGCTTGTGAGCATCTGCAGCAAAGGCATAGATAGGCATAACTCATCTAAGAGCAATCTTGTTTTGTAATCTTGTTTATGCTTTCAAATCTGAGATTATTCCATCCATCCATAATAGTATTAGAAGCAACGAAATTATGGGGCTTCTTGCAAACTTCGGCAACTTGAAGAAGCTAATCATTAGCTTGACAAAAATAATAGATCTCTTGCAAAGCTGCGAGATCTGTTTTTTCTTAAAGTCACCTTTGACGCAAGGTTAAGGGCCTGAGTGGGGAAGTCACTAATGACATTAGCTGCTTTCCTTGCCAGAGAGATAACAGATAAACTTTCTGGTGCAATAAAAACAATCTGCAATGCCTAACCTTTCTGGTGCAATAAAAACAATCAGCAATGCCTGCATACGATTTGCTGCAAGTAGGAAAAAGGAACCAATTAAAGGAAAATATGAATAACCAAAATACAATCTGCAATGCCTGCATACGATTTGCTGCAAGGAGGAAAAGGAACCAATTAAAGGAATATGAATAACCAAAACATGTAGTTGGACAAAATAAAGAAATCTCAAATCTGTAAAATACCCATTTAAAATGAAGATGTCAAAAAATATAGTTGCTACCAACTGTGAAGAATAATCATATTCAACTATTCAATTTACCGCGATGAAATGTTTCCAGCAATGGAACAATGAAGAGCCACCCTTGATGAAGTCCAGTGTAACTCCATATGAATGGCTAGTTCTCTAAAAACACAAATCAGAAAACTCACAAATGGAAGAATCCATTGATCAGATGGAAGAAAATTCAGTTATGTGCAGTTGGCATGGGAGGATCAATTTCTGGAACTTAATTCAAGGTTTTGGGATCAATTTTTGGAACTTAATTCAAAGCTTTTGCAGTAATATGGAGGCCAGAGAATGCAATTCATAAAAGGATTATGAACAGGCAATTAAAGTTGTCAGGTTGTGCATTACCTGATAAGAAAATAGGCTGGCCATATCAATATAAAAAGCAATACGTGTGAAAGCAAATGCTGGATCACAGCTTCCTGAAAAAGAAAATTAACAAAACTTAATGTAAATCATGCCACGATTTACAATAGAGATCCTGTGTACCTGTAGATTACAAATAGTGGAGATCAAGAAAAATACCACATTACTTTTGCCACTCCCATTCACACTCAAATGTGGCAAAAAACGTACTCCAAAGTGACGCCAAAGTGACTGCAGATAGATCTTCGGCTGTGGCTCAATCATTCTCCGTAGTTGAAATAGACTGCCACCATAGCCACAATCTCAAAAATCGATACACCCTAAACCCATGTTCGATATCAGAGTTTTAGATTAAACCCATTTGGAATTTTCCAGCTTTTAAGCAGATCAAGTGTCGTGTGAGACAAAGAAATCCAAAATTGTGGCAAAAATACATGTTTTGAGGATAAGAAATCTAAGCGATGAGCAAAACAGCAAACGCACCCTAGACCCAGAAAGAAGGAATAGATTAGATTATACCTGAAGCTTCCTCTACTACATGACTCCTATGCTTTAGCGACTCTGATTCCCCTGTTGATTGAAGCCATGTGCCCTATTGATTGAAGCCATGTGCCGGAATGCCAGAAAAGGATAGATTGGCTAACCAAAAGCTGCAGATAGCTCAATAGCTTTCCGGTTAAACCCAAAATGGAAAGAAAGAAGTCCCAGCAAAAATATCTACCTGTTTGGGGCTTCAACGACTCCTCCGCTTCAGCCGACGCTCTTGCAATTCTTCGTAAGTTTAAAGGTAAGATTTAAACTCCATGTGTCATGTAACCGTGGGCTTTGCATTACCCGTCGCAAGACATCTGTGAAGGAATGTCCAAACCGGCTGCCGAGAATATTTATAGGCACCTTAAGCTTTCTTTGCTTCAACGACTCCTTTGTTTCAGGGACCTCTCCTTCAAATAATCAGAAGAAAAAGCACAAACTGTAAGATTTAGAGTTGATAGAAACCTTGCAAACACCGACCGATTAACACAAAGAATGCAAAAAGTATTTCTTAAAATGATTTTACTGTTTGCTTCATTGGCCTACAAATCCGGTCACACAATTCAGCAACCTCTGCTTGCCCGATTCAACAAAAAAAAAAAACCACAAAGAATGCTTCAGCCCCCCTAAAAAATCTCGGGAAGAATGTTCTTTGCATCGATTGCCCTCAAGAAGAAATGTTGCTGCACCCACTCCAAATTGCCCAAGGCACGGCTCGATCTTATCAAATCGAACCTTAAAGACGGACTTGCCTTCTAATTCTTGAAGAAAGATTGAAAGAAATACAAATGCAAGAGATGAGCAAATACTGAAGCTTCTGCATGCCCTCTCCAAGCTCCAAGCTCCAAGTTCCAAGCTCCAAGCTCCAAGAAAGAATCGATCATAAAATATGACGTGATCATAAAAAACTACTATTTTCTCTTTTCCACGCACACCTCATGCAGATTACATCCTGCATCATTCTAATTCGGCGAAGCCATGCCTCCATCCGGAAAAGCCCTAATCGGGCCAGCCTTCAGCGTGCAAATCACAATTTAAACAATAGATAAACAAAAAAAATTTGCGATTTTTGGAAATCGGATTTTTTTTCAGGCGGGGAAAATCCCCAAAACCTTAGGGAAATGAGCCAAGCAAAAAACCAAAAAAGTTTTTCTCCAGGCCGGAAAATCCAAATTTAAACAATAGATACTTCAAGGACTCCAGTCTAGGAATATATATTATTTAATTCTTCTTGATTGCTATAATTTTTATGAGTTTTAACTATATAAGTTTATCTTTAAGTTTTTTTTTTTTTTTTTTTTTTTTTTTTTTTGAAGTCAAGATATTTAAATTTTATTAATAATTAAAAGAGGTACACGACCTTATTAGGTGGCTCCACAATAGGCCAGATATGCAAGATCAAAACATTGGTCACCAGATAGAAAGAAGTATCACCAACATTCCAAAATCAGGAGTCTATAATACTGGTATGGATCTTCCCTGCTTGAAGAAAGATTGAGATCAATGTGTAAACTGTAACTGCAGCCATTTGAAGCTCACCACCGGACGATGCAAGCAATTGAAGGGCTTTGGAAGCAACTATCATTCCGCGCATTTACTCGGCCTAGAATCCATCCTGCAAACTTGTACTATAGAAGATCATGTCCCCGTTCCAATTATGTACTCCAATTATGTACTGAGGGACTCAATGCTCCCTCTTCCAACAATGCAGAAGATAATGCTGGCCTGCCCGCTAGGGGTGGTCCAATTGCCATTCAAAGCTCCTCCTACTACTAGCATAGGCCATAGTTGCAAAATGCTCAACTTCCTCACTGATCCGAAGTCAAGTTTCCCCTAGACACTTGAATAACAGCTCAGTAAGTCAGCAGCAGTAAAGTAACCTTGGTCTCCCGCCCAAGATTCCTTAATCTGATCCCTTTCACTATCCAAAGAAGTTCAGAGCCATGCCCGTCCATAGAACCTAATTTCCCCTTGCTGGGAAAAGGGGGAGGATGACATTGAAGTAGCCAAGACTAAGTTACATCTCAAGGTGTCACAACTTAACAACAGAATAACCAAAAATGCATCCGACATCTGCATTCCATAGACTTGCACCAGCACCCACAAGATCTGCAGCTCCTAAGGGGAAGGACAGCCCATTAACTGCAAACACTGGTTGCACAATTACCTATAATGCTGCCTTTATCATGAACTCTTGCAAGCTAAACATAGTCCAGGTTCTCCAATATCGGTTTCTGGCTCAAAACTATCACAAAAACTTGCAGCATATCAGCTGCATCCAACCCCAAGACTGCAGTGAGTGCAGCCAAAACCACAACGGACATGGTTCCTATTGTTGCAGTGAGTGCAACAAAAGAGGTTCAACCTACAAACTGAAAGACAAGCTTAAAATATGCTTCTGAGCCCATAGCAGTAGCCAACAAGAGAATGAGACAGAGGGCAAATTTTGAGCATGGCTCAAAGATGCCCAAAGTCTTGATACACAAGCTGTCTGCTATCTTTGGCCTATTGAAATCGGAATCCAGAGAAAAAGCAACAAAGATACTTTACCAGTCAAAAATCTTGTGCTACGATGGCAAAGCACTAGGAGCAGCGGCCCAACCCCAGCACTGAACTTCTAATGCACAAGATCCGAAGATGACCAGCAGGCCGAACTTGCAACTATGCCCAAGCCCCGATGACAATGGCAGCAGCAGATCATGCTGCTCTTCCAGCTATGGCAACTTGCTTCTGGAGTCTGCACGCAACGGGCGGCCGCCGCCGCCGCCCTAAACGTCGCCAGAAACCCTAGCCATCAACCTCCCGGATGCTCTCTATCTTTAAGTTATAACATTAATGGCTATAAAAATTCAAAATTACTTTTCAGATAAATTTTTACTTGAACTTATTTAGAATTAGACATTTCAAGGATATAAAATTTTAATTTTTAGTGATTTAACAAATTTAAAATTTGGCAATCCTGATAATTTGCAAATGAAATCCGATGGTTCTGTTTAGGGTCAGGGTTCGGGATCTCCTGCAAGACAACCCTCTATGAGGACCCTCGGATCAAACAGAAGAATTCGGACTGAGTGTCACGCGGGATTTTGCAAAAGAGAAAAGAAAGAGAGGGAAAGGAAGAACAACACAAAACAGTGAGTGAAAATAAGACTTTCTTGATATCAACTTGAATACATGAACTCTCACCAAGTGAGAGGAAAACAATCGAGATAAGGGCAAAATCTTTCTTGATATCAACTTGAATACATGAACTCTCACCAAGTGAGAGGAAAACAATCGAGATAAGGGCAAAATCTCATCTAAAATTTGAGATCTATCTCTACTCATATATATAGTGCAACGGCCTTGGGCCCAAAATAGATATGTGGCAGGTCTCAGTTACCAACTTCCGGATCAGAGCCTGATTTGCAGGGAATCTGGCAGCGCCTTCTTTATGTGCCTGGAATCTTGCTAACTTCGGGCTATGCTCCACGGAGGCCGTCATTTGTCCGTTCTGGGTCTCTTCTTTGACTGGGGCGTGGTCTTCTGCGTGGGCTTCGGCGGGGGCATGGTTCTACTACCCGATGCTTGAGCAGGTCCCTTATTCCTGCCCTGCTCCGTGGTCCTCAGGAATAGTCCTGTACCTAGACGTACATGACTAACACTCCCTCCCCACCAAATGATACTGTGGAGAGAAAAGCAGAACGAGCCTCGGGAACTGGGCTGGAAATCATCTTAACGACTATGAGGGCGTGGCCCTGTGTGATACTTTGTGATGAGT
Source organism: Isoetes taiwanensis (assembly GCA_021234155.1). Taxonomy (NCBI): domain Eukaryota; kingdom Viridiplantae; phylum Streptophyta; class Lycopodiopsida; order Isoetales; family Isoetaceae; genus Isoetes; species Isoetes taiwanensis. The sequence continues at coordinate 3,143,749 of JAJEKV010000045.1, read as the reverse complement.
TCTCGCCGGTCTTTGAGCGCATCCGGAGTGTTGAGACCAATTGAAGGGGCCGCATCAATAAGAAACCCGGACTGCACCATGTCTTCAAGGGCACGGTGGGCTTCTGCAGGTACATACTGGCACTCCATGAGAAGACATATCTAAAGGCCAAAGGCACTTGCACTGGCATTGGGATTGCAATAATAAATTGGGCGCTTCCGTGCAAGTGAACACTGGAGAAGACACTTTAAAGCTGCACAGAATCCAACACTGAGGGATCAGGAGATGTAGCAGCACGCTCCAAAAATTGAGTGAGACCCCAGACGGCTTGAGCAGGCGTCTGCCAACCTCGTTCATTTGGGATATAAATCCAATTGCAAGTGTGCTCCAAGGTTTCATTTTATTGCCAGACAGAGCGGCGAACAAAACGGGGATCCCACCTGAGGTCTGTAGAGATGTGAGCGGGATCCAATCTGCGTAACCAGCCAGAACTGTGGTCCAAAATGGAAAATGTCAATTAGATGTGAGATATTGACGGCGTGGGACGCTCCCAGAGATGCATACAGATGATTTTCAGGAGGAGGCTGTATCGTGGGCTTCGGAATCAGCATCTAAAGTCTGACACCATTGTTCCCAGTCTGAACAGGGGAGCAAGGTGCGCACAGGGGAAGGGACTCATTCCGTGGGAATGGTCTGATTGCCAAGATAAGCACGAAGAGTGTTGAATCCTCCAAGATACTGTAAATAGATATGGGCAAACTGAATCCACATATCTTCATTCAAATTTTTCCTAACCTGGTGCAGAGTTTCGGCAATCCAAAGAGCGAGGTGATGAGCAAACTCCTGCATATATTCATCCTTGAAGGTTGTGGCCCATGTCTGATCCTGAAGGTATTTGTTGTCAGGTAGCAAAAGCTATTTAGCATTTTCATTGCCACGGAAAGCACGGCGTTGCCCATCATCAAACTTGTCCATAGTGTCTGCCAGATAGAAATCATGAATGACATATGCCATGGGTTGAACCAGGCGAAAAATGAATAAATTCTGATCATCACAAGTAAGGAGGCCATATACCAAGAGGGTGCAAAAGAGACCTTTGTCTTCAATGGAGAGGTCAGCTCAAATGGTGAGGAGATCATTGGTGCTGAGGGGCTCATGAATCTTGCCATTTGCATAATACCACTTAAGCAGGAAGAGATGGCAGCGTGAGATAACATAGTCCAGATAGCTTGTGGGTGTTGAGAAATCTCTTGGAATAGTAAGAGCTAACTGAAGGTATGTCTCATGCCGACTTTGAGCTTCTTCGGCAGATTGAATAGCCTGCTGGAGCTGATGTTCCATGTCATGAATTTTATTATCCTTCTCAGCTAGAAGGCGGGACTTATCTCGGATCTTCCTATGAGAGTGCGTGGCCTGTGAGGATGATGGCCCTTGAGTAGAAAGCTGTAGCTGAAGACTGGCAATTTCCGTGTCATCAATCAGCATCTGCTTCTGAGCTTCTGCAAGCTGAGCTTGCAAAGTCGTAACCTGTGTCTGAACTGCTGCTAGTTGACCTTCTAGAGCAGATATGGGGACATCTCCTTGGGCAACCAGATGAAGTTGACGGGTGTAATTATTATGTAATCATGTGTACAAATCCTGGATGTCAGCAAGAATTTTGTCTTTATCTTTGATTTGACCCAGAAGTTCTTGAATAATGGCTTGCAATTGAACTTGTTGGTCTTCTATAGGGCAGAGCCCATAGCGACTAAATATGGACAATGCCCACTTTCGTTTTTGATGCTGCATATATATATAATATAAAGATGTTTCGACTCACTCTTGTGTTCTGTGTCTGAATGGTCGTCTGTTGTGTATATATGGAAAAATTTTAGGCGAAAGCCATTAACCAGAGTAGGTAATGGAGTGCCATCCAATTCAACGAGTTGAAATACACTAGGGTGCACCACTCTAAGAATCTGATAGGGACCCAGCCAGCGAAACTTCAATTTCCCCGGAAAATTTTTGTATCTGGAATCGTAAAGAAGAACTAAATCTCCTTCCTTGAATGTCTTTGCTTTGATGTGCTTGTCATGCCATGATTTCCTTAATTGTTGCCTAGTGAGAACGCGAAGATATGCGTCTCTGCGAAGCTCATCCAACTGTTGTAATTGATAAACTCGTTCTCGTAGTGCAGCAGGGGATCATGCACCATAGCCAGTTGAAAACGGAGAGATGGAAGAACATACTCGAAAGGCGTGAGAGCCTCCTATCCATAAACCAATTTGAATGGTATGTGCCCAGTAGCAATTTTGAAACTTGTATTATAAGCCTTTAGAATAGTAGATAGTTTTTCCTGCCAGTCAGTGCGAGAAGCATCACAAATTTTCTTCAAAATGGTGATGAGAGTCTTATTTGTACTTTCAGCCAGGCCGTTCCCTTGTGGATAATAGAGAATGCTCTTTCTGTGATGAATATGTAAATAATCTGTCAACTCCTTGATCGTCTGATTTACAAAATGAACACCACGATCACTAACAAGTTTTGTGGGACAGCCAAAATGCGTGATGACATGCGTATAGAGAACCTTAGCCGTACTGGCCGCTGTATTGACAGGCAATGCACAGGCCTCCGCCCATTTAGTGGCATAATCCGTGAGAACCAGTATATAGCCGGCACGGGTGTGCCGCGCGGGTGGATCCATTGGCCCAACTAGAGTTAAAGGAAGAGTGTCACGACCGTGGGTCGACCCACACGCTGACAGACGTCACAGTTGCGTGCTTGAGCGTGGGCATCCTTGAAGAGCATGGGCCAAAAATGGCATGAGAAGAATCTTGCGGGCCGCGATATCACCACGGAAATGTCCACCACCAAGGCCTTCATGAGCTTGACAAACAATCTCTGGTACTTCATAACACACCGACGTAATACCATGTCCTTGCCACGTTTATAGAGATGACCCGCAACCATGGTATAGTCACCGACCTCACGAAGGAACTGTTGACGGCGTGACCGGATCTTCTCAGGAGAGAGCATGGGGTCTTCAGACGGAAATGCACCAGAGAAGATATACTGCTAATAGTCATAAAACCAGTGGGGCGTGGCCGTGACCAAGAATAGTTGTGCATCGGGAAAAACATCAGAAACTCCCGTGGACGGGTCGTCCGTGTGGATGCGTGAGAGATAATCTGGCACAACATGGGACTTACCAGCCTTGTGAATGATCTCAAAGGGAGCAAATTCTTGTAGGAGCAGGACCCAACGGGCAATGCGACCCGTGGGCGTGGTTTTGTTGATCAGATAAAGGAGAGCTTGATGATCAACGAAAAATTTGATTTTGCTACCCAACAAATAATGACGGAATCCTTGGACACAGAAGACAAGGCCCAGTGCTTCCCCTTCTATGGCTGAATAATTCCGCTCAGCTGAATTAAGTTTCCCGCTAGCATAGCGAATGGGTTTATCTGTGTGCGCATCATATGCTTGAGAAAGAACAACATCAATAGCGAAAGCCGAGCCATCTACATGGACATGAAAAGGTTTGTCCCACTGAGGGGAACAAGAACCGGAGCTTGAGTGAGAAAGATCTTCAGCTTCTGAAATGCTGCATCCGCCTGGCGATTCCAAGCCCAGGACGATTCATCACCCATGAGTTTATGAATGGGATCAGCAATAGCAGCAAGTCCGGGAATGAAGGTTGTATAGTAATTGACTTTACCCAAGAAGGAGCGTGTCTCTTTAATGTTCGAAGGCGCATGCACCTTCAACACACAACTGATTTTGGCAGGATGGTGATACCTTCTTTATTGACAACATGATCAAGAAGGACAACAGAGGTGACACAGAAAGTGCATTTTTCTGGATTTAGATTGATACCAGACTCATCACATTTTTGAAAAACAAGCTCTAATTTGTCAAGACGTTCCTCCATGGAGCTATATGCCGAGAAATCATCTTGAAAGAATTGGAGAAGGCATTGTCTTTCATGTAATCTTGAAATACAGATAGCATGATACGTTGAAAAGTGGATGGAGAATTGGATAATCCAAACGGACCACTTTGTAGGCAAAAATGCCCCACGGCATGGTGCAAGTGGTTTTCAATTGATCCTCAGCCCTGATAGAGATTTGATTGTACCTTGAAAAACTATCCATGAAGGAGTACATTTCATGGCCGGCTACCTCTTCAAGAACTTGGTCTGTGAAGGGTAGTGGGAAATGATCCTGTTCCATGGCCTGATTTAATTTTCTGTAGTCCACGCAAACTCGTATTTTGCCATTGTGCTTCAGAGCAATACAATTGGGCTCACCCACATGAGTGTTTGGCCTCATAAATCAAGCCAGCTGGAAGAAGTTTGTCTATTTCAGCTTTGACACGGTCATGACAGTTGGGGTTGAGCATGTACTGTCATTGCTAGATTGGACGTGCATCAAGTTTGGTGGGAATGGTCAGTTCCCCCAACTCCTTCTTGATACCCCTTAAGTCTTTGTAGCTCCACGCAAAGATGTGCTTGAACTTCTTGAAGAGAGTAATCGCACGAGCTTTATAGTTTAGTGGAAGATTTGCAGCCAACGGACAGGTTGATTTTCACCAAGATCTACAACTTCCACTTCTGGAGTTTGAATGTGTGGGACTACTTCAGTGTCATTGACAGCATGAGCAGGAGATTGAAACATCACGGGTGGTGCAGCACTCTGTGTCGTGAAGAAGAGAGGCTGCTGAGTGTCATCAAGTAATGGTTGCTTCATGATAGCCGCAACGTCAATAACGTCATGAGGAGCGTCATCCTCTAAAAAAATATCGACGCACTGGATCCTATTCCAAGGGGCTAGATACGGATCCAGCAAAGCAGCTACAGCCTAGTCCTGATCAAGGGTCATCTCACCTTTAGGATCTGCATACTCAGGGTAAGAAGACAGAGGAAGATCTGCTGGAGGAGCCTGAACATGTAAATGTTTTGAGCTTCTTCTAAATCACTGCCCGAAAGAGATGGCTCAGCATGCTCAACATAAATGAGCTTCCCAGTTTCCAGATCCATGGTTGCATTCAAGGTGCCATCTGTGATGACAAGTTGATCAGTTCCTGGCAGAGGAAAGGTCGCCTTACCAGCATTTTATAGTCACCGGGATCTTCACCAGCTTTTCAAACACCAAATTCCAAGGGAAACTTGAGATCACCAATGCTGATGTGGAGAAGAGGGATGACCCCCTGAGGTCGCGTGATGTGACCATTAGCAAGCTTGATGTCATAGGGGGCACGATAAAGTTGTTTGATGCCCAACTGTTTCTGAAGCTTGTCCGTGATGAGGTTGACGACGCTTCCTCCATCAATTTGCAGATGATTGATCTGTTGATTACCCACTGTGGCATGTACCGTGGGGGTCGAAGTGGCCACAGCTCCTACCAAGACTGTGGGTAGGGGCAACTATTCCTTGAAACCAGGACACAGTTTTAGGATAGTAGCAAGACTCAGGGGGATCTTAATTTTCGCCAGCGTCTCTTGGAGGTCGAAGGGAACATGAGAAAAGGGATCGGCAGGATCCAATGGTGCGGGAGTCGGAGGCATGGACGCAGAGACTTCCTTGAGAAGCTCCACTTCAGCAGCGATGTTGGGGTACTGCTGAGTGCGAGGGCTTTTTGACGTGGAGGGTGCTTTCTGACGAACATTGGCAAGCGTGCGTCCTTCAGCAGCTTGCATGAGTTTGAGAATGCTTTGGCGCATCTTAGGCATGACATGAGGCATGAGCTTATCAAGATCAGGTGCGAAATGGACCTTTTTGTTGTCCTCATGCAGAATCGTGTCCACAACAAACGCAGGTTGCGTGTCATAGGGTATGATGATCAAGGGGCGGGATGCCTTGGTCTGGCGGGAAACCAGACCAACCCAATTGGATGGCTGGACCCGAGGATTAAGAGTCTGATAGATCTCCTCTTGAGCTTGTTGATCCAGAGTGGTGGAAGGTGCTGCTTTTGAGGTCTCTATTGCTGTGGGGGTCGAGGGGGTTTCTTCAAGACCGGTCATGGGCCCTGTTCGCCATTGGCGACCCAAAGTTGGTATGCAGTAAGATAAACTGAGACCATTTGATTGGTGTCTGGAAGCTGAACTTGGAGCTGAGGACATGCCATGGTGGTATGACCCCATTCTTGACAATGATAACACTGAGCTTTTGAAGGATCAAAAGGAGGTCTTGAACCTTGACTCCAAGATTGCTGGGGTTGCTGAACCTATTGATATTGTTGAGGCAGATATGATTGTTGTTGTTGTGGCGTGGTCTGCACAAAACTCTAGTTGCATTTATTGGCAAGATGACCTTGGCACTTACAGATGTGACACCAAATCTGACTTCTTTGAGGAGGAGCAGTTTGTTGAGGTTGTACCGTATTCTGAGGAACCATGATAGGAGGCATGAAGGGAAGCTTTGTTAGGGAAACACCCTGGGAAGACACATTGACGGAGTGATTCACCAATTCGATTGCTTGCTCTAAAGTCTTAGGACGCAGGTACTCTGTCATGGGACGAATGGCAGGAGGAAGACCCTGCAGAAACCAGACGAGAATCTGGCTCTGCGTGGGGTACTCGTTAAGTTTGCTGACAAGGATTTGGAGACGATCCGCATAATCACGAGTAGACTCCGTGGGTTGTTGTTGTAGATCATTGAGCTGCTTCAGAAGCTGTTGATCATCATCCATGGTGCCATAATGTGAGAGAAAGATAGTCTTCATCTTTTGCCAGTTTTATTTCCAGTGACTTTTGTTGGCCATGAGCCACTGATGAGGGGCGCCTCGCAGCGTGGTGGAGAAAATATGGAACTTGAGTTGAGGCTGAGAATGGCCATTCAGAATACCCAAGGCCTCAAATTCCTCCATGTGAGCTTGGACACTTTGATCTAGGGGTTTACCTGTGGTGTTCCCAAAAATCAGATATGTAAGCTTAAGATTTTGAACAGGGGCGAGGTGGACCTTGCGTGTAGACGAGTGGAGCATAAGTGGGAATATAACCCTGAGGCACAGTCGTGAGCTGGGAACAAGGTGGCATGGAAACCGAGAAACTAGGTGGTCCAGAGAGAGGAGCGTCCATGGGCAAAGGGCCATGGGAGCCGTCCTCATTTAGCTTGAGATCAGTAATGTTGTAAACAGGAACCGAGTGATGAAAGGATGGGGAGGACTGATATTCATGAACATGAGGAGGACCAAAAGAGACATGTGGATAGCCCATCCCCGCTGGAGGAGAAGAGGGTTGCGAAGGCAGAGGAGTGTGACCAGAAGGGATATGAATGTAAGTGATGTCTGGAGTCTGAAAATAATGAGTAGGATGGACCGGTGTATGGTATGGCGACTGTGGTTGAGAGCAGTGCTTGCAAACAGGGGGAGACCCTGGTCGAGAACTGACACAAGGGGTAGGCAGCGCGGACTGAGCACATGAGCGGACACGGCCCCCTTCTATATCATAATCAGGATCATACATGTCGTGAGCAGCTTCTCGGCGCTGATGGCGTTCCAATCGTGCCGCCGTTTGGCGAAGGAGTTCCTCAGGAGCGAAAGCACGAGCAGACATATTGAGAAGAGAGAAAAGGAACTAAGACCCGGCAACGGCGCCAGTGTTTAGGGTCAGGATTCGGGATCTCCTGCAAAACAGCCCTCTATGAGGACCCTTGGATCAAACAGGAGAATCCGGGCTGAGTGTCACGCGGGATTTTGCAAAAGAGAAAAGAAAGAGAGGGAAGGGAAGAACAACACAAAACAGTGAGCGGAAATAAGACTTTCTTGATATCAACTTGAATACATGAACTCTCACCAAGTGAGAGGAAAACAATCGAGATGAGAGCAAAATCTCATCTAAAACTTGAGATCTATCTCTACTCATATATATAGTACAACGGTCTTGGGCCCAAAATAGATATGTGGCAGGTCTCAGTTACCAACTCCCGGATCAGAGCCTGATTTTCAGGGAAGGAATCTGGCAGTGCCTTCTTTATATGCCTGGAATCACAGAGGTCATCATTTGTCCGCTTAAAGGTCTCTTCTTTGACCCAGGTGGTCTTACTGCGTGGGTTTCGGGGGGGTGGATCTACTACCGGATGCTTGACCAGGTCCCTTATTCCTGCCCTGCTCCGTAGTCCTCAGGAATAGTCCTGTACCGGACGTACAGGACTAACAGGTTCGATAAGCGATTGAATTAAAACTATTATAAGAATTGCTCAATTTACAAACTTTCATATTTTTAAAGACACGTTTAGGAAAGTTTTTAGGTCGAAATCAAATTAAATTATAAAGTTAATATTTAGTAATAACTATAAAATAATTTATTATTAATGAAACAAAATATATTGAAACTTAATCAATAATAAATTATTCAATGTATTTACAGTAAATATATCCATTTAATTAATTCCAAATCTAAAACTTTCTTTACCTATTCTGAAAAATAACATTTCAATTACATAGCGTTTATTTTAGATAATTCTAAATAAATCAAAGTAAAAATTAATTTAGAAAGCAATTTTATACTTTGGTGACCTTCATACTTTTGATCTAAAGATAAACAAAACAAATGACTAAAATCAATAAGAGTTAAAAATATTGCTGATCTTATTATGACATCCTTGAAGTATATATATCCATTCGATTTGAATAAGTCCAAATTGTGTTAAATATACCATAGTTGTTAAATATTTGAGTTATTGGAGCAACGGCTATGAATGGTTGAAATTAAAACCAGTGGAAACTAAGGCGTGTATTCAGAACAACAAAAGATGCATTTTTCTAACCATCTGGATAGGAAGCATATTCACATTTTCGACTTTCAAGATCTCTTCCAATATAAGCATATACAATATCTCTTCCAATATAAGCATATACAATCCAAACTGGGCGGTCATAAAATATGAAGCAGCAAAGAAAGAGAGAGGGAAATTTATATTAGATTTGAAGGTGCAGGCATCAGATCATGTATGAATATTTAAATTAGATTTGAAGGTGTAGGTATAGTATTCCCAAATTTTGAGCATTTTAGAGCAAAATCGTCATCAAAGCTTTTGATTCTGTGCTATTTCTAACTGAATGCTTCGAGAGGAAATTACATTGGATATTTTGCAGTAGAGGCATGAATCTAGTGATGTACATCTTGAAAGGAAGACACAAATTTAGTGATGTACGTCTTAAAAGCAAGGTATAACTACAATAAACGCCTCAAATCGGGACTACATGTCCGCTACCGGATCAACAGAATTTTTGACCATGAACCAGACTCAACTATGGAAAAAATATGCACTTTGTTTTTGTAGTGTTGATCCTGCATGCTGGAAGTAAATAGTTTCCATTCTGGCTGAGTCTGTTGATTCTAAAAATTCTTCTCAAGCCTTCAAATTTTAAACCATTTATTAAGACAAACAATAACATGCCGCAAGTATCACATGGTTTAGCAATGGCGATGGTAGAATATAGTGGTAAAGCTTAATCTGAAATCTAATTGTGCTTGCCAAACATTGAGACAAAAGCCAGCATGAACGTATCTATCCACCAAATGAGTTTGACGGTTCTAATAATAGATTCTTCGTTATCGAAGCTTTGTTTTGCAGAAAAGGCTTCGTTGAGTGCTTCAAGCTTTGAAATAATCTGTCTAATAGGTGGAACTGTCAATTTGCAAAGCTGGATGGGAGCTTGCAAAATGCAGGCCCTCTTTAAAAATCAAATTGTGGATCAGGAATTCAGATTGTACTATTTGGGAAACTTACAAATGGAGATGGAGCCAGAAACACTCATAGAAAAATTTGTTGCAACCCAAATGGAAAAAAACAATATGCTCTGTTCTCCAAATGACAGAATGAGAAGAAACTTGTTGCAGTGCCCAATTCCAGTACTAAATCAAAAGCTCTGAAGGAGGAGCTTCAAATTTGAAACAAAAAAGATGTAGATAGGAATGATTCTAGTGAAATAGAGCCAGAATTTAGTCTAAAACCTGCTCAACTGAAGATATTTATTAGCAAAAAAAAGGAGCGAGTTTCCAACATACACAGATCTGTGGCATCAATTCCAATAGAATCGAAAATTTAATCAGACTAGACTCCATTTCTATTTGTTGGACCCTGCATCAGTTCTATTAAGAAATAGCAAAAGTTTGGTTGATTTGCTAGACGCTACCCCATCTACAGAGCAACTCCTAAACAATATCAAAATAGTGCCCAATCTGAGTTTGAACTGCTTGCCTCAAGCCTCTTTTATATGATTCAAAGACAATTCAGAAGCTTCTGGAACAGCGGGTTTATATGATTCAAAGACAATTCAGAAGCTTCTGGAACAGCGGGCATCTGTCGACCCTGTTATGTGTCAACTTTTGAAAGGTTTAATCTTCTCCCCAGTATTTTAGAGGTCTACACGTGGACAACTCTAAGCAAAAGAAATTGTAAAGTTTCTATAATGATAAAACATTCGTTTAACTTAACTGCCCCCTTATCCCCCTTATTACAATTATATATTAGAGAGAGAACAAAATATAACTATACACAGAATATTATGAAATTACATATTTTTAGATGTTGAAAGAGGCAACAAGAAATATGCATTTTCATATAAAATACAAGAATTTAGCGCTGGCGGAACCAGCGCCCTATGCACCTTGGCAGTTAAACACAATCGTCAAATGTGTATTTGGAAGCATATAGGATGAATATGCTTTATTCTTGCAATTTACTTGAGTTTCATATGGCAGGTGCTTAATGTTATTGCTTAGTTAGGCCACTTCATATTATGCCAGATTTGTGGCATTCAACCTAGTAGGAATATGAGTGTATCTATTATGCGAGCCAAATCTGCAGCAAGGCTATTATCAGAAGTTTGAAAGAAGGAAAAATTGGAACAAAGTTATAAGGTCAAACTAGCTTTTTAGCACTTTCCATCAGACAAAGTACGAAACAAAATGTGATTTAGGAAGACACAAATTTTGCATTGCAGTGTTAAGGATCATGGTTGAAATTTGTCTAAGAGTGTTAAGGGTCATGGTTGAAATTTGTCTAAGGGTACGTTCCCATGGCGTCGCTTGACTCCAAATTATTGCGAAAGTTAATGCTAAAGTCGACTTTGAGTTTTAAGAAATGGCGTAGGATTTTTGAAAATTGCAGTTGACAACCTTTGAATTTTGAAGTCCGGTTAGGCTCATGGGAACGTAGCCTAAGAGTGTAAGAGCTCCTAATTCCTTAACAATTTTGTCCAACATGGCATTTAATAATATACAATCTTTGGATATCACACCTAGAGGGGGCTAAGTGTTGGATGATATCTAAGACAGTAGGCGCAACAACATATTTTATGTTATGGGTCAAAGATGTTAAGACAATAAACAATGGTGTATATATAAATGATTGGGTAAAAGGTGAGCACCCGTAAATCGGGTGTCTCGCTATCAGCGGAATAGGCAGTCTGTTAGCATCTAATCGTCAGGTCTCCCCTCCCGCCAGTCATTGCCAGGAGTGGAACGGTTTTGGGCAGAGAAATGGGCAATCAACTTATATCTCTATTTTTCAAGTTTCAAGTTTCAAAAAAGAAAGTCTCTGTTTTGCGAGATCGAAACAAAGAGCATCTTTCTACCTTTTTGGCTTCTCGGGATTTGTTGGGTCGCTGTAGAATTGAAATTGCGGCTTCTTCCCTAGAATTCAAAACTGATAACAAATTTAGCAAACAAAATTGCCAGAACTAATTCTTAGATTACCTTTGATCCAATAATATCTGTTAATCGCATCAGTGGTAGAAAAAGGCCACTAAATTTGGGTCGAGTGCAATTTTTTAAGCCTAATACAGAGCAATTGAGATGGATCGAAGTTTAAGAAAATGCCTATGCCACATTCGATTTGACCAATTGCTTCTTTTGCTTCTAATCCAGAAGGTAGCCTTTCCACCCTGTGATTTGCTCCTGAAAATTTGACAGCTTAAATTTTGACCTCTCGGATTTTGTGAGCAAAATGCAGGTTGAAATTCGTTTGCAGATGTACATAAATTCCAAGCAACAGAGTTTCGATCTTGTGGTGGATGCATGACGAGCTGTGGTGCAATGCTATCGCCATGTTGTTTGGATGATTCAAAACCTCGGCCCTGCATGATGTTCACAGGCCATGCATCAAAATCATGCTGCTTGCTCCCCAAACTGTCAGAAAAAATTGAGAGACGCTTCAAATTGGAATACCCACTGTCACAAAAAAGTTTGTAACCCACTGTCACAGAAATTTGAGTGAAATACATGTTTGAATTTGAGGAAGTTTTGTACAGTATGATCCTAGGGCCGATTCATCTCTGGTAAAGTAACTTGGAAGGAAAAATTGCTCTTAGACTTGCAAATTTGTCGAAATGGAGACAGATTCGGCTGTTTAAAAGTTGGGGCAAATTTGCCCATGAGAGAAGAGATGCCCTTTTCGACAGTTGGATAAAACAATCCATGAGTAGCAGAACCATCAACATATAATTTAACTCAGAGCCTCAGAAGGCTGCTTGGTTTTTCGCCTTGGTGCTTAAACCTCTGTAATGCATATTCTAGTGCATTTTTGGGCTTGAATAGATGCATTTGGGCCATTCTGGCAGCACGCGGGGCTCAGCTTTGAGTCCTGAAAGGATTATCGCGTAGAATCCAACCAATCTCAGTACTTCTTCTGTTTCCTGAGTTGTCTTGTCTGCAGCTTCTTAAAACAACTCATATATAAGCATCTTTTGCCATAGTTGAAGATCGAAGAGATGAGTACGGTTCTTGGAGAGAGATGTGCAGTCATCGAGCTTGCCTATCTAATTCTTGCCGTATGATTACTTAGCTAGAACTCTTATCTGAATAACCAGTCAGGCAGAATTCCCCTTGGATCCCTTGCTCTTACTCTCCTTTCTTCTTCCCCGCCCCATTCTACCTAAATCCGACCTTTCTTTGGTCCAAACCTCTGTTTATTGCCGGATTTAATCCAAATCTGTGCTCTGTTAGAAGACGGATTTCGATCTTATTCCCTGTTTATGTCGTTATTTTGCTGGCTGGGGTGGAGCAGCGTGTGGTTCTGGCATACCAGCCTATGTAGGGGTTTTGTTTCGACCAGTTTGGGCGCTTCCCATTTTAATCAAAAACCATAGAAGCCTATTTCTGCTTACTGCCTATGGGCGCTGCATTCCCAATCATCAAACACGCCCAATTCCTACCATACAGACCTCCACGGATTTCTAGTTGGAGCTCAGATGAAGGGGAAAATGGCACGCCGGAAACATTCGCCTGAAAATGATGACAATTCCAAAAATAACTCCGGTTCCAACAATTTTATATTTAGTCATATAAATACCCTAACTATATTGTTACACCTTTCTCACTTAAAAGTTAGGTTAAGTTAACCAAGGTTAAGTTAGTGGTTAACTGAGTTAAGCATACCTCTCCTAGGTAGTTAAACTTTCAATTAGACTTAACTTAACTATTGTCAGTAAACTTAACTATTGTCAGTATGACAGTGACCTTGAACCAAATCCTAACTTAACTGATAATAAATTAGGTGCTAGTGTGAAAGCAAATTTCCGTTATTTGCTACATTTAACTTAACCCCAGTGAGAATTGATCCTATGAGTTTTAATGTTCTTATTCTAACAATTTAATAAACACTTTTGGACTTACTAACTACACTTGTGATACATGTATGGTGACACTTGTCACCCATTTAAACTTAGCTAACTATTAATGCTTTAGTTTACTAGCTGTGATACATGTATAGTGACACACTGGATGTAACGACCTAGCTACCCATTAACGCATTAGTTTACTAATCCAACACTCTCCTTTAAATTAAAGGTGAAACAACTTATCCTTTTCAAACACAACTCTCCCATTTGAGTTGATTCATGTTGGCTTCTAATGCATGTATTTCCGAGGACCTTCATCATCTTCTACAACCAAGTGAAATTTGAACAGTATCTTCATCTGCTAGGGCAAAGTGGAAGTGAACAGTTCCCTTTTCTTTTCATCAGATTTCCTTTCATCAGATCTTTCATCTTGGCCATATCTTGCCTTCCTTTTGTCACAATCTCTAACAATGTTGCCAAACTGATGACCGAAATAACATTCAATCTTGGACATATTCCTACTGGCTCTCTCCTTAAAATCAGTAACCTTGTTTGAACGCCTCCTCAGGGAAACTTCTTTGACATCTTCTTGTTGTAATATGATCTCTTATTGCATCAATTTTGCACAATCACTAGGACCTGGAAACCTGATATTGCTGCTCACAAATTTTGATAGCAAACGTAACAAATTTCTAGATTCTCTACTTTATTATAATGACCACCTGCTGCAATATAATCAAGCCTCCATGCTTCCATTTCCATTTTCTTAAGATATGCACTCATGGACTGAAAATTAGTAAGTTTAACAGTCTTAATCTTTAATCTTCTGTGTGCTATGCATTTATTTGAGAAATTTCTCTCAAAGAACTCCAAAACAACCTTACATTCAGTCAACTTTTCAAATTGAAGCTGGATACTAGCATCTACTGGCAAATTGATGATAGAAACAACAATGTCATTCACTTCTACTGTCTTTGCATTCTTAGCACTGACAAAATCTTCATGAAACACATCTTCCAACTTGTTGAAGATCAAGTAATGCTTGATGAACGGCTTTCAAGTATGATTATTTGCATTGGATAAACTGGCATCTTGTGAAAACTTGAAGGGATCCATCCAAAAAAAAAAAATCTTATTTTGATTTCACGATCTATCTCACGCTCAAGAATTACGCTACCTTCTCTTCAAAGAAGACTACTTGATACCAAAATCTTGCTTGGCAACGAAAAAACAAAACGTTTGAAGACATTCTGGAATCTCCAACTCTTGAATGATGTCACGTAAACCGCAATCCTTCTGCCTTAGGTTCCCCAATGGTACTGCTGGTGCACGGCAAAGCAACACTGCATGCCCAACATGCAATGCCTAACATGCATGGATGCAGTCCTACATGCATGCAACATGCAATAGACCAACACTTACCAGGCAATCCTGCCACCAATCACGACTCCAACAAAGACAATCATGTCTTCGAACTACAGTTTCGTGCCTTGTTTGCAGCACTCCTGCTCGCACCACGCAAAAACAAAGACCCACCAAGGCAATCCTACGAAAATTGGGATCTCAGCAACCACTGCGATCACACTCTGCCTAGAAAGGCTAACACAGAGGGCAAGATACACAAACTGAGATAAACTTGCATTAATCAAGAAGCTACTTATGCATGAGTTTAACGTTCCTATTCTAACAAATTAACAAACTCTTTTATAACAAACTCAGTGACTATAGTAACTATACGTATGATACACGTATGGTGACACTTATCACCCATCAAGGGACACCTTCCTTATTCAGCCCCCCTTTGGCCCTTGTGACGTGGCATCAAAGCTAGCCCTCCAATCAAACATTCAACCGTCGGATACGATGCCACGTCAGCAAGGGGCTGAATAAGGAAGACTAGCCCCGATCAAACTGCCTAGCTAACCATTAACGCTTTAGTTTACTAACTCCAACACAAACTAGTTCTTCATTCAAGACACCACGGTCGCAAACGCAAGGTTAAGAAAGTATGAGAGACTATCAAAAACGCAAATTCCTTTCAATTTGATATTCAAAACAAAGAGAAAGATTAAAAGGACCAAGATTACACCAATAAGCTGATTCTGGTAATGTGAGAAATGGAACCAAGTAGCAACATTGCAATTTAGTATTTCAGTAGAATCTCTGGAGTTGGCATTCAATAGTTCTCTATTTGAATACCTCAACTCCAAAGCAAGTAATGTTGACAAAGAGTAATTTCTCCCATTATTTTGATGGCCACGAGAAAAAATAAAAGTAACCTCATGGCACCAAAATCTAGGTCTAGTACAACATAGTTTCGCCTGCATGCTTGGTTTCTGTAACCTGGTAGCCTAGATGATCTGTCTGACTTCTCTTGGTTGGGAGCATACAAGGAATATTCCAATCCATCATTTTTGCTCTTTTCACTCCCAACGAAATGCAGGCGACAACGAATACTGCTCTATTTGGTTTATTATACAAATATATTTACAAAAATTGGCGGGCTATCATCTTACCTTAGCCACGACGTCTGGAACCTCAATGTCATCTCCACTTTCATCTGTACATGTAATGGAAAATGTTAATTTGTTTTCATTTGTAGGTATTACAACCTTGCCAACGGTTGTCACTAAGTCGAGCAATGTCAACTGCATCCTGTCTTGCCGCTTCTTTAAAGGCAGAAATTCAGCATATAGAAGACTTTTTCCATGGGACATCATGGTGATCTGCAAGAAAATCAGATAGAAATGTTATGCAGAATCATTTCAAGACATCACACAGACTATCTATCTGGCAATCTATCTTCTAGTCATATGAGCAAAAGAATTACATGCAGTGTATCTTCTAACAAACAACATGACTTCTCACCTCGAGACCTTGTTGCAGTCGGAATTCAGACAGAAACCCTTCTAAAGTTACTCCATTACAGTCCATTTCAAATCTATCCCAAAGGGTCCATATCAGCGGTCCACCTACTGCTCTTGGAACCTGTCATGTGCATTGCATGAACTTGTCAATAAACAGACAGCCCATCATTCATTTCTATTGAACTGAATCTTAATATAGTACAGAGAGCCATCATGATACATACAATATGTTCAACTGCTTTGGTAGGTTGCGCAGAACAAAATAGAGGAACTGATAAGTTAAAATATGAATGCCTGTAGTCTTCCAATGCCTTCTCCTGCAGCAACTTGTAAACCTCAAGGCACATCATCCCACCAATTACGGATGCACTTGTAACAATTGCCGGTATTGCACGGCCTCCAATAAGCCTTGCCTGTTGTTATCATCTTAGACAGGTTAATATAAAAAAAAAACATTAACAGTCAACCAATGGTTACCGTGAGACTTGAAGACAAACATAGGCTTGTCTTCAAGTCATTGAGTACCCATTGAGTACCCATTAGTAGAATAAAAGCAAGACTTGTCGAGGAAACGGCTCAAACAAGAACGAATAGATCTTGAAGGTGGGTTAATTATTGGCATATGCAGTGAGATGCCATGGTTGGGGAATTGTTTGTGCATGGTGACGTCATACGAATTAATTGGAAGCTACGTAGCAGTTACCTGGAGTTTATCAGCCAATGGGATGCCATAGTTATAAGCACGTAAATTTGCAGCAGCTGCTACAAATTCCACATGAAAGTTGCTCTCGTCATCTTTCTCAAATTCAATAGGCGTTAAACGATACCCCTGAACACAAATCCAAAAAAGTTAGTTAATATCTTTACACGCAGTAATGGAAAAACAGAAGAAAGTTATATAGAAAATTACCACTAGCATAGATGGTGCTGGAAGTTCCTTTAAAATTGATTCACATGCATAGGCGATGTCATTATCATCACCATTTGC
This sequence comes from Isoetes taiwanensis, assembly GCA_021234155.1. Taxonomy (NCBI): domain Eukaryota; kingdom Viridiplantae; phylum Streptophyta; class Lycopodiopsida; order Isoetales; family Isoetaceae; genus Isoetes; species Isoetes taiwanensis. Next base: position 3,126,371 of record JAJEKV010000045.1, on the reverse strand, counting down.
ACGTCCCCGCCGATGAGCAGATGTACGAAGCTCATTATCAGTTGTCGCTATCTTCACACCTTCCTGTAAATAGAGCATAACATTGACATCAACAAGAAAAACAAGGAAAAAACCATGGTAGACATTGTCAAAGTTACCTTCGGTTCAAAATGAGGTATCGCCATACTTCCAAGAATGTCCATAAAAAAGGTAGGATCCCGACATCCCTTTAGACCATAGACTGTTGCTTGCAGATTCGCTGCTGCAATAACAAAATCCATGTGCAGTGGATTTGAAGCTTGAAAATTCACAGGGCTTGGTATCCTTTTAGTTCCACTCCAGAAAGGGGCACCAGCAGTGGTTACCATGCCAGGGGGAAAGTTGAACAGCAACTACAGGAAGACAGCCCAATTATATATACATAGATACATATACATACATTCATAGGTACACACACTTCTATATAAAAAGAACGACATTTTAAACAAGAAATATCTAAGTGCAGCCTTTACTATATAGCAGCATAAAGGAAGGCACCTATAGGGCAAAAAATGAAGAAATATCCCTTGTAGACAATGTGCCAGATGGCAGGTTGTAGGCCGTAGCTACACCCCCAGTCTATGAATACTCCAGTAAAGTGGTAAGATAGAATCTTGCATTGAATAAAAGCTTATAGCACTTGTCGAATGTAAAGGAGCTACTTTGAAGAAATAAGTGTTTAACATCACAGAAGCAGTTTGGTTGCAGAATAGAATTCAGTAGGAGCTTCACTTAGATGTGAACCCAGTGGCATGTCTTGAAGACAAAAAATTTTATTTAAAATCATGACAAACATCTAAGAATGTAGAGTCATAAGACACCTAACAGAACAAACAGATCAGCTGTGCACACCTGTTTAATGCTGTTTGAGAATAGTTCTTCAAATTGAAAGCGTGCCCACTGAACGCATGCATCAAAACTGATAGGAAAATAAGGAAATGTCAGATTCTTGAAAGCAAAGTGTATGAGGCAAAGGCAATAATCAGCCTGTACTTGAGAATGAATGAAAAAGGAAGCTCTCCCTCGACAAAATGAGGAAATGCATATACTTGGAAGTTCACCTCAGTGGCCTCTGTCGTACAAGAGCATCACATAATGTTTCGAGGATAGGAAGCTGCGAGGAAGATGCTTTCTTTAATGAATCCTGGAATTCACGACTAGAGAGATAAGAGTTCACATCAAGTGGCCGTTGCTTGAAAAGCGCCTCAAATGTTTCAACTGCCCACTGAAGTGCATGCTCGGTTGCATATGGAAAATTCTTCAGTGTGCAAATAGGGACCTCCTTATGCTCTGGAGCATCACGTGTTGAAGCATACATCTCAGACTTGAATGGTACAAACACCTGCACAAAATAATGAAGTCAGAGGGTAGTAGATAATTGCTCTTTGTGACATGTAATTGAATGCCACAAAGAATATCATTAAAATTTAGAAAGTGCTGGCCACTTTTTTAGAAATGCGCAATTCAAGGTTACTAACTCTTGTAATATGTTTTGATGAACTTACCCACTTAAGATACATCACACATGGAAATGACTTGTAGCTAACAGCAAAGACAAATTTAGAACTACATTCAATAAATTCTGGAATTGCATTGAAGAAATAAGAAAAATATGATGTCTTCTTTATCATCTGCATGTGAGGTACTACTGCCACTGTCCATTCAATGGAATGTGACTGCCACATAAGTGGCTTTAGTGTGGTCCTCATATCAGCCTCCACACACCTTGTGAAGATAACTGAGTTTCATTCTCGTCCAATTTGAGGACATCTATTTCATCCAGATGCAGACAACAATGTGGTATTGATCGGTCGTAAAAATGGCCCAAGTACTTAAGGAAGTACCTTAAGGTTTTGTAGGTAGGTAGATAGATAGTGGTTTCGATTCTACCATGAGCGAAGGCATTATCTATATCTATATAAGCCCTGGGCATGTTAATACACATGCTTGTTAGATAAAAGAGGTTGAGCACCTGAAATTAGATGTCTTTTTGGCTCATATTGTTTTCACACCCGGACTTCCAAATCTGGCTTTCCTTACATAGTATTCCAACAGTGAAGGTAAAAACCGCCCCAACCATCTCATCAAAAGCCTTGGGTGCTTTCTCAAAGAAATCAAACAATATCCGGGAGAATCTTGTCTGGATCTGCATGCTTGGTGATTTCTGATCTTGGAAGTATAGTAACAGGGCTAGACATTTCCAGCAATCCCATCACCTTAGAATTGCTTAGCTTCCAAGTTCTTGCCAAAAGCAAACCTTGCTGGCAAAAGCTATTCTCGAATTGTCATCTAATTGGACAACAGAAAGGATATCAATGCACAGCAATGACTTGGCCATTGAATACCCAATCTTCAAAACGATGATGATATCTGACTCTGCAGATGGGCAGTTTTTGGAAGCTTCTAACCTGCAAGCCGGCTGGCAAGACAAGCATGCCTAAAAGGAAAGATCAGGCAGACTTAACTGATTGTCTTCAAAACCGTGTTAAACATGCAAAAGATGGAAGGGCAGCTTGAGGATGGAGAAGATGGAATGCTCTTAGATGTTAAGGAGCTGCTGTATTTATGGGTCTTACATAGACATTAATAAACTCTTTCCTTCTTTCTTTCTTTCTTTCTTTCTTTCTTTCTTTCTTTCCCTACAGCTCAGATCATATATGGGAAAGATGATCAATCTAGATAGCATTAAGAAAATAGAAAATAATCGTGATTGCAAAACAAGAACATGACCAGCAAGTGTACATGTTGCTAGATCAACATCAAGGTAGTACTTATAACGGGAAATCCAACATTAATGTAACGTGCCAATTCTGATGTAGCAGCTTTATTGTGAACGTTAAAACAAGCTTCACATAGGCCATGTCTGGGGAATCCCCATGAAAGAGATATGCCCTACTTCTTTCAAGCTAAAATAATGAACGAAAGCAAATAAGAAAAACACCTCAGATCTCTTCGAATTAAGCATGTTCACTCTCTCCCTTAAGCTGGATTTTGGTCCTGCCCAACTTACCCTGTCATCTGAACCTTATCAAGAACAAAATTCATATTTTCCTCGCCATTGAATTGTTGATTGATCATCACAGTACAGTCATGGAATGCTTTCTAAATAAAGGCTCATGGTTCGCTTATCTATCACTACAAGATGAAAGGAACAATTGTCTTGCCTGCACACTTCCTTTGGTTCCATGCTTGCCACCATCAATCATTGGTCTGCGATAAAAGACACACCGCATATCCATGTATAGTCTTGATGAAGATGTATCCACAGCAGAGAAAACACCTGCATTGGAATCCATACAACCCATGCAAGGTGTGCTTTAGAACAAATGAGTTTCTGCAAATAAAATTGGGTTATAGTTTTTGCAATTTGATGAATGGAATAGAATACGAACATCTAAATTGGACATCCATGATGTACCACTAAAGATGCACAAACAAAGAAGACATAGGAAATAGATGACCGATTCACAGAAGCTTTACAATAGTGTAATAGCAAAGCCAAGAAAGATTGTCAAAGACGCCCAATGTTTGAGGCATAACTCAGCTTGAGCCTTACATTGCTGGTGATATCAACACGTGGAGAATTGAAAATAAAGCTATGGCCTGGCTAAATAAACATACTACAATCACAAAAGTACCTTATTAAGATTGATGCAGACCAAAATGCATAACATTCCCTACCCATGCCAGTAACTCAAGCAATGTTTACATGGACCAATTGATAAGAAGCCAAAAAGGTCTGCAATCTAGCTCTTTCAAAAGAGAACTCTACTTAAACTGCTGGTCAAGAAATAGCATGCCAAACAGTCATTGGACGTGAACTGCTGGTCAAGAAATAGCATGCCAAACAGTCATTGGACGTGCAATTAAGAATAGTGTTCTTGTACCAGTTAACCCCTCGAAAAATGATGAATCGAATATATGCTCGGATTCTGGACCAAACTTTTCCTGCAATGCAAGGACATGTGCTGCAGGATTGATTTTGCGCATCGCTCTTGCTGCACATGGTGTCTTTGGTTTTCCAATATCATCCATGCGGAAAAGGACTTGAGTAGGCAAGTTGGCCCTCGAAACCATATCCATGTCAGTAACAATGATCCTGCCACTTGGGTTGCATCCAGCTCCCATTAAGCTTAAGTTTTTCAGAACCTCAGATCCTATTCCTCCTGCACCAACCACCAACCACTGCATCCACAACAAAAAGACTGTCCACCATAAGATTACATAAACAGTTCATTAACAGGTGTAATATAATGTGTACTATAGCTGGAAATCAACTAGAAAATTAGACCACTACTATGAAATGGCAACAAGCCAGGACAGCAGTTTACTGATGCCTACAGAAATCAGAGGATCTATGGGACTAGAAGTATGCTCAGAATGAGCTGGAGAGAACCATAGTTCATATGCTTATAAAGCATCATCCCAGTTTGGGGACAATGCATAATCTGCCTGGTACCTTCATCAGTATTCATTCCTAGACACAATTTCTTCTGGGTATATGCCCAAGAAATCAAAGTTCCAAAACAAAAGAACAAAGAAACAGCGAAAAGCATATTCATCTTTTTGTCCTTGGATATTGTTTTCCTGTATTTTCCCCTTTGCATGTCTAACTTAAAACCGGCACTTTAGTATAAAAGTCAAGAATCATTGTTTTTCCTCTAAGTCATAAACAGGACTTGTCAAGCACAAACTTTGACAGCTTGGCCTCTCCTATACTCTCATTAAAATCACCATTACATTTTTTACACTAATGAAGGAACCAAAAAAGTATTACCTGTGTGCTTTCAAGTCTCTTCTGAAAATCTTTACCGAAGACAGTTGTTTGCGGATCATATCGTGATCCCTTAGAAGCCCTCTCTTCTAAAGACGGAAGTTTTGCAGGAAGGCATTCTGCTGCATCAAAGTAAAACCATTGATGCAAAGGCATAAACACACCTGATATCGCCTGCCACATTGATAAAAAAGTTAGGATTGTATAATGTATCGTGTAGAATTTTATATGGCATAGCTGGGTCATCTATGTACCACCTAGACATTTACATACGGAATATGAGATATATAGCTGGTTGATTTACTTGTTCTGTCAGATTATCAGAATTTCATGAGGTAATTATGAATTACAAGAGACAAGAATAAGATTTAAGTCATTTATATCATGTAGAACCATGTCGTGCACCTTCATAACTTCTTGAGCTGTGAATCCGCCCATAATTGCAGCCACTGGGCAAAGCTCTATACTTGCAGCCTGTGCTAGTGACCTCACTATCTCCTCATTAACATCACTTGCTTGCCACCCTCCTATTCCTTCGTTGTTCTCTGCTATTCCATTAGATGTTGAACTTGATGACCCTTCATGTCTTTGGCAATGATCACTTGAGATGCTTCCTTGTCCATCAAGGACTCTATCAGAACATGCTTCATCTGTGTCATCATGTCTGCTAGGTTGCCCGTCTTCAAGTCTTGCTAAATCATATAACTTATCAGATACAGTTTTACTATTGCCAAAGGCTCTCAATCTGTTCATATCTTTGAAGCTACACCACAAGTTTCTAGCCAGCTGTAACAATTCACACATATCATGGTCATGGATTGAGTCCCATAAAGAAGGCTTACGCCTCCTTTCAAACTCATCTATGGCCTGAAAAGCAACATGTAGATGAGGCAGCCGAGAGGCTTTCAATGGATCATAGACACAGAACTCTGGTGAAAATAAAGCCCTATCTAAAGGAAGAAATTCGATGTGCTTTGGAGGCCGACTCTTTCGAAAATAACCTCCAGAACCATAAGGTTGGAAACCTCGGGTGTCCTCGGGTATGGTGAAGGATGTGGTGCCTGTAACAGTGACTGAATATGCTCTATCGTTAACTTCCTGCATACCCATGATCCCACTGAAGACTACCTGATCCCCATCTTCCAAGCCATGCCTCTGCTCTTCAACAACTGTGATTGTGGCTGGAAAATCTTGGGTTATGCTCTCTACTAGTACAGGCCTTGCAAGCTCACCTGTTTGGTCAATGACACAGAAATCTTTTCCCAAGTCCACAAAGGTAAAACCAAAAACTCCACGACTGACAGTTGCAACAAAATGGACATTAGCCAATCTACATAGGTGATTCACATGCTCGAGATATGTAAATGGTCCCTTAGTTGCTATCACAACCTGATAGCAATGCAAGTTGCTCTCTACCATTGAATCTGATAATGTGACCACTTCAACATTCAAATTCAACTCGCTCAGGTTCTTAGCAGTAGCAGCAGCCCTAGTGCTACCAACATCATCTTCCCTGAGCAGCATATTACTTCCCAGATCTTCTACTAGAACAATGCCATCATCGACTAATCCAACACCACAAATTCCAGAAAGCACCAGATTCTTTGCTATCTCTGCACCTAAACCTTTACAACCCAATATTAATGCTCTACTCTGCTGGAGCTTTTCCACTCCTCCCTTTCCCATAGTGTGAATTAAACGAGAGTAATGCACCTCATCTGCAGTAGTTTGGGGATGAATGATAGGAGATGCAATATGGGCTTTCTTTGATTTATCGACTTCCATGGTGACCATTTCCGCTAGACAATGAAAAGAAGAGCTGATTGATCTAAGAAAAATCAGGAGGAAAAGAGTGCCCAAATGGGCATGATGATCTTTGCAGTTATGTCTGGCTCCGACTCTGAGGATAATAAATGCAACCAGAGTACCAGAAGTAGCAGAAGGCGGAGGACAGGGAAGAGGAGTTGTTGGCAGACCAGAATGGCATGATCACGTATTATGTGTGTCGGATTATCATCATTTGACTAGTAGCACCGCCATGGATCTTAAACATCGTGGCAAAGGATGTGGGCATTGGGGTGGTCCAAATTTTTTTTTTTTTCCTTGTGCATGAATCGACGGATTTGACATTCGATGAGGCTCTCCAGGAATTCCGGTTCTCCGATTTTTAGGTTAGGGTTGCTTTTCATCATTCCATTTCTAGGGTTGCTTGCTGCACCAACTTCATGTTGTTTCACTAAGGCCCACATAGTACATACGGCATTTGTACGTGGCCCATATATGTTAGATTCCACATGAGAGGATGTAATTACCATGTACATGCTGACTAGACCATCCTAGTCATCACACTTTTGAGACTTTTTGGTTTTCAATCACTCCACCCTTACTTACTTATCCCACTCCTTTCGGAATAGCATCGATCAGAGCAGCCAGGCCAGGATAGGTGTGTTTATTCCTAATTTATTGATGACATTTCTAATTTAATTATATGATTGCAAGCCACTCAAAAGGTAGTGTTTCCTACTCTATCAGGTTATCTTTTTTTTTTTTTTTTTTTTTTGAGGTTAAGGCAGATTTGATATTACATGCAAAAGAAAGATTACATGAAATATCAGGTTATCACCATCAGAATCAGAACAAGTTTTGCTCTTAGGCATAATGGAGATTGTGGAATGTCTGGATACATCTGTCAAATTAGATACCAGATGTTGATGTGAATTTTTAATTCTATTGTTTCCCACTGTTATGAGTGGTTCCAGTAATGTTTCAGTGTTACCACCAAAGAAACAACCAGTACACACTATATCTGATAGTACACATCATGTTGATTCAATGATACAAATTGAAGAACATGTGCCATGTTGTACATGTTTGGTGTTGTTGCTGCTTACCAAGTAGGCAACATACAGGTTCAGAATGTGACATTCCAAAACCCATTAGATGGAAGATCTTATGTCCTCTATCCACTATCTGTGTCTAGCAATCAGACCTCTAACTTAAGCATGTTTCACATGTCATTAGCTTAGCTTCTAGACCCATCTACAACACAATTCCAAGGGCAACCCACAGTGCATTAGCACATTATTTCCTTTGGTTCTCTTCTAGAATTATGAAGGCATTGTACATGTATCGTATTTGCTTGCTTCAAGCCCTAGGTAAACCACCCACCATGCATTATTATGTCATATGCATGAGCTAACTTAAAACAGTGGAGAATATAAACACTTCAAGCTTGACAAAGTCAAGATATTATAATGTCATTCATATAGGATTGGCTTCACGTCTTTTAATTTATAAAATACTTTCATAATATAGCATGAAGCTTTTATATACTTTCCTCTTGGGTTGTCAATCAACCTTTTAAAGGCACAATTTTAGATCGATGAATTAGTTCGATGAACACTTACACTCCACAAACGTAACGCGATCCATACATAGGCTCTAAAACCAATCAACAAATTGACATTTTAAATTGTTAAAGACTAAAATTAGACCCTCACACGAACACCCACAATAATATTTTAAACTTACTTCTAACTAATATTCTGCCAACTTTTATTTCTACGCAATTTCCTTAAACATTGATGACACATTGTCTGGTTGCTAGAGATTTTATCATACTCCAACACTTACCATCACTTGATTTGAAAGTGCTTCAACATGACAATCAACTCAAAATTCAAGAACATCAGTCCATATACCGATAGTTAGAAATGCCATTGATGTGAATGGAATACATGCATGGACATACCAAGTATGATTCTGACACATAGTAGATGGAGTGATTCAGACAGACACACTTGACTGATAATCATTGGTTTCGATTGCTAGCTATCTTCTGTTCAATTTCTTTTAGCGATTCTATACTACATTCGATGCAAACGACATGCGACGCACATATATAAAATCAAAGAAAGTCCTTGTGACATTCCAGGGGAGTATACGCCATAAATACGTATATTCCTGGACCCGTCACTATACAAGTCTACACATGTAGCCTTGTATACCTTAGAAGTGGCAAGGGGCACATATCTAAGTTAATTGTTTAACTTAGATAACCAATCCACGAAGCAGCAGTACAGGTTTTGCCGGTGATTCCTGCTGTCCTCAATCAATGTGCGCAGAGTGAAGATATGATCAATGATAGAATGCCTGGGCCGAAAACCTGCATATGTAAGAGCTCGCACATCTGCCTCCTCTGCCCATATTGTCAGCTGCTGCTCAAGGATGCCAGTCAACAGTTTCGCAAAGAGAGAGCTGACCATAATAGTACGATAGTTGGCCGGGCAGTGAGGGTCCCCTGCCTTGTATATGGGCACAACTCTACTAGTGGTCCACTGCGGAGAAAAGCCTTCTTGCAATGCTTTATTGAATAATGCCATGAGGACAGACACCAGTGGAGGCCCAGCCCATTTCAGAAGTTCCGCCTGCATGCCATCTAAATCTGCTGCCTTCCCATTAGCTAGACGTTGTAGGCCCATGATGACATCCCCCCTGTGATGACCAGAGCCATACCTATCTGTGAAGGGACTGGTGTCCGACCCCCGAGCGGGTTGTAAAGCTGTTGCAAGTACTGTACCCATTGCTCCGAGGTGATGTTCCCTGAGGGCTGTGCAGTCTTGCTCAAGACCCTTCTCCAGAATGTCTTGGGGTGCCGATCCAGAAGACCAAACATCTGTTGCTGGTGCTCTGCGAGGTATCTGGATTTCTTGTCCTTGAGGAAAGAGCGGTATTGACTGATGGCCTGTGGGCGGGAGGTGGGATCAGTGATTTGCCAGAGTGTGCGTTTGAGCTGCCGACACTCATCATCGAACCATCTGTTGCGGAGGTGGTAGCGCCCGAGGTTCGCCGTGAGCGGCCTCTCCCAAAGCATCTCTCAGCAACTGTCAAAAGCAGGTGAGTCAACTGAGCATATTGATGTTGAAGTGTGGGGAGTTGCAGCAGTCCTGCCAGGTCATGCTCAAGTAGCTGGGCATAGATCCCTGCACGGTCGTAGTCCAGGCGCAGCTGGGACACCTGGGGTGTTGAGGCAGTAGATGCACAAACAGGGGCTGATGGTCCGAGTCCACTTCCTCGTCCCCTGGGTCTGTTCCAATGGAAAAATGGGTAACCAGGTGCAGATCCTGTTCCTCAACAAGCAGATAATCCATCACACTAGAGTCGCCACCTTAGTTCTCCTGTCTACAAGTGCAGCAGCTGGAAGATGGCCATTGTGCCAACCCATTACAAATAACCAGGTCAAAGATACTACCCAGCAACAACAACTGCACGCCATAGCGCGAAATATGGTTGTCGTCTGATATCCTTGACCAAGCCACCTCTGCGGGGTTCAAGTACAAGACGTCCTCTGCCAGGGGCTCAAATTTTGGGACCTGCTCAGCTCCTGTGCGTGAATTAAAGTCGCCAAGCAACATAACCTTGCCCAACTGTTTGTGCTGCTGTATGTCATCATATAGATCGACATAGGGCTTCAATCTATCCACATCCAAATAAGTGTTATAAAAGTTGCTCTCGGCATGTGGGAAGTAGCATGCTGCTATGAAGAGAATCTTTGCCCTTTGCCATCTTTCGCACGCCACCCCACAAGTAGCGATTGTACCTATCTATTATGTGTAGCGAGGACCGAAAAGCCTCAAAGGTTGCACGATATAAGCGAGGGCAACCCGCCATGCCCTCGCTTGCTCGTGCACTCATTGAACAATCCGAAATGCGAGATAGCCCGAGGTTCGGCGGTTTGTGTCTTTGCGTGTTCCCATGTTTCCATGAGGAAAAATGAGATCCATATTTGGTGCAATAGAGTTGAGACTCTCCCCTTTACGCCAAGGGAAGCCCGAAGTTCCAAGATACCATCCGGAGGCAATACGCCTCCTATTTGTTGGCATTTGATGTAGGCGCCGATGATCTATTCGGTTGCGGGGAGTAGTGTGTGGCGCTGGCGGCGATTCTGCGGGGAAGCGGTTGGAGCAGCGGGGGGGCGAGAGGTGCGATAGGGGTATTGGTAGCGATGCGGGAGTGGCGGTAACGACGCATTGCATCGGTGACCTCAAAGGCGCCGACCTAAAATCGCGAGCTTGCCTCGGACCAGGCCCGCGGCACCCCTCGGACGACGGGCGTCCCCGACTTGAAACTGAGTTCTTTGCCGTGGGACTCCCCGGCCAGACGGAGTAAGATCCTGGTCGACATACAGAGTAGTCCCCTTCAATTGCCTACTTTGACGCAGAATTGCCTCACGCACTCGCATGTCTGCCACCGTGAAGGTGACAACGCGCGGGAGATTTGTGTGTTGAGCCCCAAGGCGGCTTGCTCGAATAATGTTCATGTACTCTGAAATGCCATGCGAGATAGGATGTGATCCTGGATGCGCTTGGTGAGATCCTCTCATGCCTCCTCCGAGAGTCCACGTACCACCACATTATGACGTCGGCGGCCCTACTCCTGCTAAGTCGCAGGGCAACATTAGCTGTTCTCGCAGGTAAGGCCTGTTGTCTGGAGTGTGTGGGTTGTTCACAGCAAGGGCGGTGTCGTGTGCGAGATGGAGCAGGTGGTGTCTATCTGCATGTTTGGCGACTTGTGGGCTGTGGGGCATGTGTGCTTGTCTGGCCCCGTGTTGCGGCCTCTGCTGCCTGGAGTCGGGAGCCTAGCTCCTGCTGAAATCTCTGCTGCTTGGCCAACTTATTCGTGCACTGCCGTAATTGTTCATGGACCTCGGCATGTAGGCCCTTGCCTTGCTGGGTAATGGTTGCTCGGAGCTCCTGTATCTCCTGATCTTGTGTCTCAGCCCTACTCTGTAGGGTTCTTAGCTCTGCCTGGTTAGCTTCGAAGGCAGCTCAGACGTTTCGTATTATGGTGGTAGACCCCTCAGCTTCTGACTTGAGGTGGGAGATAGTTGCCTCTGTATCCTGCTCAACACCATGCTTGTCCCGTACCATAGTCTCTATGGTGATGAGGAGGGAATCCACGCGAGCTCGCAAGTCCGCAAGGCCCTGCTTATCCTGTTGCCTCTCAAAGTGTGCCAAGCGAAGCCCGTCTTCTAACTGCTGCATGCCCCATGGACATCAATTAAAAATCACTTGAAATTGTTACTATAAATCAAAGCTGAAACTTCGAATTACAGGCCAACAATTTTTGTCTATTCTTGAAGCAATTAATCATCTACTTATATACCAAATTTGAAGTGAAAACTCATTTCTATGCAAAAGTTGTAGAATTTTAATTGAATCAATATTCTGGAAATCATTATTGATCTACAGAAGACAAAAAATAGTTTTGACCCTGTCATGTTTGACTGACTTTATCTTCCTTCCTTTCTAGACTTCGAATTGGAACAAGTTTTTTTGTGTATTCATCCTTACATTTTTCTTTCTTCTGCCTGGACGCTAGGGTTAGCGCCATGGTTGGCTGAAAACGTACCCGACTCCGACTGCTGTGGAAACGGGAAAGCGACGCCCAGGGGGGTCTCCGTCAAAAGACGAACGCCCAGATGATGCTGAACTTCTGTTTGCCTTGGTTAAGAGCATCCAATTGGAACTGCAATCTATACGCCAAGAATTAAAAGAAGTCAAGACAGAAATAATTGAGACTAGAGCAGAAATCAAAGATCTGAAGCAAAACATGAATGAACTAAGAGAATTGGTCAGTGAGATGAAGCAGGCTGAGGTGTCTGAAGAAGATAATTCTGCTCCTGCTCCACCTGAACAGATAATCACTCAAATCTCTGAGAAATTAGAGAATAGAGTATCAATTCTTTTTGCCCAAGGGCAAGAGCGATTGGTAGAACATGAGGAGAGAACTGCCAGAGCTATGAATATCGTGGTTGCTGGACTCCCAGAAAAAGACAATGAAAATATATCAGAGGTAATTGAGTCGTTCTTTACCGATACTATGCATTTAAATAATCCAGGAGTGCACCAGTGTAGGTTGATCAGTCGTCGTAATGAAAGGAAAAATAGACCTGTTCTGCTAAAATTCATAAGCCTGGAAGCACGCAACAGAGTAATGCAGCATAGAGGACACTTGAAAGGAGAACGAGTGTGGTTGAATGATGACCTTACCATTCAACAACAGCAAGAACGCAAATTGCTTCTTGAAGAAGTCCGAAAGCTTAAGGATGAAGGTAAGAATGCTTATATTATTGGCAACCGTGTTGTTGTTCGTAACAAACCATAGGAATTTGGGACCCTCGGGCTGCTGATATGGAATATACATGGTGTGACAGAGTCAAAGATATTGAGCAGTTTGAAACTTTTTAGTGATTTCGATGTAATTATGTTGATTGAGACCTGGGAATACGAGACTAAGTGCCTCATTGACATATCAGGTTACTTACTGGCTGATTCTATCTGGAATCCAATTGGGACAAGCCAAAGAGGTTGGGGAGGGATTGGATGCTTTATCAAGCAGGATAAATGCAAGGCAGTAGCCATAGAAAAGAAATGCTCTTGTAACCAGTACATGTGGCTTTCTATCAAGGGACGCAAGAATATCTTCGTCTGCATTGTTTACTTTGCTCCCCTTTTTTTTTTTTTTTGAAGGTAAGAAGATGTTTTATTCGTTAGATGGAAGTATTACAACATATAGATCCCTCTTGGATCAGATTAAAAATTAAGCACAAAAGATCCCACACGGATCTAATATCATATCTAAACCTTTACTACTCAGAGGCCTAACTACAGGGAAATCACTGTCTTCCCAGATAGAAAGAATACTAGAGGAGACAAGTGCCACTTTTCCAAAAGCATTCAAATAATCCATGAATGCATAAAAGAAGCACCCTGCAAGAATAGAGGTAAATAGAAAAAGTACTGCAGAAGATTGAACATTCTGCCACAATATTCAAAGAAGCTACCACTGCTTCCAGATTCTAATCAACAATACAGATTAAACAACCAGTAATTCTGAAAACTAAAGTCTGAGACCAAAAAAGATGCTGCATTGTCGGGAGCTGTAGCAATCAGCCTGATGCTGGCCAGACACAAAGCCCAGCCGCCAAACTTCTCCCCAAAAGTCCGGTTCAAGATGTAAAAGCGTCTTCTTGCCCAGATAATCCCTAGCTCGGCAATCTGAATTGGTCTCATATATTGCTGCCAAATCTGTAAAAAATGATAAGATCTCCTGCTGCTTTCCAAGAATCGACCTCTATACCTTTCTGCTAGCAAGAAAGAGCAGGAGGAGAGGGAAAATAGATTTACTTCTTTCCAAAAGAATGAGTTTTATTGTCCTCTGATGAAAAGATTTAAGGAAACATCTTTACCTAATCTTGCAGATCTGTTCTTCACCTTATGGGTCGGCATCCAAATGGATCTACCCTTTCGGCAAGTCTTTATCAAGTGCAAGAAGTCTTGTGTTTGAGTCTGTCTGCCCCTTTTCTTGCAGGTTGGATAATAACGCCCAGCAGCAAGAAACCATCTCCTGGTGCAGATCGTGAAGATACAGCATCCTGGAACCCATTTCTTGCAGGTCGGAAGCAGCAAGAAAGAAGAGTTGCATCCCCGAACCCCGAACCAATCATGCTCAGAATTTGCTTGCTGTTTCTCTGGTGGCACAAAAGAAGGATCCCTGTACCAAAGCGAAAAATAGGCAAATCCTACCTTACAAAGAACACATCCTCGTTAGAGGATACATGCTGCAAGAAAGCCACCGTGAAGATGCACTGAATCCTTCCAACAGATTTTTTCTTTCCAATTCTCCTGGAGAGCCAATCCGTCTGCCCTGCTAGCTACAAAAATCGCAAATTTTTCTTCAAGAACCACCGCTGTGATGGTCGGGCAGAAGGGAGGGCGGCTGCTCTCTAGCCGGCCAAGAACAGCGCCTTGGGCGCCAACGACATCCTATCTGTATTACTTTGCTCTTTTAGGACCATATCCATCCAAAATTTATGACCACCCAGATCTGGATATGAACGACCGATTTGCTAGATTGGCCTCTGATATTACTTATTTCAAAACAAAGGGGACTGTTTATCTGGCTGGGGACTTTAATGGTAGAATTGGTGCTAGGCAAGCAACGGTTCTATCTAGTGAAGGAGATATGCTTTGGCTTATGGAAGATACTGTTTATGGCAGACTGACCAATGACTTTTCTGAAAACATGATGGGAAACCATGTTCTTTCTTTATGTGAAGCATTTAACTTCATAGTCTACAACGGGATCCAATCCTTTTCCAACTCAAGTTCTCTAACTTGCTTCCAGCCCAATGGATCTAGCACTGTAGATCTTGTTATTGGTTGCCCAGAAAATATAAAGAAGATAAAAGATTTTGAAATACTGAAGCAATCTCCAGACTCAGATCATGCTCCAATTGCTTTATGGATTGATTCTCAGAAGACAAGCAGTAAGCCATTTTGTAAGCGTCCACCGCGCATTGAACTGGATTACCGCATGGCTGATAAGTATGAAAAAGCTATTACAAGTGCCCTCAAGGTGGTTGCGTGGCCAAATGACTTGGAGAGTGCCAGTAACATGATGAAAAATCTGCTTAAGCAAACTGCCATAGACACGTTTGGCATGACCAAGCAGAGAAAGCTTACCTTTGTGCCTAAGAAATGGTTTGATGCTGATTGCGTTGCTGCTAAAATGGTATTTAAGAGAGCTACAGACAGGACAACATCAAGAAAACAATATAAAAGAATTGTTAGAGCTAAAAAGAGGCATTGGATATAGGAACATAATAGGAAAATGCTGAATGAAAGAGATCTTAATCCAAGAAAGTTTTGGTCATTTACAAAAACAAAAAATGATATTGGGGACATCTCTGAATCAGATTTAATTGGGTATCTCACTGAATTATACACAGCACCTACATGCACACAAATGGAAACAGACGTCCGGAATGCTCGAGAATTATTTGATGAGACAGATGTCACATTAGGGCGGATTTGGGGTCTCAAAATGGCCCTTAACTTGGATGCCAGAATTTCACGTCATGTTTCTCGCGACCAATGATGTTTGCGCATTTTTTTCCAAAGTCAGTATTAGTTGGCAAGTAGAAAGAGGAGCAGGCTTACTTGGCATCCACATGGCAAAATGTCATAGGACATGTTTGTGCATTCATTGCAACCACATTAATGGCCCGCATTTTTCGAAAATCATATCGCGGACCAAAATAATGACTACTTTTTCCGCCTACTGTGCACATGCCCACATGCTGGCCCGCATTTTTCGAAAATCGTATCGCGGACCAAAATAATGGCTACTTTTTTCGCCTACTGTGCACATGCCCACATGCACCAACCACCTTATCAAATTTTGGCACCAAGATTTCCATTGTTCACATTAGCGCCGCTACGTGCATCCTCTCTCCCTTCACTCTTCATTTGGAATCCAAGTCTCCAATAGTGTCGGTTTTTTTGCCCCATTTACAGAACACTCAAGGTCAAGAAGTAGGAGGTTATGTCTCCAAATGGGTGAGTATATTATAGCATCGATGAGGGGCGAGCATAAAGTTAAGCGACAACAGCGAGGCGATGTGCGGACAAGCAAACGTACGTTACATGCCATGTTTTTACTACCCAAATTTTCATTCTGAAGTTTTCCTACTTTTCAGCTCTTCCCATTCATCGTATTGCTCCCTGCCATTCATTCTTACAATTCAACGACCGATCTGTATCTCTAATTGCATCCATCATTGCTCCTAGTACTCCTACATTGCTTCTGCAATTCATCACTTACAAAACAATAAAGGCATGACGGTGGAAGGATATCTATCCATAGGCTCGTGGGTGAGAATGCTATTCTTAACGAAGGGTGACTATGGAGTTACATCACCGGAGCGACATTCATACGCAATGAATAGGTAGAACTATAGGGTTCAAAATAAATGCTATGGATAGTATATTGCCAAAAAAAAAGGGAAGGGAGGGGGGAAGGGATTTGAAGAGGAGGATATTTGCAAATTTGCACCCTCAATAATACATGGATCACACCATGCGAAAATGCATATGCACTTTGTAATTGTGTAGTGAGATTTCGCGTCATGTGATCCTTGCTTCTTTTTTCTTCCCTCTTCTTGATTTATATTCACCCACTGAATCAAATATTTTTCTTTGGGCTATATTTACTCGGATGTCGGCCTTTGGATCGATTAACACAAAGTGTCACATATGGAAACATTGTTAGGTTTGATAAAATAACATAAAAATCTTATTTAATAAAGCTTTGGTTGTTGGTAAAGTGTTGGCTTATTGATTAAGTGTTTGTATTTTGCTTTGGGACCCTCTTTGAAACATAATATAACTTGGAATGATACATATTTTATATGCAAATGGGAGACTATTGATGAGGGACTTGGTGTTATTATCTATTGACAACAAACAAAAAAGTGGATCACACCATGCGAATTTAGTATATTCCAACCTTTTAGCTTATACAAAATTCGCTTGGTGTGATCTTTTTGGAAAAAGATGACTTCATATAGTAAAATTACTTTGATTATATTTTAATAAAAGAAATATATATGTGTCTTATTTGAAGTTAAGTGTGGATATGTGACCCCGGGGGGTGCACCTATCATATAGGGGGTACCACATGTGCGTGCAAGGGGTCGCCGAAAACCCCCTTGTATACGCCTTAGAAATCTTCCAAAAACCCCCATTTCAGCCACATATTGAACCAGAGTCACCTAAAAAAAGCCCCCTCGGTAAGAGTATATGTATGGTTCAAGTCCAAAATAAACCCTTTTGGGTCACTCACATGAATTGTACGGCTATAACTATGTGAACCCCCCTTGTATGTGACGTGCTCATTTATTGATAAAGTGTTTGCTTTTTGAAAAGGGCTAATAATTTTATGTACTACTAGAGTTGGTAAAGTATTTTAGATGCAAATAGGAAGGGGGGTGTTTTTTTAATCGAGGTGTACAATTGAGCACGTCACATGATGTCGCGACATGGGGTGCTGATCGGGTGCTGATTACCCTTCTACTGCCCTTCACGTGCCCTTCACCCAATTTCCCTCACCCGCCAAATTTTCACCCGCCATGGATCCGAGCTTCCGGAATGGTTGATCATCAATTTCTTGCTGAGGTGCGGTCGATTTGCTAGCCATGTCATCAATCCCGATTATCTTTGGTGCTTGATTCCTTTTTCAATTTGGAATTGGCGGCCTTATTTTCCTTTTTCTTGTTTCGAATTGCTTTCTGATTCTTTTTAGATGTTTTCAAACTCGGATGGATTGGGAAGGCGCTTTTGTTTCTTCCATTTCAAAGCTTGGTTCTAGCTTTGATCCTAAAGATCTGCTATCCAGTTTGCACTATCTTCAAGAACAATCTCAGCAGTTTCTGCAGTTATGTTCTCGCATAGCAGGAACAATTCATTTTGATGTGCCCTACTGGCGATGCGCATTCGGAAGAAATTGTTGGAGAATATGAAGGAAACATTCATCTCCATGGCATGCAAGGTTTGCATGCCCAATTCATTAATGTCTTATGCTATTTTTTCTAATGTGCTTGCTTTATTCTTACTTTTCAGATGCTTTTGAGGTTCATAGGACAGTGGATACCACAGAAATACAGTTCAAAGGAAATGAACCTTATGATTTTAATTGGGCAGAAGATGATCTTCATTATTTTGGTGCTGATTATGTATATAATGTAGGTGCTTCAAAAGAAAATACAAACACTCAATCCGTTACTGGTATGGAGTTTTTTTCTATTGTTTGCTTGAATTCATATTGAAGAAGAATAGACTTCATAATTTTCTTTTTATTTTTTGCTTTGCCATTGTGCAGAATGTGAGCTTCAAGTCCAACATGAGCAGGTGCAAAGCACTCTTGAAACAGGTTACTTGGCTTTTTCTTGACCGTCATGCTATCTGGTGTAATATTCTAAATCAGTGTTACTTGTACATATCATGCAGATCAGCATACTTCTTGCAAAGAAGATTTACTGACAGTCTATAGGAATATCAGTGCACTTAAAAGAAAACAGCAAAGAGCACGAAAGATGGCAAGGGAAGCTGATGCAGAATCGGAGAGTATCAAGTATCAAAAACCATTGTCAGAAATGACGAACCATAATGGATTGACTAAAAGAAGAAAACAACAATTGTCTAAGAAGATTGCTAACTATGCTAATGAGGTATGTCATAGGAACTTCGAAAAAAGATAGGAAAGAGGTGCTTGAGTCTTTGCTAAAATTTTTACGAGTGGGAAGTTTTAAAATTAAAGGAAGTAGCAACAATGACTCAGATAGTAGATAATTTGAGGAATTCCTTGTCCAAACATAAGCTTGACAGATCCACAGATGTGCTTAGAGCAAGGAACTCTGCCATAGTGTTTGCTGTTGACAGTGGGACAAACTGCTTGGGAACTTCCAAATGTTTGAACTTAAATAGAAGGTATGTGGCAACAGCAGTACGTAGGAGAGTAGCAGCTAAAATTGGAGATGGACCATGGTCAATGTTCAAGAGGAAAAGCAGGTTTGATAAGCTTAGTAGGAAGGAACAAGCAGTAGTTACAGATTTCTGGACAATTCACTCTCGAGTTTCACCATGCAAGAAGCATGTGATAAAGATTTGGGAAGCCCCAGGTAAAAAGTACCTGCATCCTCTACATTTTTTGGAAGAAACTGAGGTGTGTGATTTGATTTTCTAGTTGCTTTGTTATTGCTTAAAAAAATATTGATTGCATTTTTTTTTTTTTTTTTACATCAGTGTGCATTCTATGAAAGGTTTAGAAGGGAAAATCCAAAATTCGAGATCTCATTCTCAGCTTTCCATGCATTGAAGCCTCCATTTGTGAGGAAAGTGAAGGACAGGGAAACATGTTGTTGTGTGTACCACATGAGACTAGACTTGGTTAGACAAGCACTGAACAAGATAAGGTTAGATGCAAAAATCCATGGTGCTGAATGCACTTGTACATGTGTTGTATGTGGTCCTGGACCAACATGTCAACACGTGATATGACATATAAATCTACAAGCGACATGTGGAGGTCATTGGTTTGTACTAAAGATATTGCAGATGAGTGGCATGACCATAAATGCCTGCTATTGTCATGTCAGAATTGTGGCCCATCAAATTTACCCGTGTGTCCAAAAGAACTAAGCAGGGGTTTAAGGCACATGATTGACTGGAAGACTTTTGATACAGTGAGTGTCTTTTATGAAAACAGCAATGCAATTTTGATTATAAACTTGGCAGTGAACAGGAAATATGAATGATTGTGAACTTGTTATCTTATTGCAACAATTCAAAGTAGAAACTTCTAAATTACAACAATTGAAATTAGAAACTCAAATTGCAATTGCAATTCAATACTCAAATTGCAATTCAATACTCAAGTTTGCAAGTTTACTCAAAATTTACTCAAATTGCAAGTGTACTCAAAATTTGCTCAAAATTGCAAGTTTACTCAAAATTTACTCAAATTGCAAGTTTACTCAAAATTTGCTCAAAATTTCAATTCAATACTCAAATTGCAAGTTTGCAAGTTTACTCAAAATTGCAAGTTTAATATATTATCGAATCAGGCATTCATAAACATTTCAAGAGTTCTAAGTTCATAAACATTCATAAAACAGTTCAAAATTTCTAAGTTCAAAATCTTCTTTCGGATCATTTCTTTTCTTTCTTGACTCTCACGGCCAAGTACCTCTCCACTTTGCATTTCCTTCTTCTTCTTCACCTATGTCATCGACTCATTGGACACCTCACTAGCATGAACTTGAGCAACAATGGTCGGATCCGTCAAAAACACAACCTTAGGCAATTGAACACTATCCGATTACTTCCCGCAACACCGAAATTAAGGACAATATTAATGCAATTGAAATGAATTCCTTAATTGAAATTGCAAAAAACTTACATCTTTGCTGATTTATCTACTAGGTTGACATCAAGTTTTTCACGGAAGGGGGTAGCACCGCCAAGAAAGGAATTCATGTTCGATAAATTCAAAGATGCAAATACCATAGATCTAATAAGACATCCTTATCTTTTGAAGTACTATGCAATGGACTGCCATCTTCTGCCATAAAAGAACAAATAATAAGCAAAATGTGGAATAGTTCAAATACAATTTAATCATTCCAATTAGATAACATACCTTCAGTATTCAAGCCCAGGAGTTCATCACGTAAGAACTTTGCATTCTCCTGACCTGTGCTAAACTTGGGCAATTTTGTAATGTTGGGACTTTTGACAAACTTATAATTCTCTGAATCGCAATGCAAAACAAAGGACAAGACATCGATAAAAGCAAAAAACATAGAAACAAAGACCTTTAAAGCACTTACAGTCAATGTCCTTAGCCTTCTTCAGAGCACTCCTTGTCATCCTCTTTCTCATTTTTCTTGCAGGTAATTCTGCTTCAGATTCAGATTCTGCAGAAGATTGCTCAACATTCTTCTTCCTTTTCATTATGTTGAATTCCTCAGATTCTTCAGCAGGCTCTTCTTCAGCAGATTCTTCTTGACATTTTCTTGACCTCTTCTTCAACATCAATAATATTCTTACGTTTCACTCACATGGCCGAGCTCGACCAGAAGTGAATGTGGCACAGATTCACCACAACCAGAAACAATACAATGCATGGACTCAAGCACAGCAGAAAAACAAAAAACATGGAATTTATGTGTGCACTTCAGTTCAATATGCATAGCATATTCATCACTGAAGGAAAAACCACATATCTCACAAGTGCTAGCAGAGCTAAAAGAAAAATTATAAATACCCATTGTGATGTTAATGGGGTTTACCTTCTTGTTCTCGCAGTGAAAGAAATGCGGGCTGCTCTTGCATGCCACAATTCCATGGCTTGCTCATATGATTTTACATCATTCTTTGTCATCTTGATCTGTTCTTTTATGTTCTTGAATCATCCTTTCCCATAGAAGAGAGTGTCTTGTCCAAAGTAAGCCTACCAAAGACATCTTCCTCACACTTCATAACAAATTGCGGTCCTTTGCATTTTACGGATCATCGGCAAATGTTAATGTCATGTCCATTCTAGTCTTCCTTTTTTTCTTCTATGGCATCAGCCAAACTGCCGCATAAAGATGCCTTGGATGTAGCCATCTTTGCCCTCTCTCTAACCTAAGAGCATCATTTTCCAAATTGCAAAGCTTCCCTTACGCTTCAAACTTCATTTCCTCCAACTTCTTAACACATTGCAAGAACACTCGTATGTTCATGTCGAAAGTATTCGAGGGTGTCCTTTTGGCCTTCTTCTTCAAGGAGTCCCGTAGGCATCGGCAAACAAAGGAGGCCCAATTGACTCTAAACTCCTTCTTAGAGCCAATGCACCGGCCAGATATCTTTGCCAAGCAAATGCCCGAGAAAAATTGAGTTCGCACCTCATTATTCGGCAACTTCTTTTGATAAACTTTAAGCCACAAGATCCAATAATTCCTGCTTAAAGCTGTGTTTAATCTCCTTCACATTGATCTTTCCGTTATGAAGCGGAACTTTCCATACGGATAAGAAGTCGGATTCAGGGACTTCTTCTGCCTTGATCTGCTTCGGCTTTTACGCGGAAGAAGAGGATAAACCACGAATTTTTCGAATTCAAATTCTGTTCTGGCAAATACCTACAACAAAGATCACATGAATTAGAAAAGGATAACGAAATAGAAAGAAAAAAAACCAAACTTGCGGTAGCGGCTCACCTTCGACCTCCTAATCCATCGGGCCGAGCAAGCAAGCAAGCAAGGAATCGATCAAGCAAGGAATCGGCTTCGAGCAAGCAAGGAGGCGGTTTGGAATTCGAAATGTAAGGGAATTAAAAGTTTACGACCAGTTCGAATGATTATCTGCATGTTCGATCATTTCGCGCGCAGAAATCGAAGCTCTGCTACAGACCTGCACCAGACCGTACCTGACACTTCAGACTGGCCGCAGCAAAACTTCAATACGCCCGTCCTGTCACACTTCAAAACTTCAACACGCCCGTCTCATAAGCGAACCAGCACCAAAATATAGGTGCTGATGACGTGCTGAAATTTCGCGTTTTTGTACACCTCAATTAAAAAAACACCCAGGGGTACTTGTGTTTGAGTTTAATTTGACAACAAGCAAGAAAACGTATCATACCATGCGAAATGATTGTGTTCTATTTTTTTTTGCATCGTATTATTCGCTTGATGTGATCCTTCTTAAAAAAAGATATGCTCTTTGAAAAGGACTAATAACTTTATGCACTTGGGGTGGTAAAGCATTAAATGAGAAGGGGTACTTGTGTTTAATTTTAATTTGACAACAAATAAGAAAGTGGATCACACGATGCGAATTTAATGTGTTCGATTTTTGTTGCATATGTACTATTCGCTTGGTGTGATCCTTCTTGAAAAAGAATATGCTCTTTGAAAAGGGATAATGACTTATGTACTTAAGAGTGGTAAAGCATTATAGATACAAATAGGAATGAGTACTTGTGTTTAATTTTAATCTGACAACAAATAAGAAAGTGGATCACACCATGCGAATTTAGTGTGTCCCTTTTTTTTTGCATCTGTATTATTCGCTTGGTGTGATCCATCTTGAAAAAAAAAAGCTTTCAAGTAAAAGGAAAGAAAGAAATATCTTATTTAAAGTGTAAAGTGTTAGTATGTAAAGTGTTGGTTTATTAAAATACTATTTGTTTACGCTAAGTTGTAAGTTCAATATTTGTGTTTCTATTTACTTTTTTACGCAAGGATCACACCAGGCGAATTTCTTATATGCAATTACTTCTGCGCATGAAGATTTCGCATCATATGATCCTCTTTAAACAAGGATGGCTTTGACCTTCAATGTTCATAAATTTTATGAATGTTTGCATATAAGAATGTCACATGTCATATTTTCTTAAAAAATGGTCATCAAATGGATAACTAGTCAAAGAGTTCTTCTACTACTTAAAGAGTTTCAAGACTCATTTTTGCTATAATTTAAATAGCAATAGATTTTTAAAGGAATCTATTATGAAAAGTAGTCAAAAGACTTCTTGTATTAGAGGTATCTAAACACAAACACCATAACCTTTGTACTTCAAGAATGTATAAACCCTTCGCATTGCAAAGTATAATGTCATTTATTAGCATTTTCACGGACATTTCCCCTTCCTTATCGGAAGCAGCCCATCTCAAGGAACTGTATTCGATTCCAAATGCCTTCATCCTCTCTCAATCTCTCACAATATCCCAGGAGGCTAGAGTTACCGTCACCACAAAATCGGACTAAACTTGAAACGTCCCGAAATGATGGTTTCTTGCCACTCAACGGATCCAATGGATATAAACTGCCATCCGCCCAGATGTCGACACTTTTTGAGCCTGCAAGACGCAACACGTCGAGGTCTAAGTTCTTATTTTTTAGACCTCCTTTTTTGCGATTGAAGACTGGAGCATATTCGTGAGTCAGTTGGATCCTTATCCACACATCATTTGGAGCTTCCATACTGCATGGATCGCACGGCGCGAAATGAAGGTGTACAATTTGTATGACCCAGCACAATTCGCTTCGTGTGAGCCGAACGTCCGTACTAACCTCGTTTTTGAAATTTGCAACGTGCATATGGAAATCGAAAAGTCCATTCTCCTACAATCTATGCTTTTATACATAAAGCAATTGTAGGGGACGGGAAGCCTGTATTGGGATGAAGTAAAGATCCCGGTTAAGGGTGCTTTCCCATGAATTGCAGGCCTGAAAAAGCCGTACTAAGGTCAAAAACCTGAGGCTCAGAATTGTGTGGAGAATACTTTGCGACTCAGGTCCTAAACCTGAATCAAGCAAGTAAGGCGCTCATGGGAACACCGGAGCCTTCGGCCAGACCTCAAGAAAATCTCTGGGTTTTAGTCCCATGGGAAAGCACCCTAAGGCGCAGCCGCAGCGTCTCGAAATGAAAGTCTGATACAAAGCTTCAACTACACATTCAAATTTTGAAATGTAGAAGGCGGGAAGCTTGTATGGCCATGGCCTCTAAATGAAAATAGCGTAAGACAAGAATCGGTGACGCGCACACTTGGTATCTGACAAACCAAGAGACACCGTCATAAGTTGCCAGTCGTTATAATGCAAGTGGCTTTTTAGAAGCGCCACGTGTTGCATCAGTCTGTCTGACAACCAACAGAATTAAATACATATGGCGCCATGAATGCGCGATCCCCCTTATTCCGGGAGAATATTCCAAGTAAATCTGTAATGATGAGATTTTGGTATCCTAGGTGGCATGGGAAAAAAGGAGCGGAAATATGACGTGGAATGGCTGATAGGAGGCCATTTTGAGACCCCAAATCCGCCCTAATGAGGAAACTCTTCGTAAAATGGCGAATGGAAAATCTCCAGATGCTTCTGGGCTTACTTGTGAACTCATGAAATGGGGTGGCGAGGACATATGTAAGTATCTCACTATATTGTGCAATTCTGCATTATTGGAAGGTAAACTCCCACTTGAATGGTGCAAAAGTAAAGTGATTCCAATCCATAAGAACGGAGACAAGAATAATGTACGAAATTATCGTACAATTCTTATAGTAACACTTTTGCAAAGCTTTTTGCAGCACTTCTTGAGCACAAAATAACAGAATGGGCAGATGAAGAAGATGTACGGGCTTAGGGCAAGCAGGATTTAGATCTGGGCACTCAACAGTTGATCACTTGGTGACATTAAGAGTTATGACAGAGGGAGCTAAGGGGGCTAGAAATAAGAGATTTTTTGCTTTTATAGACCTAGCAAAAGCATTTGACACAGTGGATAGATCTGATTTAGCTGCGAGATTGGAATGGCTGCAGGTCCCTGCCGACCTACGTCATGCCATAGTTGTATTGTATAAGGAGGTACTCATAGAACTTTCTTTTCCTTGCTCAAAACTGGTTGCTAGTACCATTGGGGTGAAACAGGGATGCCCATGTTCGCCAACCCTCTTTGGTCTCTTTATTGACGAACTCGAAAGCTGGCTAGCCAGAATGGGAGGGATTGGTGCTAAGGTGGGTGCATATCTGATACAATTGCTTTTATTCGCCGATGACATTGTGCTTATTTCTAAGAGTGTCGAGGGGCTACAACAACATCTTGATGTCTTGGATGAGTTTTGCAAGGAGAAGCAATTAACAATGAACCTATCTAAATCAAAGGTGATGATTTTTGGTACTCGAGATAAGACCTCCTTTACAATTGGTGGAAAGATATTGGAACAAGTAAGTGAATATAAATATCTAGGTATTGAGATAACTAGCAACTATAGATGGAGTTCAGCAGCATGTAAAAGAGCATCTGGTGGCCTTAGATCTCTCTATGCAATGCTGCATACATGTCGAGTAAATAACTTTTGGGATTGGAAACTCCGAAAATTGCTTTATGGGGTTTTAGTAAGGCCGGTTGTGCTTAATGGCTGCCCAGCATGGGCACCTGGACTATCACAGCAAGGATGGAAACAGATTGAGCTTGTTCAGAAGCGCTTTATTGCAGAGGAACTAGGGATTAAGTCCCAAACCCCTTATTGTATAATGCTGGCTGAAGTTGGTATGTTGTCACTTGAAGCTGAAGCTTTATGTCGCACTATCGCCTATGTTAATCGAGTTCGCACTCTGCCGGAATGGAGACTCCCTTTCCAAGCAATGCAACAGTCATCTGAGAAAGGGTGGTTTCGACAGGTAGATACATGGGCAAGTCGCTGGAACCTAGGGGGGAGTCACTGGCCTATGACTTTGAAATTTACTGAAATAAGAGCCGCCGTGTCAGAAAAATTCTTGCAGCATTTGTGGACCATGGATGGTAATGATAATGAGGTCAAAAAGAGCTTTTACCAGAGCACAATAAATTCCATGGTAGAATATAAAGAACCTCAATACTTGATGGCAAAAATTGACAAGAGAAATCGGAGGTTAATCTCCCAACTTAGAACATCTTCACATCAGCTTCATATTGAAACATGAAGATGGTATGGGACGCCTAGGGAAGAAAAATTTTGCCCAAGCTGTATGGATCCAAAGATCGAATCTGAGGTACATGCGTTTCTAGAATGTCCTGCATATGATCATATTAGATTGAAATATGGAATTTTTGGCACTACTTTATCTGAATTGCTAGACTCTCCTTCACATACTCTTAGTTCATACCTAAGAGAGGTTTGGAAGGAGCGTGCAGATATTATTGAGTTGTTTAATCATGCTGAAATATTAGAAAGCAGTATGGACTTTGATTGATTGTACAGTTTGCCATATGGACCTGAGGGTCCGAAATGGCTTGAATAAATTATTATTATTATTTTATAGAAGAATACGAAAAATTCAAAAAATCTTTTTATTTCAGTTTACAATATATGAACATGAAACAAACTGAACATGGCCTCCCCGATTCACCTAAGCATAGCATTCAATTTTGGAGGCATATGCATTTTTAACCCCCTTTTTTCCTATGCAACATGACAGCCATATATTAACATGTAGAAAGAATTTAACTGAATTTTTGTGCCATTGATTTTATACAAATTTTAAGGTGAACCGTATAAATAAACCATTTATGGTCCATCAAGGGACAACTTTAATGCTAACAGCATTGAGAATTGTTCTATTTTCCCTTTCTGTGACACCATTCTGCTGAGCCATATGACTGATTGTAAGCTGTCTTTTAATTCCATGATCTAAGTAGTATTTTTTTAATCTACCAGAAAGATACTCATCTTCCCTGTCAGAGCAAGATAGGGTCTTTAATTCTTTCGAAGATCAGAGGTAAATGTTCCAAAAAAATATGATAAGATCTTTCAGTGCGGTTATTTAATATATCCAATATAAATTCAAATTTGTAACCCATCTATTGGTATCAACCATTCAATAAATTTGAAAAGATATTTGAAATACATTATCAGGTAAAAAAATTGATGGGGCCACGCCCATGTCCTTGAGGGTCCCAGGATATAGAGCACATGGCAGACTTCTCAGGGTGATTCCATGGAAATGACATGCTAGCAGAGCTCAAGAAGCAGTTGTAGGAGTTGATCGACTTGGGGATCCTTTTGGCCAGGATGGAAGTCTAAAGGTGTATATCAACCATTGGCAGCTCAACAAGCAAATGACATAATGGATCAGCCCCAAGGAGCAAGATTCTTCTACAAATTCGACTTAAGATCGGGCAATCATCAAATAAGGATGAAGGAGGAAGATAATTATAAGACTCTTTCAGAACACAGTATGGGCACTATGAGTTCACATTAATGCCCCTGAGCCTGTCAAATGCTCCACAGACTTTTATGAAGAGATTTGCTAGACAATTTACTAAACAATCTTAGATTCCACTAGTACTTATGCAATATTCTAAGATCTTAGCAATATCTTCTAAGAACAATAATGTCAAACTTAATCAAAGGTACCAAGCAATGCGACCATTGAAAATATCACTATTCATTTGCGATTGATGATTTTACTGTAGCAAATTATACTTCTCTTCGATAGCCCAAGCACGATCCTTCTTCAGCTGTAAAGACTCTGTATATAGCTCCGGATCACACCCAAACAGATAATGCTTCTTGATTTGTATTTGCAGGTCCGGCCGATATGCCAGACCGCTCTCCATTGCCGTAGAGATCTGAGCTTCTTTGGCTCATTCTCATTTGACCGTTTGCACCATTCCTTATATGGTTTTTCCTTTCCAATATTAACCTTAAGGTCAATGGTTAACCTTAGGCATAAACAACCTTAGGCATCGAATAACCTTATCTTGCCCTTAGGCATTAACGACCTTAGACATGAACAATCTAAGTCATTTGCTTCAAGACTTCGTGTCCAACCTAAGGCACAAATGGCCTAGACACTTTCCAGGAATATCTTACAGGCAATTTCAAGCCATGAACTATATGTACAGCACATGAATCAGTCACACATAATTCTGTCTCCCCTTTAGTCTGTATGCATCCAAACATGAAATATTACATGATTAATTTCTTTCATTCTCCCCTTCATGTAATATTTCCTGATTGCAACATTTTATCATGTTTCTCAGTTCTTCAAATCTATTCCCTGGTAATGCTTTTGTCAACAAATCTGCTATCTGCTCCTTTGTACTAATATAAGTCAGATGTATAAAATTCTTTTCAACCACATCTCTAATGAAATGAACTTCCATTTCTATGTGTTTGGATCTTTCATGCATGACTGGATTTTTTGACATAGCTATGCAGCTGGTACGGTCACAATACATAACTGTTGGATTTGGCTGCCTGTACCCTAACTCAATGATTAGTCTTCTTTCCCACAAAATTTCCTTTTGTTTGCCAAGGCGCGGTTGTATTCTATACGCACTTGACATGCTATCTTTTTTTTTTTACATTTCCATGCAACAGGTGCACCTCCTAAAAATGTCACATATCCAGATGTAGATCTCCTTTGATCGAGATCCCCTCCCCAATCAGCATCACAAAATGCTTTTAGATTTAAATCACAAGAATTATACATAATCCCATAGTACATCGTACCTTTAAGATATCTGAGAATCCTTTTGGCTGCCATCCAGTGATCTCGTCCAGGATTATGATTGTATCTACTAAGAAGATTTACAGCAAAGGCAATGTCAGGTCTTGTACAATTAGCTACATAAGACATACAACCAATGAGTGATCTATATGGCACTTTGTGGACATGATAACATCGAAATTTTATGACCTGGCACTATTGGTGTGTTTGCTATGTTGCAGGTTTTCATTCCAAATTTCTCCAGCATATTTTGAATGTGAGTTTGTTGGCTCAATCCCAAGAGTTTACTTTGCCTATCCCTGAAGACTTCTATTCCCAAAAATCTCTTAAGTTCACCAAGGTCAGTCATCTGGAACCTGTGATTGAGAATTTCTTTACATTGAATCAAAGTTTTAATGCCATTTGCCACCATGATGTTGTCGTCTACATACAATGCAATAATGCACCATTCATCTCCATTTCTGAACCTATACAAGTTCCCATCATGATTTAACTTTTCAAAACCTTGCTGTTTCAGAAAATTATTCATACACTTGTACCATTCTCTTGGAGATTGCTTCAGTCCATATACTGCTCTCTTCAACTTCCAAACCTTCCCTTCTCCTTGCTCAAATCCTGGAGCTTGCTTTAAATATACTTCTTCTTCTAGCTTTGCATTCAAAAAAGCAGTGCTAACGTCCATATGATGGACTTCCAGATCACATGAATTGGCTATAGCAAGCAAAATTCTTAAACTGTTTATTTTAACCAAAGGAGAAAAAGTTTCATCAAAATCCTTTCCCTTTTTCTGGGAAAATCCTTGTGCCACCAATCTTGCTTTGTATTTTGTTGGTTTCCCATCACTTCCTAACTTGATCCTGAAAATCCATTTGTTTCCTATAATGTTTTTGTTTTTTTGGCATGTCAACAATCTCATAAGTTTCAGTTCTTTGGAAAGCATGCATTTCTTCCTCCATGGCTTTAAGCCATTGTTTAGAATTCTTCCCACTAACTGCTTCATTATAACTTTTTGGCAGATCACAACTTTCAAGAACTAGAATGTCAAAAATGTTTTCAACTTCACCTTCATGAGGCTGAAGCCGTTTGCTCCTTCCTAGTTCATTTCTTCCATGCAATTCTATATTTGCCTGATTTTCATCTCTAAGAATCTGAGCTTCAGTCCTTTTTATTCTTGTTTTTATTTTGTCCACATGATTCTCCTTTTCCTGATTTTGTACTGCAATGTCTTCTTCCAGTTTGCTGGTTATTTCCTCTTCAATTTCTGTCATACCTTGAGCAGATTCTTCTTCACTCCCTTCAGCTATATGATTATCATCCAAATCTATAGTCAAATCTCGGTTTTCTGAGCTTTCCATATTCCTACTAATTTCTGCTGGTTTTTCACTGATTTCCTTATGTTGATCATCATTACCATGAGCTGTCACATTCACATTCTGAATTTTTCTGTAAAATTGAGACTCGTCAAACACTACATCTCTACTTACCAATACTTTCCTGTGAACTGGATCATAGAGCCTGTATGCCTTTGAATTTGTATCATATCCTACCAAATAGGTAATGTACGCTCTATCATCCAATTTCTTCCTCAATTGTTCTGGCACGTGTGCAAAAGCTAAACATCCATAGGCCTTTAGATTGTCATAGCAAGGTGTTTTGCCTGACCAAAGCATTTCTGGCACAGTTCCTCTTGTGCTAATGGATGGCAGAATGTTTTGAACATACACAGCTGTTGCCAATGCCTCATTCCAAACATAATTTGGCAGTCCAGAATATTTTAGCATAGATCTTATTGCATTTAGCAAAGTCCTGTTTTTCCTTTCAGCCACACCGTTTTGCTGAGGTGAATATCTACATGTCAACTGTCTCTTGATTCCTCTTTTTGCACAAAATCTCTTAAATTCATAAGACAAATACTCACCTCCTCTATCCGACCTTATGCATTTGACTTTTCTCCCAGTCTCGAGTTCCACCTCAGCAACAAAAATCTTCAATGCATCATAAGCTTGATCTTTTGTTTTTAAACAGTAGCACTTAGTTCTCCTGCTGAAATCATCAATGAATGTCATGAAATACCTGTGTCCTGCCATGCTCGTTACATTAATAGGCCACACAAGTCAGTATGAACTAGATCCAAAATCCCTTTTGCTCTTTTTGATGATCTCCTAAATGGCAATCTTGTTTGTTTCCCTAGAATGCAACCTGCACACATCATGTTCCTATTTCCTTCATCATTTGCTGCTATCAATCCCTTTTTTTCCAGAATATCTATATTTGCTAGATTTGTGTGACACATTCTGTTATGCCAAGTTCTAACAGATGGTATTTCAACAATATTCAAACTGGAAATATGATTGCAATCAAGACCAAATAGGTTTCCAACCCTTTTTCCAATAAACTTGATTTTATTTCCAAAGAACACTTTACATTCTAATTTTTCAAACAACACTTTATATCCCAGATCAACAAGTTGACAAACTGATATCACATTTCTCACTAGCCCTGGAACACACAATACATTCTTGAGTTCTACTACCTTTCCATCTAGATCGAATAATTCCAATATTCCAGTGTCTTCAATCTTCTGAAAGGCTCCATCTCCTAATTGAACATGACCAGCTTCCATCTTCTTGCATTCTTTTAACAGAATTTGATCATAGGTCACGCTTTTCTCAGCTCCTGAATCTATGATCAGCATTTTGTTATCCTTACTTGGCAAATCATTTGAAACATTCAAAACAATTCCATTTCTTACCTCAACAGTATCATCCTCGACCTCTTCTTCAATTGCATTTGATTCTTTGACTATGTTTACAGATGGATTTCCCTTGTATGCAGCTCTTCCTCTAGGGAAGCTTCCTCTTTGATTTGCAGACCTCCCTCGGCCTCTGCCTCTTCCTCCAGTCCCCTTTGGACTTGGACAGTTTGCAGCTACATGGCCCTTGCCATCACAGTTAAAACATTTCACAATTTTGCCTTCATTAGGACACTCATATTTAAGATGCCCATACTGATTACAGTTATAGCACGGCCCAAGTTTATCCCTGTTTGGTGCTCCAGATTTCTTAGCTTTACCTGCATACAACACCTCAGCAGAATCATCTTCATAATTGACATTCTTTTGTTCAAATTCTGTCCTTATCATCTGGACAGCATGTTCTTTAGATCTTGCCACATTTCTGATCAATGTGGCCAGTTGGCTATTATGAGACACGGATCTTGCAAGTGAGAGGATTTGATATTGATCATTGAGAATTATCCCAGCTCCTTCCAAATCTGCAATTATAGAGTCAAACTTTTCTAGAAATTCAGTCATACTGTCCTTTTCAAATAGTTTCAACTTCCTAAGTTGTTTTTCCAACATGTCAATCTGAGAGGAGGTCTTAATTTCATACTGACTCACCATGTATTCCCACATCTCTTTTGGATTCATACCTCTTAGTTTCAGTTTGATTGCAGCACCAACCTTGCTGGTTATAATGGCCTGAGCTTCCATCACTTTGATGTCATCTTCATGTTCTGAACTTGCAGCAACTCTTGTGTTGACAGGAGCATTGCCTCCTCCTTCAACTGAAGCTTCACTTGCCTCACTTGTCTCCCCTGCAACAGAGTTCCCAGATCTCATCACAGTTGAGATCCTTCTGGTATTCCCTCCATCTATGAGATACCACAGGTTCTCAAACTCAAGAACCTGTCTAATTCCCTGTTTCCAAATTTGAAATCCATTGTCACCTTTAAAAACTTCAATGGATGTTAGTAAATTTGCTCCAAACCTGGTAGACATTATTAACCTGCTCTGATACCAATGAAGAGATTTGCTAGACAATTTACTAGACAATCTTAGATTCCACTAGTACTTATGCAATATTCTAAGATCTTAGCAATATCTTCTAAGAACAATAATGTCAAACTTAATCAAAGGTACCAAGCAATGCGACCATTGAAAATATCACTATTCATTTGTGATTGATGATTTTACTGTAGCAAATTATACTTCTCTTCGATAGCCCAAGCACGATCCTTCTTCAGCTGTAAAGACTCTGTATATAGCTCCGGATCACACCCAAACAGATAATGCTTCTTGATTTGTATTTGCAGGTCCGGCCGATATGCCAGACCGCTCTCCATTGCCGTAGAGATCTGAGCTTCTTTGGCTCATTCTCATTTGACCGTTTGCACCATTCCTTATATGGTTTTTCCTTTCCAATATTAACCTTAAGGTCAATGGTTAACCTTAGGCATAAACAACCTTAGGCATCGAATAACCTTATCTTGCCCTTAGGCATTAACGACCTTAGACATGAACAATCTAAGTCATTTGCTTCAAGACTTCGTGTCCAACCTAAGGCACAAATGGCCTAGACACTTTCCAGGAATATCTTACAGGCAATTTCAAGCCATGAACTATATGTGCAGCACATGAATCAGTCACACATAATTCTGTCCCCCCTTTAGTCTGTATGCATCCAAACATGAAATATTACATGATTAATTTCTTTCATTTTATGCACATGAGGAACGACATCTTCGAAGATTTCTTGGATGAGTTCGTCACCAATTTTTCTTCGACGACATCATGATCTACGTCAAATCAATGGAAGAGCATGCAGCCCATTTGAGGAAAGACGTGGAGATGCTAAGACGTCGCCACTTATTGGCAAGCTTTTGAAGCGTCATTTTGCAATGCCATCTCCACTTCGGCAAGCGAATTC
Source organism: Isoetes taiwanensis (assembly GCA_021234155.1). Classification (NCBI taxonomy): domain Eukaryota; kingdom Viridiplantae; phylum Streptophyta; class Lycopodiopsida; order Isoetales; family Isoetaceae; genus Isoetes; species Isoetes taiwanensis. Next base: position 3,092,490 of record JAJEKV010000045.1, on the reverse strand, counting down.
GGCAAGAAGATAGAAGAAGCCATCTCCTCTAACATGGAGTTCAAGCACATATGGGCTTAGTCTTTGCAAGAGCGCAAGGATAGAAAAGGAAAGAGAGACCTTCAAACATTTTAAAAAGTAAGGCAATCTTTTATATCACAAAAACAACTATGCGTACTTGAAGCACCAGGAGTAAGAAAGTTAAGCTTCCATAAGACGCATAATAGCCCTATTTCCGGCCATGCAGAATCTATAAAGGCCTACTTCAAAATTAGAAGTAGCTACTTCTGGCCGGGCATGAAGAAGCATATAGTTAGGTATATCCAAGAATGTCAGTTGTGTCAGCAGACAAAGGCAAAACAACTTCGAACCTCGGGAGTTTTTTTGGAACCTTGGGCGGTGCCAGATGCCAAGTGGGAAGTCATCAACATGGATTTCATAGCGGGCCTTTCAAGGATAACAAGGAGCTTTGTTGCCATGATGGTTGTGGTAGATAAGTTATCAAAAAGGGCACATTCTTGCCTTGGATCTAGCCTTGTTGTCTACATATGAGATTTTTTTCAGGTTGCACGGAATGCCCCGGTCGATCATCACCTATAGAGATCCGAAGTTCTTTAGCGTTGTTTAGCAAGACTTCTTCAACACGATTTGCACCAACTTGTGGATGAGTTTTACTTATCATTTGCAGTCAAATGGACAAATGAAGTGCACCAACAAAATTTTGGAGGATACGTTGAGAAACCATGTTGGAAGAAGGAATCCAAATGGGCCAATCACATCCACCTGGTCGAGTTACCAACAATAATATGAAGCAAGAGTCATCGAAGATGTCTCCCTCCATGATTGGTTATGATTATCAATGCTTGACCCCAGTTAGATGGCATAACCTAGTGTCCAAGGTGGAAGTTTCTCAACAACGACGGTAGATATGCAGCAATTTGTGGTAGAAGTGCGAGAATATCTTCAAGCAACAAAGGCACATCAGAAGAGTCCAGCAGATAGACATAAAACTCCTCAAGAGTTTGTTATGGGAGATAAAGTTTGGCTCAAGTAAAGGTCAAGCAAGTGAAGCTTCGCATCGGCAATTGTAAGTAGCTTGCTCCAAGGTGGGCGGGACCTTTCAAGATTTTGGAGTGAGTAGGGAGCCAAAACCTACAAGCTCAACTTGCCTGCCCGTCTAAAGGGTCCATAAAATCTCCCAGGTGAGCCTACTTAAGAGGCGTACTCCAAACCCAAAGGAGGTTTTGGAGACTCCAACCTTGTTGGAGATGATGGCGGAGCAAATCGAGATAGTCCTTAATCTAATTTTCGACAAAGCATTTAAGGAGACAATAAGGTCTCAGTTCTCCCAATACTTGGTCGTGGAAGCACTTGCCCATCGAAGATGTAATACCCGGAATTCTTGGAGCAAATCGACGGCCAAGTCATCTCCGAATTGGTCGACACCAACGCGCAGGTGCTCTTAGATAAGCTTGTGTATGTCTTAGTGTTAGTGCAGGAAAGCGTATGCATTCTAGGGTAGTTGGGATGCATATGCAAAGATCTTAGAGTGTAGGCGATGATGAGATTCCCCCCCAGGGGCATTCTCTAGGCTAGCACGCACCAAAAGTGTGCATGACCAGGAGGGTCATGTGAGAGGAAGAGCAGCATGGTGGGCGATGATGAGACCATCATTCAATGATCTCTATGTCACGATGCAGGGCATGTGCACCTGACCATAGGGGGTCGTGGTGAGGTATGAGTGATCATGCGCGATGATGGGATCGTGAGCTGTTCCCTAGCTTAAACCCTCAGGGGCATGAGGCACTGCAGGTGTACTCGATCAACGGGATCGTGTACAAGGTAGTACTTGATCATGGGCAATGATAGAATCATCTTAAATGGTCCTTAAGCTCAAATCCTTATGGGGCCATGATCGAGTGCAAGGTAGTAGGGTAACCTTGAGCTAGTAGCAAGGAGGTAGTTGGGGGGGTGGTCTCCTAAAACCACAAACTTATTAACTAAACTAACGTAATGTGCTACTTGTGCATGCTAGTGAAAGGGGAGCATAGACGAAGGAGCGCATTACGTGAAGATAGGAGTCATAATTTAGACTTAAATTATGAACCTTAATAGCTATTGCGATAATGTTTTGAAATTACTATAATGAGTAACCTTTGTGAAGGCTATATAATTTTGTATAGGTACAAATATAGCCTATATGACACGTATTAATTACCTAATAGGAAGTTGATCATTTCATTAAAGTCAAAAGTTGTATGTTCATGTGTGCTTTTGCAGGCTTAGTGTAGGTTCGTCACCTTAGCGTAATCTTTGAGGGCAAAGATTATCCCAAAGGGGGGTGGCGTTCCAGGGAACTATACATAACGTGCATGACTAAGTTATTCATATAACTTAGCCAACCTTAGGTTACGACCATTTTCCACATGGCCTTAACCTATTGGGCACCCGCCACACGGGACCACCCTATTGGAGCCACATGGAAGGTGACATCAACCCTAACTTATAAATGGCCAAACCCTAACCCTAGGCCATTTTCTGGCTCCAACAGTCTGGGAACTCTTTTCGCACTCGAAACTCCGTTTCAAGAACCATTTGCTGTGGCATAGCATAGCACATCAGCCCCCAGAGCGTGTGTGCGTCAGTAGGAGTGGGAGCTATTTCGACCACCTCGAAGACCATGGAGACACCGGGAGTAGGAGGGAGTTCCTCAAGAGCAGGTATTTGGATTAGAGTTCTTTGTAGATCATCTGGAAGTAGGACTCCAGATGAGTTAGCATTTCGTGTCTCTAATAAAGCCTTCCTAGAACCCTCAGTCTAGATCTTGAACCCTAATCAATGAACCCTAACTATAAGTTAGATGTATATGATTAGGTTTAGATATTATTCTCATTATTATCATATTATGTAGACATGCGATATTGGTTGATCATGTTTGCTCCTCTTGTATTGGGAAGGGGGTAGAGACCTAGTAGCCATTATTTAGTGATGCTCCTAGTTAGACCCTTTAGTTCCTATTATTATGTGGCCTATGCATAGGAACCCACCGGGCTACAGGGGCTATGATATGACTCAACACCAGATAATGGGGCTAGAGGTGAAACAGAGGGAGGGTCCCTGCTGAGAGTGGCTACTGAGGACCCCATAGCAGGCTAGGCCTATGGCCGATCACTTCGAGTGGGTCGGGCATGGGTCTGACACCTCCTGGGGCAATGGTGTCGCCCTGCCTCTCAAGAGCTGCAGCGGACAACTGGCTCTTATTTTGGGGGGTTAAGTCGGGTAAAAATCGTGTGTTGCCACTATTCTCTAGCCGCCCGTGGAACCTCTAGACCCCGGGAAGGGGAGATGGAACCCTTCCTGCCTCGTCGGGCTGGGGAGATATAACCCGGAGCAGTCGCAATGGGTGATACTATGAGATTGCGTATCCGGAAGGCTAGAGTCATACCAGAGCCCGATCTGGCCCATCTGCAAAGTATGCACAGGAGGGGCGGATAGAGTGGTCAACCCGAGCCATTGTCTATAGCCAGCCCCACCATTGTTATGCTTCGGTCTGCTCTATCTTGTGGCCTAGCTGTCAGTTTATCTCCCCATGAGTCTGAGCCTTGGGAGGAGCTCTCATGTTTTATGGCTTATGTTTATCTCTATTGTATCTCTGGATGTATGGATATGCTACCCTTCGAGGTAGTTCGATGTATTGTTGTTGCTAGTTCTGATGTTGTTTATGCTTCCACTGTTATAGGAGCCCATAGAGGAAGGGCACTCAAGACACTTTCGTGTCCCCATCCCGCACTAGGGATATCCTGGAGTGCGGGATAGATGGAGGGCCCGTGTGGTCGAAGGATCGGATGGGGGATTTCCTACGGAGTATGCGGCTAAGCGCCGTATATTTTGTAGGGAGTGTCACAGGGATACCACGGATCATGTCATCCTCTTCAAAAGATCTGTGGTCCTCTACAGCCATGATTTCGCCAGAGGCCGCCTAAGGGACGCACCGATGACGATCGTAGAAGCTATAGCACCATTGCTCCCAGCTGGAGCTCTAGAAGGGGGATCATCCCGAAACATTATGTGCAACGTCAGCAAGGGTCTTCGACTCAAAGACGTGAAGAATTTCTTCAAGTCTATGAAGGGCTCTCGACGATGAAACCTCTACCCGTCCCTCTGTATTAATACATGTACAAAGATAATTTTAATTTCATGTACTACTATCCATTTCTATATAACATTCAAGCTTCCAATTGTATGTTGTTGTATCAATTATCATAACCTATTGTTAACTTATAAATTGAGTTTCAACTTGATTTCTTTTATGCCTAACAAGATTTAACCTATAAATGACATTATGATATATAATTTTGAATAACAACCATGGTGACTATTGCAGCCGAAAATACCGGCTCAGGGTCCCAAGGTCAGGGCAGACAACATCAATGGCAACCTAGGAACTTGTTCGGCCGAGAGCACGACGAAGAACAAGAGATGACAGTTGAAGCAGTGAACACAAGATTGGCACATATGAGAGCTGTTATTGTGGGCCATGCGATTGATGCACGGCCAGGAATATGAACCAATGCCGCCTCCACCATCGAAAGGACCAGACAAAGCTCTTCAACTGGAGAGTGAAGAAATCCACGTACTCGAGAAGAACAAAAAGAGGAAAAGAAGAAGTAGGAGGAGCCCATCTTCTTCTAGCTCCAGCCTGTCAGACACTACGTGAAGTGGATCCCGAAGCATTTCGGAAAGTGAGTCAGATACTTCACAAGCTAGGGACAAGAACCGTAGAATAGAGGATTATCAGAAAAAGGTGGATAGTGCAATGAGTAAGATATGGAAAATCCGAAAGTTGGGTCAGTTCTTGGGGAAAGATAGGTCAGGAATGGAAGCGGAAGCTTGGTTAAGTGAGATGGAAGGATTTGGGAATTCATATGGGATGAAAGATGACATAGAAAAGGTGGCAACAACGAACCTAATAGAGCCAGCTCGAATTTGGTGGAAGGGTTACGTCAAGTCAAACAAGTTAAGAAGGAACAATTGCCGATTCAGAACCTTCAGTAAGGCTTTCCGCAAGCACTACGTCCCAAGGTCGCACACCAGCAAGCAAATTCAGCAGTTCTATAGGTCAGACCAAGGGAACCTATCGGTGGCCAAATACACAAAGGAATTCATTAGGCCAAGGCTAGATGTTCCAAGGATCACTGAAAGGCAGGTAGTGGACGGCTATATTGAGGGATTGAATAGTAATATTAAGAGATTGGTACGAGCCATCAGCCGGAAAACATTCGGGGAGGCCGAAAATAAGGCGTTAAGTCTGGAGGAAGCTCCGACAACCCCAGGGCGGGGAAAGCAACATGGCCTAATCAGCCAACACAAGCATCCTCTACACTAGCTGGGCACCAGTATCAGGGGAAGATGGGTAGGAAAGGGTCTTACGGGGAACAGAGGCAACAGGGAGGCCCAGGGGGCAAATCAATGAAATCCTTTTTGGACAATATTCTGAAGGAGAAGAGGGAGGAATGCATAAAGAAGAAGTTTTGCTTTAGATGCTTCCAATCGGGTCATCGTACACACGACTGCCCCTTCATCACGTAAGCAGCATTGGCTGAGCTCATCGATTGGGAGTCGCCTAGTTCTCATAGACACAAGTAGCTCGCATAACTTCACTTCTCTAAGGTTGGCAGCCCTAGTTAACAATAAGACCCTCAAGTCCAAACCAAGGCCGGTCAGCATGGCAAGTGATACTATTCACCACACTAAGGGAAAGAGAATCAGCTTCGATATAGGCCTTAGTGGAACCAAAATGGTCTATGGGTGCAGAAGTAATGGACATTGACAAATATGACCTAATAGTGAGAATGAAGTTCCTAAAGCCAGCCAAAGCAATGATCGACTGCGACAGGCACGAGATCTCCATCACGACATCAGACAGGAATCGCTATGTAGTCAAAGGTAAGAAAGTCCTCTCAGCCATGCAGTGCATTTCTTTGAAGCAATTGCACAAAAAGTTTAATAAAGGACAAAGTGGAGTATATCCTTAGGCTAAAGGCAATTGAACTAAATCATGAGAAGAAAAAAAAGCCAAGCTTGAATCAGTTGGCCATGCCAGTCGTAAAATTGATCAAGAAGTTTCACGATGTATTTCCGGATGAAATCCGTGAGCTACCACCCTACAAGGGCGTGGAGTGTGAAATCACACTAGCACTAGCCATTAAGCCTGCCAGCAAGGCCCCCTATAGGATGAGCACCTCGGAGTACTTGAGCTCAAGAAACAATTACAAGAATTGCTTGAGCTCGGGTTCATCAAGGCAAGCATGTCACCCTTCGGGGCACCAATTCTTTTTGTAAAAGAAGGATGAAAGTCTAAAGATGTGCATAGACCATCAATTGAATGAGAAAACGATAAAGAATAAATACGCGCCTAGGGCAGATGACCTGATGGTCCAACTGCAGGGAGCAAAATTCTTCTCTAAGATAGATTTTAGGTCAGGCCACCATCAGATAAGGATCAAGGAGGAAGATATTCATAAAACCACTTTTAGAATGTGGTATGGCCACTATGAATTTACAGTAATGCCTTTTGGCTTATCGAATGCTCCAGCAACATTCATGAGATTAATGAATGACGTCTTCAGAGAATTCTTAGATGAGTTCGTCGTCATCTTCGACGACATCCTCATCTACAGCAAATCAATGGAGGAACATGTCGTACATTTGAGAAAATTATTAGAGAAGCTAAGACGACATTGTTGTTTGTATGGTAAGCTCTCAAAGTGTCATTTCGCAACAAATAGAGTGGTGTATTTGGGGCACGTGGTCACAGCTGAGGGAATCTCAATAGACCCAGTGAAAATAGAAGTCATAGTGGATTGGCCAACACCAAAGAATGTCACAGAAGTAAGAAGTTTCCTTGGCTTGGCATGAAAGGACTTCGCTAAGTGGGCGTCTCCTTTGTCGGACCTCACTAAGAATAAGAAGGTAAAAGATTGGGTGCAACATTAGCTTGAGAATGTCAAACCTTCTTTTGAGAAGCTTAAAGAAGCCTTAACAATAGCACCCGTGCTTACCCTCCCAGATCCAAGCAAGGATAAGCTCGTGGCAATGGATGCTAGTAAGCTAGCAACAGGGGGAGTCCTCATGCAGGAGGGAAGAGTAGTTGCTTATGATTCCAAGAAGATGAACAATGCTGAGCAATGCTACCCAACACATGACCAGGAACCCTTGGCCATAGTGAGAGATCCATGAATTTGGAGGCACTACCTGCTTAGGAGGAGATTCCAATTGGATACAGATCATCAAAGCCTCCAATATATCTTTACGCAACCACTCCTCAACTTGAGGCAAAGGAGATGGATGGAGTTCCTCGAGGAATAAGAATTTGAGATAGTCGACAAGCCAGGTAAGTTAAATGTGGTTGCTAATGCTCTCTTCCGCAGGCCAGTGGAGACACGGGTACACTGCAACGCCATCTCTACCTTGTGTAGTGATTTTGGCAAAAAGATTGAAGAGGTCCTGCATTCAAGTAAGGAATTAAAGGAGATATGGGCTAGCCTTTGCAAAGAGGCAAGAACAGATAAGGAAAGAGAGGCTTATAAGGGAGAGAAGGCAATCTTCTCTACCATAAGTATAAACTTTGTGTCCCTGAATCATTGGGAGTAAGGACGTTAATCCTTCATGATACTCACATTAGCCCAATAGCAGGCCATGCAGGGTTCATGAAAATCTACTTCAAGATAAGAAGTAGTTCTTATTGGCCGGGGATAAAGAAGGAGATAGCCAATTACATTCGGCAATGCCAGCTTTGTCAACAAATAAACGCCGAGCAGCTTCGAATTCTGGGATCCTTGGAACCCTTGGCAGTCCCAACCGCTAAGTGGGAGGTGGTGAGTATGGACTTCATAACCGCACTTCCAAGAACAGCAAGGGGCCATGATGCCTTAATGGTAGTGGTGGAGAAATTGTCTAAGATGGCTCATTTCTTACCTTGTCGAACCACGGACACAGCGTTAGACACTGATTTGCTCTTCGCAAAGGAAATATTTAGATTACATAGGATGCCAAGAGAGATTATATCAGATAGGGATCCCAAGTTTATAAGTGCCTTTTGGAAGGACTTCTTCAGCACAATCCAGACCAAGTTGGCCATGAGCACGACCTATCATCCCCAAACTGACGATCAAACAGATTGCACCAACCAGATTATAGAAGACATGTTGAGAAGCTATGTGTGGAACAAGCAAATCAAATGGGAATACTACATTTATTTGGTTGAGTTTGCATACAATAGCACCAAGCAGGAATCGTCACAAATATCCCCCTTCATGCTTAACTATGGATATCAATGCTTGACACCATACACTTGGCATAATCCAGTTCTAAGTTGGAGATAGTGTGTGGCTCAAGATCAAGGTCAAGCAAGCAAAGATTCGAATTGGGAATTGCAAGAAGCTTGCCCTGAGATGGGGGGACCTTTCAAGATCCTAGAGCGAGTAGCATTAGAGAAAATATGGGATCTCAAGATGTCCCCCTAAGCAAATATAAATTATTTTTATTGTATTTTTTGGAAAAATATAATATGAGGCTAGGGGTCAATTCTTGGCATTAAGAGGGCAAATCTGTGATATCTTTCCCACCCCCTTTCAAATCTTTTATTCCTTCTTTTGCTCCCTTGGTGCCACGTGGACTCTTGAAAGCGTGCAATATTTAAAGACTTTTAAGGGATAAGATCTCAAGAGTGTGTGAAGTCTATGGCATATTTAAAAGCTTTCATATGACATTTCAGCAGTGCCTCGGGCTGTGGTAAAAGTTAATCCTATATAAAGCAAATTTTGGGAAAATGAGTTAATAAGGATTTGTGGATACGGCAATGTTCGGCAAAAAAAAAAAACAAACTTCGTTTTTTCCCACAAATTTTTTTTTTTCCACTTGTAGGATTATTCCTGTTTTCCTTTTTTTTTTTCCGCCGGCCCTGTCCGCCGTAGCCAAGTCCGGCTTCTTCATATTCTTTGTAGGTCACCGTTGTACCTTGGCAGCTTAGCAAAATCGATTTGGCTTTCCTTATCTTTCATATCTTTCTATAAAATGTTTCTACTGTTTAGGATCTCGGATGAAGAGAAGCGCCCTAACCTCATTGTCCTCTTCAGAGTTTCGAAATTAAAACAGGGGAATAGGCTCTACATGTAATTTTCCTTGTTCCATTCTAGTTTACAATTTATTTTCTGGGCACAGGGTTTTGATTCATCATCAATTGACTGTGAGATTCATAGTGTTAAACTGCTGGATCTTGTGATCAACTTGATTAGTATGTTTTAATTCCATTGATCAGAATCTTTGCTTTGTGATATGCAATGTGGCATTATACTGTGCTTGCCACATGCTATTGGACATAGGCACTTTTGTCTACCAGGGTTCAACTCCCTGGACTTATATACAATTCTAACCAGGATTTATGAGCAAAAGGATTCACAAGGCTGACCTTATAGGGTGCTGCATTTCTTGAGGATTCATTGATGGAAAACAGATGTATGGCAGATCCAATAGAATGCCAGTATGAAGAACACTCCCTGATTGAAGTTGTAACAAAAAAATCAGGTTTTGAAGCAGGAACATGGCTTGTTCTAAGAATTTGAGAATTGCCATTATCATTTTACTGAATATCCAGTACAGTGTTTTAGTTGTTTCAGTCACTCCTGCTGGTGGGCATGCCAATAAGATTGTTCACTGCCATCTTTTCCCAACCACAGGGCTGGAGATAAACCTGTTAACCTGTCAACTTGCTTATACCAACCATTTCTCGAGTTATTTGATGCCTTGGCCGTATATTTACTACATTATGCTTACATTGCTTTTGAAGCTTCAGAAAGGCAAAAACTTACAGGTTTAAAAAGTATGGAGCTAGAGTCTGAGCTTTAGCAATGTCAACCCACAAAGATAAAAGGCTTCTAATAAAACCAGTTGTATGTACTGTTGGGTTTGAGCCTGAGATTTGTGTTGAGTTATCTGCAGAAACAATGGCAATTCATCTTAAATGATCACACATGCTATTGTGATACATGCTATTCTGATACACATCCAAATTGTTTTTCTGATACACAGCCAAACAAGTTATTCTGATTCACATCCAAATTGCTATTCTAATACACATCCAAACATGCTATTCCGATACATATCCAAAATAGTGGGCAAAACTAGATGGAGTAGAGAACCTAAGCTACACACTAACAACTATCATATGGTTAACATCTGCACGCTGCATTTAACTTTGGGCAGTATACATGTGCTGGATACATGCCAAATCATCCCGCAAAGACCAGCAATCCTTCAAGGCAAACTGAACTTTCTTCTTAAGGGTAATATGGATCTAAACGATCACCAAAAGAATTAAAAAGGCAGCATAAACTAATACTAAGCAGTCCTTTAGAGGCAGACATTACAAATCCTTTAACATGCCAAGCTCTGAATACATGTTATATAAATTTGATACTCTAGAATTTAACGCTATCATGAACTATTTAACACACATATTCAGATATCCATTATCCAAGGATTTGAACCTTGTAAACCCAACTATTTGGCATGCAAGTTTTAGAATCTGTTGGAGCAGAAAGAAGAATGAGTAGATTTTGTAGTTTGTTAGAGTCCTAGCACTTCAAGCACTGCTATGCAGAATGTTAAATGCAAGAAACATCACAAACAGACAACAATTTGTCTTGGGGCCTTAAGGCAAAGCCACTATATAAGGATAATGGAGCCACAATAAAGCATGGCTTACGTTCTTATTTGTAAATGGTCCCAGCTTTCCCATAACATTTTGTATCAACCACATTAGTTACATAGAGGCTTTTGGCAAATAAGTAATAACCTGCAAAAGTGCTGGAGCTATCAGATACAGCTAAAGCACGCCAAATCAATTTTTGTATACATCGGCTATGCTTGTCCGCTTTGCTCCAAGATCTGCACAAACCAATCATTATTTCATCAAATAAGATGCATACAATTAGTTAGACAAAATGCAAACCAGAATTATCATCTACCTATCTGCTTAACATGCTTCATAAAACAGAACATGCTTACAGATCTCCAAAGCATGCAAACTGATTGCTCTCAGTTCATATCCTACTCTTGACATCGTCTATAAGACAATAAAAAAATCTCAGTAAAGATTCATGGCAAGAAACCTCTCAATGCAAAATTATCAGTGCAAGCTTCCACAATCAGACACAAACACAAAGCAGCCTGTTACAATGGAGATAGGGAAGCCGGAATGGAGGGAAACGGGAACAGAGAGAACCGGAAAGGACTTTCAATAGGGAGATAGGAAGGAGAGGGAATCGAATGGGTTGCGAAAATCGAGAAATTCGAGACGTATTTTCGGGGTTAAGGACTCAAAAAATATTGAGAGATATTTCAATATCTTTTTAGATTACATGGAATTGCATGTCCTTGCATGTACTTATTTCAGACCTCACGTAAACAAGATTCTTAAATATCTAACATATCTTTAGGGGATTTCATGCACTACTTTCTAAATATTTGGGGCATCCCCCTTGCCATGTAGACATGCCATTTGAACAAAGAGCAAGCCCCTTATTGGTGGATTGCAAAATCTGATGTGGAATTTCAAGTATTTTTTAGAAGGATATTCTAAGACCCCATATTTTCTCTAATGGGAATCAAGCCTACAAGCTCGATTTGCCAACCCATCTCAAAGTCCACAAAGTCTTCCACGTAAGCCTATTGAAGAGGCACACTCCAAACCCAAAGGAGGTCTTGGAGACTTCAATTTTGTTGGAGATGACGGAGGAGCAAATCGAGATAGTTCCTAAGTTAATTCTTGATAAGGCATTTAAGAAGACAAGAACGTCCCTATTCCTCTAATATTTGGTCAAGTGGAAGCACTTGCTCGTGTAAGATGCAACTCGGGTATTGAAGCAAGATCTAGAGACGCAATACCTAGACTTTATGAAGGAGTTCGACGGCCAAGTCATCTCCGAAATGGTGGACACCAACTTGCCAGGTGCTTAGCTAAGTTTTGTATACCTTAGTGTAGCAGCAAGAAGGCATATGCATTCTAGGCTAGTAGAGTGCATATGCCAGAAACTTGAAAGTGTAGGCAATGACGAGATACCTTCTAAGGGTGTTTTCTAGGCCAGCATGCACCAAGAGTGTGCATGACCAGAAGAGTCATGTGAGAGGAGAGCAGCATGGTGGGCGATGATGAAACCATCATTCGGATGATCTCTATGCCACGATGTAGGGCACACACACCTGACCATAGGGGGGTCATGGTGAGGTATGCGTGATCATGCACGATGATGGGATCGTGAGACATTCCCTAGCTTAAACCCCCAGGGGCGTGAGGCACTGCGGGTGTACTCGATCAAGGGGATCGTGTACAAGATAGCACCCCATCTTGGGCAAGGTAGTAGGGTAACCTTGAGCTAGTAGTTCGGCTCAAGGAAGGAATTAAGGGGGTGGTCCCCTAAAACCAGAAACTTATTAACTAAACTAACGTAATGTGTGCAGGCCAGTGAAAGGGAGTATAGACGAAGGAGCACATTACGAGAAGTGGGAGTCATAATTTTTGGACTTAAATTATGGGCCCTAATAACTATTGTGATAATGTTTTGAATTTACTATGATGAGTAACTCTTGTGAATGCTATATAATTTTGTATAGTACAAATATAGCCTATATATACGTATTAAGTACTTAATAGGAAGTTGATCATTTCAATAAAGTTATGAGTTGCATGTTCATGTGTGTTCTTACAGGGTTAGTGTAGGTTTGTCACCTTAGCGTAATGCTAAGAACAACATTATCCTAAGGGAGGGAGAATGTGACGTTCCCGAGAAATATATGCCATAAATACGTATATTTCTAGGCCCGTCACCATACAAGTTTATCACCATAGCCTTATATGCCATACCTGGTGGCAAAAAGAAAGCATGACTAGGTTATTTACATAACTTAGCCAACCTTAGGGTTAAGGCCATTTCCACATGGCCTTAACCTATTGGGCACCCGCCATACAGAAGCACCCCATTGGAGCCACGTGGCGGTGACATCAACTCTAACCTATAAATGGCCAAACCCTAACCCTAGGCCATTTTTCTAGCTCCAACAGTCTGGGAACCCTATTCGCGCTCGAAACTCCGTTTTGACAACCGTCTGCTGTAACACAGCATAGCTCAGCAGCCCCCGGATTGTGCGCGCATCAGTAGGAGTGGGAGCTACTTTGAATTCCTTGAAGGCCATGGAGACATCGAGAGCAGGTGGGAATTCCTTAGGAGTAGGTATTTGGATTAGAGTCCGTGGTAGATCATCTGGAAGTAGGATTCCAGATGAGTTAGCATTTCATGTCTCTATATAGTAGAGCCATTCTAGAACCCTCGGTCCAGATCTTGAACCTTAATCAATGAACCCTAACTATAAGTTAGATGCATATGATTAGGATTAGATGTTATCTTCATTATTGATCATGTTATGTTGATGTATGACGTTGGTTGATCATGTTTGCTCCTCTTGTATTGGGAAGGGGGGTAGAGACCTAGTAGCCATTATGTAGATGATGCTCCTAGTTTAGACCCCTTAGTTCCTATTATATGTGGCATGTGCATAGGAACCCACCCGGCTACGGGGGCTATGTTGTGACTTAGCACCATACAATGGGGCTAGTGATAAAGTGGAGGGAGGTCCCTGCTGAGCGCGGCTACTGGAGATCCATAGCGGGCTAGGCCTATAGTCGGTCACTTCAAGTGGGTCGGGTATGGGTCCGACACCTCCTGGGGCAATGCTGTCGCCCTGCCTCTCAAGAGTTGCAGGTGTCAGCCTAGCTCTTGTTTTGGGGAGGGGTTCAGTCGGGTAAGAATCTTGTGTCGTCCTCATTAAAGTCTCTAGAACTGGCATTCATCCTCCACTCATCAACCCTCAAATATCATTTCTGCTGTGAAAAATCTCCAAGAAAAAAATTCCCGTCCTCACCCGTCTTCTTCTCCTCCTCGTCAGCACCAAATAGAACCTGTCATCAATGTTCCCTCATCACAATCCACAGAAATCCAACACTCCCGTTCTTTCTCAGAATACCCGTTCCATCCGTCCACCACCGTCATTGCCTCTTCAACCCTTGCAATCCCCACTTTCACGCCGCGCTCTCTATCAATATCAGCAAGATGTCCAAGCATGTGTGCTCAAGCTCCAAGACTCTCAAGAAAATTTTATAAATGGAATCCAATATTACATGGATTCCACGAATGCTCTTCAACGAGATCTTGACGCTGCCACCACACAAGTTCAGTCTCTTGAAGACAATTTCCAAACTAAGCACGCTGCCATGTTACAGGCCTGTGAGGCTCTCAAAGCAGAAGAACGGACTGCAATGCTTGCAGATCAGCAGGTTCAGTTGCAGACCATCATTAAGAAACTGATCGATGACATGGAAATTGCTAGTCTTCAACTTCAGCTCTCTACTCAGGCTCCTTCATCCTCCCACGCTACGCACTCGCACCGCCGATTCCGTGATCAGTCACGCCTCCTCATGGACAGAGATAACAAAATCCGTGACCTGGAGCATCAGCTCAATCAGGCTCTCCAGTCTGCTGAGGACGCGTAGAGTCAACACGAGATCTATCTGCAACGGGCTATGATGATTCCAAGGGATTATTTCACTCCCTCCAGTTACCTGGACTATGTTGTCTCACGCCGACATATTTTCCTTTTCAAGTGGTATTCTGCTAATGGCAAAATTCATGAGCCCCTAAGCAGCGCAGATCTTCTCACCATATGGCCAGATCTCTCCATTGAGGATAAAGGCCTCCTCTGTGCTCTCTTGGTTTTTAGCCTCCTCACCTGTGAAGATCCTAAATTTTTCATCTTCCGCCTGGTACAGCCGATGCCCTATATCTTTCATGATTTCTATTTAGCTGATACTTGTCCACTGATGGACCCCACCGGGTCTTCAGAGGCAATGAGCACGCTCAATGGTTGTTGTTGCTCGAGAACAAATATCTGCAGGATCCCACTCATGCCACCACTTTCAAAGAGGAGTATATGCCAGAACTAGCTCCAAGTCCGTAAGAATTTGTCTGAGGATGAGGGTATTCAATTTGCCCAAATCTATTTGCAACATCTTGGTGGCTACAATGCGTGTATATCTGGACAGCCAGACTGTCCCCACAGAATGGGTTTCTCCTCCTGTCCATAGTATGCTCCCTTCTTTCGATGGGAACAATGGTGTCAAACACTGGATGCGGACCTCGTTCAAGAATTCCGGGAGCAAGCACAGAAGCCCACGATGCAGCCCCAACCAGATAATTATCCGTATGCATCTCTGGGAGCGCCACCACGACGACGCTATCTCACCTCTGACTGGCGTCTCCCTTTTTGGACAAAGATTATGGACGGGCACCCTGACTGGATTCCTGCACAGATTTCCACTGATCTCAGGTGGGATCCACGCTTTGTTCGCCGTTCGGTGTAGTCCGACAGAGACACCTTAGAACACACCAGAAATTGGATCTACATCCCCAACGAGAAAGCCTGGCAGACGCCTACTCATGTTGTCTGGGGTCTCACTCAGTTCTTAGAATATGCTGCCACCTCCCCGGATCCTTCTGTTCATCGTCAAGCAGGTTTTTGTGCTGCTCTGAAGTGCCTGCTGTTGTGTTCGCTTGCACGGAAGAGACCGATTTATTATTGTAACTCTAATGCAAGTGCCCGTGCTTTTGGCCTTCAGACCTGTCTTTTGATGGAGTGCCAATATGTCCCTGCGGAAGCTCACTGTGCCCTTGAAGACATGGTGCAGTCCGATTTCCTAATTGACGCTCATCCGGCAATTGGCCTCAACACTCTGGAAGCACTCACGGAAAGGCAGGAGCTTATCACATCATACCATTCTGGCAACCGCCCTCATACCCAACAAGATGATTTTGAAGTTGCTGGATTTCCACCTCCAGAATCTGTTCCACCTTTTCTCTCCCCTGAGTGTCGTTTGGTGGGGGGGAGTGTTAGTCCTGTACGTACTGGTACAGGACTATTCATGCACACCACATATCAAGGCAGGAATAAGACGCCAGGTCAAGGTCAAGCATCAGGTAGCAAACCACCTCCGAAGACCACGCCGAAGACCATGACGAAGGCCACGCCAAAGAAGAGACATAGAACAGATAAGTGACGCACCTGCCGACGTATAGTCAGCACTCAATGTGATTTCAGGCACTTAAGAAGGCACCACCAGATTTCCTGGAAATCAGGCTTTGATCAAGGAGTTGGTAGCGAAATCTGCCAAATACCTATTTTGGGCCCAAGGCCATTGTACTATATATATGAATAGAGTTAGAACTCAGTTTTCTAGATGAGTTTAGGCCTTGTCTCTAGTCTTTCTCTCATTTTTCGAGAGCTCATGTACATTCATTGATATCAAGGAAGCATTATTATCTACACTGTTTCTTGTTCCTCCTTTTCAGTTTCTCTTTCCAGTTCTGTTGCAAATCCCGCGTGACACTCAGCCAGGATTCTCCTGTTTGATCCAAAGGTCCTCACCGAGGGCTGTCTTGCAGGAGGTCCCGAATCTAGACCCTAAAACACCCATGGCCTACGTCATTCGTGATTTCTATCTAGCTGATACTCTCGACAAGTTTGATGATGGGCCAAACCGTACTTTCAATGGCAATGACCTTATTCAATGGCTTCTATTGCCTGCAAACAAGTATTTGCAGGATCCGACACACGCTACCACCTTCAAGGAGGACTATATGCCAGAACTCGCTCATCACCTTCCCCTCTGGATTGCTGAGACTCTGCAACAAGTGTGCAAGAATGTATCCGAAGATATGGGCATTCAATTTGCCCAGATTTATCTACAACATCTTGGAGGATATAACACTCTTCGTGTTTATCTGGACAGTCAGACCATCCCCACGGAATGGATCTCTCCTCCTGTACATATCTTGCTCCCTTGTTCTGACTGGGAACAATGGTGTCAAACCTTAGATGTTGATCTTGTTCAGGAGTTCTATGAGTAGGCTCAAAAACCCTCGATGCAGCCTCAACCTGATACTCATCTGTAGGCATCTCTCGGAGCGCCCCCATGCCATCGATATCTCACATCTGACTGGTGTCTCCCGTTTTGGACCACGGTTCTGGCTGGTCACGCCGATTGGACTCCTGTTCATATTTCAACAGACCTCCGGTGGGATCCCCGTTTTGTTCGTCGCTCTATCTGGCAAGAAGGTGATACATTGGAGCGCGCTCAAAATTGGATTTATATCCCCAATGAAAGAGGCTGGCAAACACCTACTCACGCTATCTAGGGTCTCACCCAGTTTTTGGAGCGTGCTGCCACTTCCCCGCATCCTTCCGTTCATCGACAAGCAGGTTTCTGTGCAGTCTTGAAGTGTTTTCTCTTGTGTTCTCTGGCACGTAAGCGACCTATTTATTATTGCAATCCTAATGCAAGTGCCGGTGCCTTTGGACTTTAGACATGTCTTCTCATGGAATGCCAATATGTACCTACAGAAGCTCACAGTGCCTTTGATGTGACGTTCCAGGTATTTATACGGTATACGTATACAACCAGGACACGTCACCAAGACATACTGGGCCTAAGGGTCCAAGTGAGGGTCGACCATAATGGTTTTATTTAGATATGCTAATAAATCCACTATGGATAATTATAAAGTATTATGGGCTAATTAGCCTAATTAAGTTAAATTAGCTAATAAGCACCAATAAGGGGGCGCCACCTGGCCCAAATCGATTGGCCAGGAGGACTTTCCATTTTGGGCCTAGGAAAAGGGGTCCTATCCCCATTTTCTTCCCCAAATTCGAATTTGGGACTAAGGAGGAGCAGCAGCCAGCAGACCAAGCTTGAATTGCCAACAGTCACTCACCAGTTTCGAGAAATGGACTCTTATCGTGACCATGGCTCTAGCCAGTACACTGGTTAGTATGTAGATAGCTTGGATTCCTAGATAATCTTGGGATTAACCCTTGTATGATAGATGTATGGTTAATCTCTACTTTGTATTCTATTCAAAGTTATGGATGGATGGATGTTTAAGAATAGCTTTCCTTCTGTTCCTACTGTGTGGTATGGGTAAAAGGGTGGGTAGAGATCTAAAGGCTATCTAGAAGTAGGGATGTTCCTAGATAGAACCTCTAAAACCCAGTAATTGCGGCCTGTGCACAAGAGCCTACCGGGCTGTGGATGCTATGATGTGGTTCAGCACCATACAACGGGTATGAAGGTGAATCAGGGGTGGGGTCCTGCCTAGTGCGGCTACGGGACTCCTACAGTGTGCTAGACTGATAGCGGTCACTGTGTGGGTATGGGTCTGACACTCCCTGGGCCGGAGGGTGGGAGCCTGTATGGCCACCCTGGGCTCGAACGGGTTGGTGAGCTGACCTTTAGATTTAGGGGAGTAAGTTGGGTACGGATGCGGGGGTCGCTGATGCGGCACGTGTTCTCTATCACACCCAGGGATCCGTCATACCCGGGGAGGAGACGCCTCTCTAACGCCTCTCTGACCTTCATGGTGGTATATTATTCTGCATTATGATTGTATGCTAACATGTATGTGTATGCTTCCGCTGTATAGGATTCCTCATAGAGGACGTGGGGCGAATCACACCTCCGTGATCCTCGCCCGGATACTTGGCCATCTCGAGTAGTCCGAGTATGACGGAGGGCCTTGCCATGGTGATTTGGTCACCATGGGGGGGAAGTTCCGTATCTATACGATGTGAGCATCGTATGAATTCTGGGAGCGTCACAGTGGTATCAGAGCAATGGTTTTGGTGGACCAAAACTGTTGCACTGGCCATACTCTAACTCGTTAGTTGACGGTGAAAATTCTTGGTATAGGACGCTCCAACTCTGTAGTTAGTGTTTTGGTTAGCTTAGTTATGGGAGGAATGACCTAGTTGTGATGGAAGTGTTCTCTAGTGAAGTGGCTAAGGTCAAAATTTAGAATTAGCAATTTGAGTTTTGTAGTCGTTATAACTTTTTCTACATAGCTCGGATCGACGAGATCTTTGCTCCAATAGATCGGGCGTACTCCAAATACCCTAGGGGAGTTGTTAAACGGCACCAAAAGGTTGAGCAAGGGGTGGAACTGAACAGCGGCGCCGCTCGGGTTTTAACGTCTTAGAATCGGGAGATAAACTCAAAAAAACAGACCGGCGCCGCTCCATATATTTACGCGTATACTAATTTTCCCCCCGTATTTTTTTTATTAAAAAAAAAATGTTTTTAACAACAAAATTTTTAAAAAGTTAAAAAGTTAAACGGGTTTTCTTTTCTTCTCCTCTCGCCACCCGCCTATTCCGCCGTCCGCCATAGCCACCGGACCCGAGCTTACTTTTCCACCTTGTGTTTTTCCCCACGGTCTCCTCCACCCTCAGCGCCTCTTCTCCCGCTTCTATAATCGCCAGCGCCTCCCTTATGGCCAACACCAAGACTACCCTAGATCCTACTACCCTCAATATACCTCAGATATATGCACTGATTGCGTAGCATATGGCTGCCAACCCTGATTTGATTGACATTCTTTTAAATGAGTTGGTGCAGCGGTTTGCTAGCGACCTTAGGATACCTTATCCTATATTCCATTTTTTCGAGCAGTTTTTGATTAAACTGAACCTCCAACAGCTGCCATACACCATAGTCGAGCAACCTGACCTCGTTATGGTGTTGATCAAGTTTTATCCCCCTGAGTATGAGGAACACCCAGAGGAGGAAGCCATTTGCATTGAGTCCGCCCGTGTTCGGACATTAGCTCGAGAAGATGACTGTCGGGAGGTAGAGAGGGCAGACACAGAAACCCGGGCTCAGGAATACAGGTACTTGGGCCATGGGTGGGCCATTATCAATTGCCAAGCCCTCGAGATTCCCCCATATGAGTGGCATGAAGCCTCACAGACATTTACCTGGGGACTGATCCCAGACATCAGCTTGGATTATCTGACGATAGTCCAGATTGACATGGCCCGACGGCTCGACCGCTACCATGCCGAGTTGATCTGAAGGGTTGCAAACCGAAGGTTTTCCCAGATGGAAGCTGATATGGAACGAGCCCGTCAGTTCAAGGAAGAACAGGAAAGGGCTCAGCATGAGCGCCAACAGAAAGAGCAGCAGGACAAAGGATCCCAAGACCAGCTGACCGATAGGGAGCAGGAAAACCAACAGGGGCCTAATCAGGCGGATAAGCCGCCCATCAAGAGACGGAGGAAAGCTGTGGCCTATAAGTCCGATAGCCAGTATAAAGATAAGCTGAAGGCTGTCGGCAGTATTGGGAAGCACACAAGCTCGACTCGGAGGCAGGAGCGGGTGGATGCCTCACGGCCTCATCCCGTGACTGCAGCTAAGACGGTCCCCCAGAAGAAGGGGCCGCCTCCGAAGCCTGCGAGGAAACCCCACCGTTTCTGACCCGGCACCGTGGCTTTATGGGAGATCCGTAAATATCAGAAGAGCACGGAACTCCTGATAAGGAAGCTGCCTTTTCAGAGGTTGGTTAGGGAAATAGCACAGGAGTTTAAAACTGACCTCCGCTTCCAAAATTTTGGCACTGTAGGAGGCCGCCGAGGCCTATCTGATAGCTCTTTTTGGTGACGCCAATCTCTGCGCTATACACGCAAAGAGGGTCACCATAATGACCAAGGACTTAGCCCATGCCCGGAGAATCCGGGGAGAGCATCCATAGTTGCCTGAGGGCATTGCATTGTAATAAATTTTGCTATAATAATAGGAAATCCAATTTTGTTACTGTGTTCCTATCATGGATTAGATAGCTCCAATCCCGATTAAAAATAATAATAATTATCTATAATTATAATGCTGACGTCAGCATAAAAAAATTATAAGAGGACTTGGGTTTTATTTTCACTCTCCAGCTTTTGTTTATCCTCTTTCCTCCTTCCTTCCCTATGGCCGCCATCGACCTGCTTGCATGGTACCAAGATGGGGAGCACTGGGATCCCCAAGTACCCTTCGATATCTTAAAGCCTTTTCTACTCCAACATATTGATCTCATTTCGAATATGCAGAGCACCCAGACTATGCTGGGTTTCTGCAATTCTATACAGAGGAGATGCTTCCTCTTTGCATCCCTCTGGGAGAACCTCCATGCTTGTACATCGAACGAGCTGTGGTGAAGGAGATGCTTGGCGGGGGTAAGAGTGGTTACGAGGTGCTGCGGGGCAAACTCCAGTGGGCTCGGGATCCTCCTGTTGTCATACACGAGGGACAGGAGCTCCTTGAAATATCATTTGCCCTGGCCATCTTAATGGACCAGTATGTGGAGGATGAAACTCTATCTGCGGAGAAGGGCAAGGTTCCTGAATCCTCAGATGAGGAAGATGATGAGCAGATTACAATGGAAGATTTCGGCCGTTGGAAGCAGCTAGCCGAAGAGATGTCGCCACGGCGGGAGGGGGGAGGACGTCTAACCGGATTGGATGTTCTTCCCGTCATATTTCACCAGGGCCAGGAGTTTCTCCTCCTGGATGATATTTTATGGACCTACCATGTGGTAGCAGGCCTTAAGGGACGGGGGAAGGCGCAGATTCTTTATGAGCTGGCCGAGTATTGCAGGGACGACTTTATTGACTTCTCGTCCATGGATCTTCCCCCTGAGTTACAGCACCTGCTTCACTTCCATCAGCAGACCATTGAGCCGGTTGAGACACTTCTCCGGCTTAGGGATCTTGTACTCCAGATCCTCCGTCTCAGCCTCCTCCAGAAGCTTTTGTGGCTATGGGACCACAAGTTCCAAATATTAATATGGTCGAGATTTCCCCCAACTCAGATGAGGAAGGGGAGGACTTGTATCATAACCCAAGCCATGCCCAAGAAGAGAAGGAGGAGCTCGAGGAAGAGGATGCCCCCATGGACATGGAGAGGGAGGTAGCCATCTCGGGTACGCCTCAGGGGAACGTAGGGGCAAACCATCTTACCCGCTTCTTCCTCTCATCTTTTAGGCATGGGCAAGTTCTTTTTGTGGCCCGTGACCTGGGGCCAGAAGCAGAGGCGTCATGGTGGAGCCTCCGTGCCCTATCCACTTTGGCGGGGCACAAGAAGTTACCATACCGCGTCTTCACTTACGTGTTGGTGCGGTGCGACCTCGCCCTGACCGCTTTGGGTCAGGATATAGCACCCTGGATGAGTATGAAACTCCTCACGGCGGCCCCGTTGGCTGTTGCCTATCCTCCACCACCGCCACCTCCTACCCCAATGGACCAGGATGCGGGGCCTAACTCCTAGTTATTTATATTATGTATTGTAGAGTATAGCCTTTGAGCTACTCAAACATATGTAATCCTATGTTGTTGTTCTTCACGCATTTTTGAATACAAGCAAATTGTCTCTTTCCTACAATACTTGTCTTTCTCTTTTAGAGTTTGAGGTATAAGGAATAATTCATTTGTTGTACATTCATCCTTGCCATCTTGCAGACGATGAGATCGAGGAGAATGAAGAGGAAATCCCTGAGGAACTGCGACACGAGGACGAGCCACCCCCAGAGCAGGACTATGGGGACGAGGATGGAGAGTATGAGGATGCGGATGACGAGTATGAAGAAGAAGAGCCAGAGGAGGGAGGGGAACCCTATGACCCAATTAAGGGTTTTGAGATTGTCAATATCCTGCGTGAGCATGCCTTCGGGCATCTGGAACAGACACTCCGTCGTACGTGGAACTATTGGGATATGACGAAACAGGAGGCCTTTGCCGATGCAAATGATCATCTCTGGCAAATCTTCTACGTGCTTCGAGACCTCTTCAACTTGTTGATTATTAGTCCTACCTTGGATTACCAATATGTGATCATTCAGGCGTGGGCTCGCTATAAAGTAGTTAGGGCAGTGCGGGAGAGTATTCGCTACTCCATTTTGTACCCCTTCACGCAGCCCTAGGCCTGATCTCCACAGTCTCTTCATAGTTACATGTGTTTTGTTTGGAATTGTCCTATGTGTAATCGTCAGTTTTGTACTGTACAGCCTCGGGTTTTGTTGAAACACTCTTTTAATGTAACTGTGACTTTGTCTTCATAATAAAACTGTTTTCTTTAATTCTCTTTTCTTGTTCTTATTGTTGTTGATGTTTACTTCTTCTTATCATAAATGGGATGAGTTTGCTTATCTTTCTCCTCTTCCTATTTAGACGGTGCACGCCCATGGGCGACACCGTTCAACCGGGACGTCTTACCCCGGAATAGGAGCTTATGATTATGAAACGCCAGCTCACCGAGCTCCAAGCCTATGTGTTGCAGCAGAATCCCCCACAGGAGTATGGTCCAGAGATTCCTGCCCCATTGAACCCGGCGCCACCACCGGCTCTTGCACCTGTACCTGTGGCCGCTACGGCGACTCGATCCAAGAGGACACACCCTAGTTCCTCTTCGGACGCTGCCTCACAGTCTTATGACTCTTCTGATTCCTCTGAGGATGAGGCTGACCATGCCAAGGCCAGTAAAAAGGATTACCAGAAGACGGTGGATTCTGCCATCACAAGTATCTGGAAGAACCAAAAACTCGCGCAGTTCTCGGGGAAAACCAGGAATGGGGTGGATGCCGAGTCATGGTTAGATGAAATGCAGGAATTTGTGAAGTCATATGGGATGACTGAAAAGGATATTGGCAAAGTGACCACTACTAATCTTACAGGATCGGCAAGGATTTGGTGGAAAGGGTATGCCCGCTCTCATGGGCTTACAAGGGGAAGGTGCCGTTACAAAGTCTTTGCTAAAGCCTTCAAATCACACTATGTGCCAACGGCTCATCGCTGTCAGCAGATCCAAACTTTTTACCGCTTGGAACAGAAGAACATGACTGTCAAGCTTATACAGATGAGTTTATGCGCTTACGCTTATATGTTCCAGGCATTAATGAGCGACGAGCAGTTGAGGGCTATATAGAGGGCTTATCCCTTACTCTTAAAAAAATGGTCCGGGCCCTAGATCCTAAGACGGTTGCAGATGCAGAGGCAAAGGCTCTGAGCCTAGAAGAGGATACCCCAAGGTATCAGCCACCAAGAACCTCTTCGTTCCCTCAGAACAAGAGGTATACACCTTATAAGGGCCGTTCGCCCAGCCCAGGGCCTCCTGCTTCTACGGGGTATCCGAAGATGGATAAAAAGGTCTCCTTCAATATGCCGGAGAAACCCACTGATACCGCAGGAGCTTTTATGGATATTCTCCAAGCTATTCCTAGGGATCAGCGGGAACAGTTACGCAGGGAAAAGGCCTGTTATTGGTGTTTCCGCCCGGACCACCATATGCAGGAATGCCCTTTCATCACCCAACCAGTGCAGGCTGCTCTAGCGGATATGGATTGGGAGGACCCACAGAATATCGGAGAGGAGGATGCGCCCGGCTATATACAAGGTGAGTCACACATATTTGCCGCCATTGGAACGTGCCAAGCCGACCAACATCCCTCTGTTATTTCCACCGTTGGTCAAGTAGATTGTAAACCTTTTGTCATTCTTATGGACACGGGTAGTACGCATAACTTTGCATCTCCTAGAATGGCAGAAGCCTTACAGATCACCCCTTTAAAGTCTAAGCCACGTCCCATTACGTTGGCAAATGGTGCCATACGCCACACCCGTGGTCGTCACATCAACCTGAATATTCAGTTGCCAGGAGCACCTGTTGCTCTCGGAGCCGAAATAATGGACATTGGCCAATATGATCTCATTGTGGGAATGGAGTTCTTGGCTGCTGCCAAAGCCAATATTGATTGTGAGAAACGGGAAGTTACCTTCAACGCGGCCAATGGAGCCCGAGTTACGATAGAAGGTAAGCCGGTTAACCCTATTATGCAATGCATTTCCTTACGCCAATTGCATAGGGCTCTCAGGAAGTCACAGATTACTGCCATGGTCCGACTTGCTTCCATAGAAGCTAAGTCTAAACAGGATGAAGCCCTTGATGCCTTGCCTCCAGCCATAGCCATGATTCTTCGGGAATACCATGATCTTTTTCCCGATGAAATCCATCGGCTACCACCCTTCAGAGGGGTGGAGTGTGAAATTACTCTGGAACCAGGCACCAAGCCTACCAGTAAGGCCCCATACCGGATGAGTCTTCCTGAGTTAAATGAGCTTAAGAAGCAGTTACAATAACTCCTTAAGTTAGGCTTCATCAGGCCTAATGTTTCACCCTTTGGAGCCCCAATACTTTTTGTTAAGAAGAAAGATGGCACCATGAAGATGTGCATTGATTACCGGCAACTAAACAAGCATACCATTAAGAATCGCTATGCTTTACCACGGGCCGATGATCTTATGGATCAGTTGCAAGGGGCTAAGTATTTCTCCAAGATTGATCTTCGCTCAGGATATCACCAGATACGAATTAAAGAGGATGACATCCATAAGTCTGCTTTCTGGACTCGTTACGGTCATTATGAATTTGCAATGATGCCATTTGGCCTGACCAATGCTGCGGCTACCTTTATGCGCCTTATGAATGACGTCTTCCGAGAATACCTTGATGAATTCGTTGTTATATTCTTTGATGATATCCTCATATACAGCAAGACATTGGAAGATCATGAACGCCATCTTCGCTTGGCATTGCAGAAATTGCGGCGACACCAATTGTATGCCAAGTTCTCTAAGTGCCATTTTGCCACCACCAAGGTGGATTACCTGGGTCATATTGTATCTGCAGAAGGAATAGCCACCGACCCAGCTAAAATCGAGGCAGTCAAGGAATGGCCCATTCCAACTAATGTGTCTGAGGTTCGCAGTTTTTTATGTTTGGCCGGGTATTACCGTAAATTTGTCAAGGACTTTGCCAAGCTCGCTGCACCTCTAACTGACCTGACCAAACATGATAAGATCAGGGATTGGAAGGCACACTGGAAAGAGAAAGTACAGACTGGCTTCCAAGCTTTGAAGGATGCTTTGACAACAGCTCCAGTGCTAAGGTCAAGCAAGCCAAACTTAAAATTGGCAACTGTAAGCAGCTTGCACCTAGATGGGGGGGACCATTTCGAATAACTGAAAGGATAGGGCCTCATGCTTATTGGTTGGATTTGCCTGCTCATCTAAAGATATATAAAGTTTTCCACGTAAGTCTTCTCAAGAAGCATCATCCGAATCCGGAAGAGGTACTTGACACGCCCACACTTCTGGAGATGACTGAGGATCAGTTGGAGATTGTTCCAGAAGCTCTCCTTGATCGTGCATATAAGCCTCGTCGAACTCAAATTTTGCAATACTTGGTTAAATGGAAACATTTACCCACAGAGGATGCGACATGGGTTCTTAAGGCGGATTTGGATAAGACTTACCCAAACTTTATGAAGCAGTGCCAGGGCCGAACCATCCAAGATGCGATCATCTCCAACCCATATGGTAAGCAGCGTCATCTGTAGTGTGACAGGGGTCATATGAGTGCAATCCGGCATGGATTCTTTTAGGGGATGGGTTATCTGCATCCTAGATGGGACAAGTGGGCATATAGGCATTCCTGATAGGACGTGTTCGTCTACGGCCATGATGGGAACATTGCCATTCCTTATGTCGAGACGACATGCAAGCCCTAGACATGATAGGACCCATGCATTCATAATTTCTTTTTTTTTAGGGGGTGGTCCCTTCAACCACAATATTTTACTTAATTCTTAAACACTAATGCATGTACTTCTGCAGGCCAGTAGGGCGTAGACAGGAACTGCAGAAGAATGACGGCCTCACGTAGTAGGCCAACTCGTGTTTTTGAATTTCAGTTGTTTTGAATGTGTCTTCAAAATGTTTTTGCTACAATGTTGTGAGATGGGACTTTTTGTCCTACTGTTTGCTTATGTAAACCTTTTTATTGTAATAAACTAAACTTGTATTTACTCTAACTTCCTCTCCACTAACTCTAATGCTGAGGACATCATTAATCCAAGGGGGGGAGAATGTGACGTTCCAGGTATTTATAGGTATACATATACACCCAGGACACGTCACCAAGACATACTGGGCCTAAGGGTCCAAGTGAGGGTCGACCATAATGGTTTTATTTAGATATGCTAATAAATCCACTATGGATAATTATAAAGTATTATGGGCTAATTAGCCTAATTAAGTTAAATTAGCTAATAAGCACCAATAAGGGGGCGCCACCTGGCCCAAATCGATTGGCCAGGAGGACTTTCCATTTTGGGCCTAGGAAAAGGGGTCCTACCCCCATTTTCTTCCCCAAATTCAAATTGCAGACTAAGAAGGAGCAGCAGCCAGCAGAGCAAGCTTGAATTGCCAACAGTCACTCACCAGTTTCGAGAAATGGACTCTTATCGTGACCATGGCTCTATCCAGGACACTGGTTAGTATGTAGATAGCTTGGATTCCTAGATAATCATGGGATTAACCCTTGTATGATAGATGTATGGTTAATCTCTACTTTGTAATCTATTCAAAGTTATGGATGGATGGATGTGAAGAATAGCTTTCCTTTTGTTCCTACTGTGTGGTATGGGCAAAAGGGTGGGTAGAGACCTAAAGGCTATCTAGAAGTAGGGATGTTCCTAGATAGAACCCCTAAAACCCAGTGATTGCGGCTACCGGGCTGTGGATGCTATGATGTGGTTCAACACCATACAACGGGTATGAAGGTGAATCGGGGGTGGGGTCCTGCCTAGCGCGGCTACGGGACTCCTACAGTGTGCTAGACTGATAGCCGGTCACTGTGTGTGGGCTGGGTATGGGTCTGACACTCCCTGGGCCGGAGGGTGGGAGCCTGTATGGCCGCCCTGGGCTCGAACAAGTTGGTGAACTGGCCTTTAGATTTAGGGGAGTAAGTCGGGTACGGATGCGGGGGTCGCTGATGCGGCACGTGTTCTCTAGCACACCCAGGGATCCGTCATACCCGGGGAGGAGACGCCTCTCTGACCTGCCTCATCGGACCGGGGAGATGTAACCCGGAGTAGTCCCAAAGGGTGATTCCTTAGGATTGCATCTCCGAAGGGCTACAAGCACGTCATAGCATGATTCAACCTATCTGCAAAGTGTGCACAGGAGGGGCGGATGGAGTGGACAACCCTAGCCATTGTCTTATGCCAGCCAACGCCATGTTATACTTCCATCTGTTGATATCCTGAGACCCTGGCCGTCAGTTGATTCCTTGGAGTCTGAGCCCGGGGTAGTGCCTTGTTATTATGTTATTTCATGTTGTTATGAATGGATTATAGTTGCCATGATGATGAGGATGGGCCACCCTTTGTGGTGGTATATTATTCTGCATTATGATTGTATGCTAACATATATGTGTATGTTTCCATTGTATAGGATTCCCCATAGAGGACGTGGGGCGAATGACGCCTCCGTGATCCTCGCCCGAATACTTGGCCATCCCGAGTAGTCCGAGTATGACAGAGGGCCTTGCCATGGTGATTTGGTCACCATGGGGGGGGAGAGGGGGGAAGGAAGTCCCGTATCTATACGATGGGAGCATCGTATGGATTCTGGGAGCATCACATTTAAGGACATGGTTCAGTCTGGTTTCTTCATGAATGCGACCCCTGCAATCAGCCTCAATATTCCCAAGGCGCTCACGGAACGATAAGAACTCATCACGAAGTATCACTCAGGGTCCCACCCTCATAGCCCTCAAGATGACTTTCAGATTCACGGTTTCCCACCTCCTAAAACTGTTCCTCCTTATCTCTCCACTGGGTGTCATTTGGTTGGGGGTTTGGGGAGGGGGAGTGTTAGTCCCAGTACCTCCAAGTACAGGACTATTTATTCCTGAAGACCACGGATCAAGGCAGGAACAAGGGGGCAGGTCAACCATCGGGCTACTACGGCCACACCGAAGACCACGCAGAAGACCATGCCAGGGTCCAGGAAGAGACAGAGAACAGATAAATGACGGCCCCGCAGAAGCACAGTCCAGAGTCAGCGTGATTTCAGGCACATAAAGAAGGCACAGCCAGATTCCTGGGAAATCAGGCTCTGATCTAGGAGTTGGTAGCGAGATCTGCCAAACACCTATTCTGGGCCCAAGGCCGTTGTAGTTGTACTATATATATATATGAGTAGAAGTAGAACTCATGTTTTTTAGATGAGCATTAGTCCTTGTTTCCTGTTTTCCTCTCGATTTCCGAGAGCTTATGTACGCTCAGTGATATCAAGAAAGTCTGACTCCTTCTCATTGTGTGGTGTTGTTTCTTTCTCTGTTCTCTCCTTTCTGTTTCTTTGCAAAATCCCGCGTGACGCTCAGCCAGGATTCTCCTGTTTGATCCAAGGATCCTCATAGAGGGCAAACCCAGACCCTAAACACTGGGGACATCACCCCCCTCCCCCCCACAAACAACCAGTATAGTATATATACTAGCTCTTACAATGAGAACTGCTATTGTAGTAGAAGCTAGTTCCATGTGCGGGGCTGAACTATCAGGGCAACCCATTTAATCCAATAAGATGCTTGTGGTGCATAGGCACTTGGTACACTTATACTTGGGTTGTCTTCAGATTGGGACAGAAAGTATTCTTCATCTACTAGAATAACAAATGTAATACATCAAATAGATTGTGCGATGAAAAATAGCATTAAAAGCTTCAATTATGTTTAGTTTTAGGCTACTAAAAGGAATATGTCAAATATGAGGACATAACAGCCCAAATTAACCTACGAGCAACTAATTACCTACCTAACCAGCACTAAGACTCACTAAACTAAAGCCATGCACTACCATATATTAGACCATTGAAACAAACCTATATCTTTTCTAGCCAATCTAAGAATGCATGTTTTTCCATGCAAGAGTGCTTGTTAATTCCTTGCTGCCTAATATATATGACAGTACAGTTTGCTCACTCAAAATTCAAATTACAAGCTACTTTCTCACTATTTGAAGAATAGAAAATTTATCTATGGACATTCTAGACAATTCTAATTGCAAGAATAGAAGCATAAGACTAAATTGCATATCTGATAGCACACTATTTTTTTGAGCAAAGCACAAAATTTCAGTTCAATTTACCTTTAGTGACTTGTTAAATGAATTTTGAACTCCTATAAAATATGCCTCAGTTTCAAAATGACCCTCATGCTCTAACCAGTATGACTATGAAGTCTGTAGCCAGCCAAAAATCTTCAAGTTAAAGATTGATATGAAAAAGAAGAATTATTATCAAACCTAATAGAATCTATGCATGATAAATTCCAAGGAAGATCAATGAGATGGCAAAGATTCATTGGGCGATTTGCAGTTGTCAAAAAAATTGAGAGATGTTTAGATGGAGGCGATAGAATCCCTCCAACAAATCCTAATGGAATCAAGGCGATGAACCGCTTCCGAGGGACTCGAATCATCACTGAAGTTGATGAATGCAGAAAGGTCCCCCGTAAATTTTGGGAAAATTCCCCTCCCTCCCCCCCTTCCTCCCCCTAACAATGTAGGGAACCTACCAGGCCATCATGGCATTATTTTTAAAAACCCTAAAATTTCGTAAATTTGCGAAATTTTGCCACTAAAATGAATACTGTTAGTGGTAGAGTATTTCTTGAGTAAAAACTCTCAGTTAGCTGCTAGGAAACAGCCTGGTCAAGCAGAATTTGGTGTATTAGACTTGTTTCTTGAAATCTGATCAATTTGTTACTGTTGTTTCTAAAATAGTGAGAAATCTTATCAATTTGTTACTAATAAAATGTGATCAATCGTTACTCATCAACTTGTTTTTGAAACGAGTATTATTTTACAAATGAAAACATGGTATTATTTTATGAATGATAACAGGGTACTATCTTACAAATGATAACATGGTATGAATTTACATTTTTTGAATGGGGAATTGTGACACCGGTATAACCGGGTATTATGTTACAAATGAGGAAAAGGGGGATTGAGGCCAAATACCCCGATTCCAAAAATCTGTTTTATCCCCTATTGATCGACAAAGGAATTTTACAAGCATTTTGGGGAGGTGGAACACCTTTTTCGAGGAGCACCTTTTTCGTAGTGAAGTGCTTTTGTCAAAATGTATAGGGGAATGGAGGACCAACCTCCATTCCCCTACAAAATAGAAATTGGGGAGTCGTCCAGGATCTTGGGCAGGGATTTTGGAGCAGAGTTTAGCATGAACAGAGGGATCTGAGAAAAAAACGGTGGGATTTCAGCAAGATCTAAGAAGAAAACGGAGGGATTTCAGTAAGATTTTCAAGTTTTAGAGGCATTTCTGAGCAGAGTTTTGGCAAAGAGTTTCCTGAGCTGAGTTCCGGCTGAGTTTCTACCACGTTCCACCTGCTTTCTTCTATGTTCCTGTGAAGGACTGAAGCATTAAAAATAAACAATTTAGTTACCTTCACAGACTCCCTGCCGGATTAGGCAAAACAAGCTTGCAAATCGCTGCAGAAATGGCACTAGAAAATACAACGGAATAGGAATCTGTGAAAAGAGCTCAAGGAGTTGGCAGAACACCTGCCGTAACATCTTGCAAAGAGCTCCTGCCGTAACATCTTGCAAAGAGCTCAAAGAGCTGGCCGGAACATCTTGAAAAGAGCTGGCTGGAGCAAAGAACACCTGCCAGAACATCTTGAAAAGAGCTCAAAGAGCTCAAAGAACTCTAAAAAATTGCGGCGGCTACAAAACCCTAAGCTCGAAGCTCGAAGAACCCTAAAAAAAAACCTGTGCAGCCGGTTGCTCGGAATGGGTCGAACCAACTTCCATTCCGTGCTGTAGGGGGATGCCACGTGTCACCACCACAATACACGCCAGCAAAATCCGACGACCCAATTTCTATTTTGTCTAATGTATAGGCAAACAACATGCAATTTTATTAATTTTAGATTACTAAATATAAAGGCAAGTGATATAGAAATATAATGTGAGTGAGTAGGTAGGTCCATGCAAAGGGGATGACTCGTGCAACTAAAGCTTAAGTATATTTCAACCTTCAAAACATGAATGTATCTAAGTTTGTGCATATAATGGCCATATAACAAAACCAAATGAACTCTAAGATGATGTATCAAATCACCAGATTCATATTTTTTTTTAGCATGTTGAGCCATTGCTATAGTTTAAGCAATAGTTTTGTGGAGGTTAGTCCAATTACCTTCCTTCTTGATGGGAAGCCTTTCTATGTTAATGGTTTCAATGCTTATTGGATGCCGTATCTGGCCCTCGAAAACCAAAGCATGGTGAGTGACTTTCTCAAGCAAGCTGGAGACCTTGGCCTTAATGTTGCACGCACAATGGCGTTCAGGGATGGCGGTGACAATGCAATGCAAACATCCCTCGGGGAATATAACGAACAAGCTTTGCAGGTGATGTTATTGATCTAGCTTACTAATCTATTTATAGTTTAATAGACACATTTTTATGCAACAGGGCTTGGATTTTGTCGTGTCCGAAGTATCTAAAAACAACATGACATTGATACTGAGCTTTGTGAACAATTATAATGACCTTGGAGGAAGACCACAATATGTAAAATGGGCAAAGGAAGCTGGGATCAATGTCACAACAGATGATGACTTCTATACGGATCCAATTATAAAGCAATTTTATAAGGACTATGTTGAGGTCTTCATCATTTTTTATTCAAATATTCATGCAATGAAAAAACTATCACAACAAATCTTCTTTATTTTGGACAGATGATTTTGACTAGGAAAAATACTATAACTGGATTAACTTATCGAGACGATCCAACCATTTTCTCATGGGAACTAATGAATGAGCCCCGTTCTAATGATATATCTGGAGAAATTGTTCAAGTAAGTGACTTTTTATATTTAATTATTTCAAATGGTCATTAATAGGATGCATGCTTTCTAGTCGTGGATACTAGAGATGGCGTCCTTTGTGAAGTCCCTTGATAGTAACCACCTACTTGAAATTGGACTAGAAGGCTTTTACAACGTAAAAAATATGGGAAGTTTGAACTCAAGAAGTGCAGGGATTGGTAGTTGGGGTGATGTTGGCACCGATTTTCTTAGAAATAACATGATTTCAGACATTGATTTTGCCACAGTCCACATATACCCTAATGCTTGGTAAGAATTGAAATATTGATAAATTGGCAATACAGGTTGTATTGATGTTGTATTGATGTTATCTTACTACAGGATGCCATTTGAAGAACAACTTTCTATTGTGATTGATTCCATGGCAGGACACATTCGCGATGCTTCAAAAAATTTGAGTAAACCTTTATTATTCACAGAGTTCGGATCAAAGCAAGATAACAGGCAATTATTTTTCTCAACAATGTACTCAAGCATATATACGGCAGCAAAAAATGGGTTGGCATGTGCTGGTGGCCTACTATGGCAATTGTTTCCAGATGATATGAGTAGAGCATGGGGTGATGAATATCTAGTCCTCGTATCTAATGATACTTCTATTATTGAAATGATTCGCGCTCAATCTGAGAGGATGAGCATGCTCAATCATTCTCCAACATGATACACTCTGTCTTGTTTTCTACTTTTAAAAAAAAAATATCTATCCATTTGTGATGAAAAGGAACTATTGATAATGATTTTTGACTATATTATCATTTTACATAAAAATCCATGTATAATTGTTATTCTTTATTTGTGATGAAAAGGAACTATTTATCATCATGTATTTTACATACCGTTATTATTTAAAAAGAATATAAAAGAACAGAAAATGACTGCAAGGTTTAGCTATGGCGAATTCTTTGCACGAAGCGGCCCGCAAAGGCGACGCAGATGCCGTAAGGGAGGCGCTTCTGCAGGACCCCCATTCCCTGAACTCTCGTGACCATCATTCTCGAACAGCGTATCCTTACGGTTAGTTTTCTGAGTTAGACGAGTTTCAAGTTCTTAGCCGCATATCAGAGCTCAAACTCTGCTTCCCATTTCAGGTACTTTCTAGTTCAATAATATTTTGTAAAAAGTATATGGCCTGTTTTTTCCACCAGTAAGTTAGGTGTTAGATTAATATCAAACCAATATCAAACCTATCAGACCATGTACTATGTGCACTACTATCTGGAACTATGGAACCCTTAAACAGAAATACAGACTGCATCTAGCAGCATGGAGTGGCCATACAGAAGTAGTTAAAGTCTTGTGTGACAAGGATGCAGATGTTGGAGCTTCTGCATCTGATGACATGGCGGCCA
Source organism: Isoetes taiwanensis (assembly GCA_021234155.1). NCBI lineage: Eukaryota > Viridiplantae > Streptophyta > Lycopodiopsida > Isoetales > Isoetaceae > Isoetes > Isoetes taiwanensis. The sequence goes on along the minus strand of JAJEKV010000045.1, from coordinate 3,058,425 downwards.
TTCATTTTGCCTGCCAGAAAGGACACCTTCAGGTGGCTAAACTTCTTCTTGCTTCAGGAGCGTTTATCAATGCCCGAACTAGGAAAGGTATGACCCCTCTGCATTATGCCGTTCAAGGGAATCATGTGGAGCTGGCTAAGCTGTTGATCAAGAAAGGTGCCAATGTAACAGCGGAAACAAAGGCTGGCAAGAAACCGTTTGACCTTGCAAAAGACGCAGATATTGTCAATGTATTGCAAGCAGAGGTTCCTGAACAGAAAAAAAAAGCAGTGAAAACTTCTGGTCTAGAAAGTCAGGAATCACATAGAGTTCTTCGTAAAAGGAAGGAGCTAGATCAGTTGGGTGAAGGGATAGAAAATACAGACAAAAGTACTGAAGCAAATGAGTCATTGAAAGTGGTCAATGAGAGCGCAGGCGCCAATAAAAAGTCTAATCCGGTTATGCTCAGCCATCTGCTAAATGAGGATGCAGATGAAGAAGGATGATCCTTAATGCCAAGTTGTCATTCTTGCATACGTTGTAAATGTCTTGAGGTCTATGTGAAAACTGATTTGTAACTTTTAGGAGAAAACCATTATATGGGACACAATTTTTGCTAGGTTGGCAATCATTTTTCTGGCACAAGTTAGGCTAGATGCACAACAAAATACTTGATGATAATGACATAGTAAACACGATATGCCTGTTTCGGGCTTTGTACTTAAAATGTCTAATCCGTATCTGTGTAAGGAACTAACGTGGCTCTAGCAAAATGTCCTGTTGTTGAGGACCGAAACTTGTGCATATTAAGCAAATTATGTGCCATTGCAGAATTGTGGTTGAAGCTGCCAAGTACTAGCAATGTTTGTCAAGGAAGAGAGTGCAGGGCTTGAGAGAATTTTCATTGTTTACAGGTGGTTCTGCATTTTGGAAGTCCCTGTGAAGCACATAAGTGTGATGGACTCATTGTCATTATCTTTGAGCTTGATGCAGCTGATGACAGCATTTGGATTTTCAAATTGTCTGTTTGAGTTCTTTGGCTTTTCTGTGTTTAGAAGACACGACTTTAGATCTTAAGAGTTCTTAATTGTCTTATTCTATTCAATGTTTCTCTAAGGATGGGGTTTTGTGATGTGGTACAATTGTCTTTTTGTTTCTACATTGATCACCTTAAAGGTCATTGCATATGATGTTTTACACTTGATCTCTGAAAGAGGTAAGTTCAATGACGTACAAAAAAGAAAACTGATGCAGATCTTTGCGAAACTATAGTTGCCTGATGTCTAGTAGGGTGGCAGTTCACATAGCTTTACTGATGATATTAGGGTAGGCTAGATGCTCACATAACAATGGCACAATAACAGGATCATCCTCCATAATCTATGCCTATCTGTGGCTTTATATTTAAAAGTTTTATACTTAAGGTTTTATCTGTTTCGAGAAATTTTTTTGTGTTGCTTTAACAGAATATCCTGTTGTTGAGGACCAATTTGTGCATAGGTGAAGCAAATTATATCCTCTGCGGAACCACGCTGTAAACTGCTGTGAGGGATGATTTCTTAATACTTCGAGATAGAAGAGGATTGTGATATATGTTTTGCCAAGGAAGAGGGTGTAGGCTTAGAAAATTGTCATTGATTGCAAGTGGCTTCTGCATTTGGAGTCTCTTTGAAGGACATGGGCGTGAGGCACTCGTTATCATTATCTTGGAGCTTGATGCAGTTGCTGGATGATAGACAAAATTAGGATATTCAAATTATCCATTTGGATTCTTTGGCTTTGCTGCGATTAGAAGACATGGCTTTAGATCTTAGGAGTTTGTATTCTATCCATTGTTTCTTAAGCATGAGTTTTTTTAATGTGGTATAGTTTGCTTTTTGTTTCTACATCGATCACCTAGAGGTCATTGCATATGATGTTTTACACTTGATCCCTGAAAGAGGTAAGTTCAATGATGCACAAAAGAAAACTGATGCAGTGATCTTTTTGTAAAACCATTTTGCCTGATGTCGATGGGACACCTTTTCTGTTAGCTTGGGTCACTGATGATATTAAATTAAGCTGGCAGTCCACATAGCTATACTGACGATATCAAATTAAGCAAATTATTTTTTTTGCAACGGTGCTTTAAATTACCAGCAAGTACCAGCAATGTACCGATGATTTCTAATATCTTGACAAAAAGGATAGGTTCAGAGAATCTCCATTGATTGCAAGTAGATCCTGCATGTTGGAAATCCTTTTGAAGCATACAGTGTGATGGACTCATTATCATGCAGCTGCTGGATGACAGCATTAGGATTTTCAAGTTACCCGTTTGGATTCTTTTGCTTTGCAGGTCGTTGCATATGATGTTTTACACTTGATCACTGAAAGAGGTAAGTTAAATGATGTACGAAAAGGAAAACTGATGCAGTGATCTCCTTTATGAAATTTAGGGTGTTGGATTATCAACTTCCCTTTCTCCTTATTGTACTTCTACTAGTGTTGGGGAAATTTTATTGAGTCTGGCCAAGTAGAAAGCGAAAATAAGGTCTCTTACATAAGAAGGGGGTCTCAAATCCACAAGAGTTTTGAGTGAGATTTTCGAATGCTAGATTGGCCATTTTGTATCGGCAAATGTATAAGTTTAATCAATAGAAGCTGAGAAGGGAAGGTAAAGCTAGCTTAGGTCTCTAATGGCATGCTTTATAGTAGGATTCATATGCCTGTCTGCTGGGTGGTTGCAAAAAAGACGGTGTTGGAGATGCCCAATGGAGTTCATGACGTTGCAAACCAAAATTTAGAGATAAACCCATAGTACTGACATCAGCAAAAACACAAAGAAGCAAACAACGTGCTATCAATGGCATCGAAGAAAGCGTTTGTGGTTTAAATTGAAGGTTCCTTTCTCTAAACTGCTAATAAACATGACCTTCAAGGGCAATACATTGTCTGTCTGCTTCGTACACGTTTGCACCTTAAATGTTTACATCCAACAAAAACAAAGCAATACAATGCACGCCACCAAGTGGGTCTCATAAAAACATGGCAACAAACACAAATCGAGCTCCAACAATTTGGCATTCCTCCAGAACGCAAGCCAGATATGCAATGAAGCTAGCTTGATTGTTTCGAAGGTCTCTTGTCATTGGAGCACACATCAAAGGGCCTCCCCGTTTAAGGAGCTGGATCAATTTGCTTTCATTTATTTTGTCAGAGCTTTTGATAGGGTAAACTTAAATGCCCGAGTTGCCTTTTTTTTTTTTTTTTTTAGCAGGGTTGCCTAACCCCCCCTTGCACACTTTCCTGCGTTCTGAGCTATGCCACATGTCCTGCCACATCAGCTGTTTTCTTTTCTAGCCGTCCGATTCTTTATTTTCTGATCGTAGGGTCAGGGAAATTAGAAAAGCAAGTATTTGCCTGCCGGAGATCTACCAAGCTTTCGTGGTTTTCTTTCTTTTCTTCCTGCCGTTTAGGGCAAGTGCCTGTTCGCGACCGTGTTCCGGATGCCATGAAATTTGCTCTGTTTCTGCTTGCTCGAATTCGATGGATGGAGAGGGCCTTCTTCGAGTTTTCTTTCTCCTGATGGGCTTCTAGGGCTGCTTGCGCCTTAGGGAGGAGGCTCTTGGGTTGTCTATACATTGGGAATTTTAAGTGGATTTCCGAGGCCTTTGCAAAGTTGAGGTCAGCTCTTCCATAATTTCTGGTGCTAATGAAGAGCACCTTTATACGATGTTGCAAGATTTAGATGTTCTTGCTTTTGAAATCTCTCTGTTGATTTAGATGTTGGTTTCTCTAAACTGCTAATAAACATGACCTTCAAGAGCAATACATTGTCTGTCTGCTTCGTACACGTTTGCACCTTAAATGTTTACAACATCCAACAAAAACAAAGCAATACAATGCACGCCACCAAGTGGGCCTCATAAAAACATGGCAACAAACACAAATCGAGCTCCAACAATTTGGCATTCCTCCAGAACGCAAGCCAGATATGCAATGAAGCTAGCTTGATTGTTTCGAAGGTCTCTTATCATTGGAGCACACATCAAAGGGCCTCCCCGTTTAAGGAGCTGGATCAATTTGCTTTCATTTATTTTGTCAAAGCCCGAGTTGCCTTTTTTTTTTTTAATCAAATAGTTCTTTTCCTTTTCAAGGTGGAGAGAGAGTTGATAGTAGATGCTAGTTGGGCTCCCCTTCCCTTCCCCCTCCTTTTTTTTAATGAGCTCGAGAATTGGTTTTTGATGTTTTGAAATACTTGTCTAATGGCATTTGTAAGTTCATGATGTATTCTAATATCGCCAAGTACAAAAGTCTTATAAAAACATTTGGTGACTTTGTGAGAGCTAGGAATGGAAATCATTAGTAAAGACAAGTTAACGATCGCGATCTTCGAATAACAACGCTTGTGGAATGATAAAAGAATTTAGACTAGAAACGTGTGCCCGGCGATGCCGGGCATTAGTCATGGACGTGCGGAATAGATAGACGTAAGGGTTAAAGGTAGAATTAAGAGGGCTAAATGTAATCATGTCTATAGATGTAATAGAGTGTCAGCCATTGGCTGAGGATGGGTAGGAATAATGGAAAACATATGGGTAGGAATAATGGAAAACATAGGTGCAAATAGAATATTTAAACATAATAGAGTCCATACCTTTTAAAGTATTGGTAGGGCTTTGTGGAAGATCGCAGATCTAATCTAATGCATGTTCAATAGAATTGCATTTAAATGTAATGTGGATCATGCAAATATTCAATATAAGGGTGCTATCATTCTCTTATTCATTTGTCTTGGTTTATGGCATAGATGTAGTTAGAAAACGATGAAATTTGTAGCCTCAAAATAATCTCCATGCATGAGTAATTATGTGAGTAATAAGAAAAGTCAATGCATTTATAATCCTAGATTCTAAACATCCTATAGCTAATAAAGGTTTGATTGAAACATGTACTTAGATTGTAGTTGGTCAAGGCAAGAAAGGTGCCCGATGTATGTACCGCCTCACCATGATGGTTCATATGAAAAAGTGTGTAACACATTGTAGCCATTCATGCCTAGTCATTTTCAAAAGAGCAATCCAAAATGCTCCCTATTGGCACTCTTTACTTAGTCTTGCAAAAACTTTTGACTCAAGCAAAAGCTTTTGACTCAAGCTACGGGGATAAAGGGATTGCATTTGGGATTGCGATGTATAAGAGAATGAAGTGCTAAGATGTGAGAGATCCTTGTGGCATCTGCATGTTAGAAGAATACATATCAGGGGCTTTGAAGTTAATGAAGCACCAAAAGCTGTGATCAAACCCTTACCTTGGCGCTTCAAATATGATACTGCATCACAAATGCAATAGTGACCTTCAGGAATAGTAAATGTTATAACACATCTTGGCGCCATGCTTTGTATATAGAAAACCAATACAATGAAAATTTGAATAACCAAAACACAATAGAATATATTCGTTGCAGTGAAGATATCTGCATTTTGCTCACCATATTGCAGTGGGTGATATTTATACAAATATAAAAGGTCAGTAAATTCTAGAAGCAATGTTCCAATTCCAAAAGCCCTGATCCATAAGCCATGTTCTTATTTGTCTACCAATTCCGGAAGCCCTATTTTTATGTGCCTCTACAATTTCACCAGCAACACTTGAAAGCTTTTGCTATTAAAGAAATGCCAAGCATACATAGGGGTGTATGGCTATATAGGCATTTGATATACAAATGGGTATGTATTTGTGTCGAACAGTATTTTGCCATGGACCTTATTATCATGTTTGAAGCCCTCTTTAGATGTCATATTTGAACCATTGTTGCGTATATGACGTGAAGGATACTTTCATCAATATTACAATATAAAAACTTTAAAATCTTAACCATGTAAAATCTCATCCAAAAGTAACGGAGAACATTGTTAGCTAGCTATACGTTCGTAAACAAAAAATATTCCATTCGTTGTCCAATGTTTCTAGCAAAGCTCTCACTTGTTATTTATGTGTGCCTGGCAAAGCATCACTTGTTTTGTCTGGGCCTATCGGCATGGGTGTGTATTTAAAAGCCAACATTCCATATTGGGCAAATGACGTAAAAATAAGAATAGAGTTTATTCACGTTGGATCAGCAAGTAGATTTTTAGGCAAGGCTTTACCATTAGCATCATTATTATTTTCTAGAAAATTATTTCTGCCTCCCAAAGAAGCGCCATAATATACTTACAAATGTACCAAAATGGCACCAACACATGTATGGCACTTCAATGCAGAATACTTGTTGCACCAAAGCAGAATCTTAAATGAAAAGAGGTTGTCCTGGTCAAAATTATATTGCCAGAAACAATAAACAATGACAACATTGAAAGAAGTAAAGGGGCAGTAAAAAACACATTATTTTCAAACACGGTTCAAAAGCAAGACTTCAAGGCCATGCCAACAAAGGGAAAATTACAACCTAATCTTTCAACCTGTTGCAATGATATTTACCTTTCAGATATTTACCTTGCAGCTCTGTAGAGTAGGATGGAGAAAGTAAGATGGAAATCTCTGTTCTGATGCAAAAGAAAGGCAGGCAGCAGCAAGATCAGTATGTTTTCATAATCATTATCCAGTCAAAGCAATAATTCAATAATCAATATATCATTATATTTTTATAATCATTATCTAGTGATAGGAATAAGGCATTCTAAAAGGCACCTGCATATCAAAATTTGAGTTAACCAACTCAAACAGTCTATTTGGTTCTTTTATTCACGGATTTTCTCAGAGATAGTAAGCAGGAGAGGCAATACACAGATAGTAAGCCAGAGATTCAAAGAAATTGAAATCGTATATGAAAAATTAGCGGCCGTAACACTAAAAGCTAAAGCAAGAAGGGAAAAGCAGATTTTGCAAGAGAACTCTAAAGATCGAACCAGAGATAAACGAAGAACCTGTAATTACAGAAAAAAAAAACAATGGCCATAACATTAAAAGCCAGAAAGCAAGCAGGAAAAAGCAGATTTACGAGGAAAGATGCTATAGATCAACGCATGGGATACAAAAAAAACCTGTTTTTACATTAGATCTTAAGCAAAAAGGAATCAAAGGAATTGCATTGAGAGAAAAATGCTTACGTTGAAGAAAAAACCGAATGAGGAAGTTTCGCCGGAAAACCATCCTCACAGCATATAGAGTCTCTAATCTCTTCTTCACAGCTATAAGAAAATATAAGTTGCAGCTAAGTTGCATTTAAGCAACCACAAAATAAGGAAATACGAAGCATGGATTAAATTCAAATATGAGCAACTAAACTCGAGTAATAACAAAGCTTAGAATCATAGTACAGATTATCACAGCAATACAAAAAAGACTGTTTTTGTGTGTTTGCATTGGTAGCAAGAGGGAAACATTTAAAAAATGTGCATTTGGATTCAAAGACGGATGTGCTCTTCTTACACAGAAATTACCTGATGTCCAAGACCTCGGCACAGAATCCCAATGTTGCAATACACCTGCAATAGTTAAGAAAACAAATTAAATCAGAATAATAAAATAGCATCTTAGACTAAGGACCATTTAACAAAGTGCAATCCAGGTCCATACATGGCAAAGGAAATGCATCATCTAGAATGCATTACTTGCCTGGAAATTCCCTGCAAATAAAGGCAAAAAATCAACTCCTGAACGCAATATGGCTGCCTAATTCTTCTTTCAGAAAGAAAACGCACCAAGATAAAGAAGCGCAGAAGAGGGAAAAATGAGTTGCTCCAACCTCCACCTACAAGTATAGTTTAGGTTTACAAAAACAAAGCAAATAACTACCGAAAATTTACAGTATGCATTATAAACCAAGACCAAAGGGATGTGAGAGAAGAAAATCTGCAAAAAAAATTGTTCCAGGGAAGCTTCAACTCCAAGCCCTCTATGATTGGCAGAGCAGGTAGAAAAAACGGAACAAAAGGAAGGGGGTTTGAAAGAAACGGGCTTGGGCATCTTTGTTTTGCCCTCAAATCTTGGGAAAAACCGTGATTGAAAGAAATGGAAACAGGCAATGGAAAGGGGAATCATCTCTTTTGGTCCAGAGGCTGACCTGATGAGCAAAGTCCAAGCTCCAAAACATATTCAAACATGTGCTAGTAAACATATTCTAGCTAGTAAACATGTTCAATAGCAGAATTCCTGAAGCAACAGAGATCTATAATGGCCAACAATGCAGTGGAAGTAAAGCACCGATCCTCTCATAAAATAGAATTTAAATAGAATGGCCTTAAAGCATAGTGACCTCGGAAATCACATTTAGTAAATGTGGATCTGATTGGATATACAGATATCAAGCAAGGAAAAGCAAAAAATCAGAAAGAATCCAAGTGCCTAAGCCTACTATAGTCACGTGCTCAGCTACTCTGCTTCAAATGAATGGCCCGATCTCTTTTTCCAGCAAATAAAAACCAGCAAACTTCTGCAAATGTAAGCGATGCCAGAATGCATAAACAGATAAGATGAAGACGATTTAGGGCCTTAGAATTTACCTGCTCCAGCGATGGCACTGAAGAACAAAACGCCTAAGAAAACTTGGATTCAAAACGCCTAAGAAAACTTGGTCTTGAGATTCCCGAGACTCTAAGCTATCCTAAACCTGTAACGTTTAAAGCTCAATAACCCAATATGACGTCCCTCCTTCGATTCTCACATCGCCTTGTTTCCCCTGTTCGATTCTCCTAGAGCTGGCCGCCCCACACCGAAAAAAAGACGGAAGACAGACGTAAATGCAACTTAGGTTGCATTCTGCCATATCCGCCAATGGCATCGCGCCATCTGGCAAAGGTTCTTTTCCAGAACTACTCCTAATCTTACAGCGGCAGCTGTTCTTGAACTTACTCAACGTTCTTGAAAATTTACCTTCGATTCTCACCATTTACCTCTTATTCTGACGTTTCTACCCCTGATTCTGGAGATTTTATCTCTGATTCCGGAGCTCCAAGGTGCAGAATGCAACCCAAGTTGCATCCACGTTATAAGAATGGCAGTTTACTGCCGATTCCCAGGGAGTCATCCCTGCCTCCGCGCTCCGCGCGTCGGCAGGGATTCCTCCCTGGGAATCGGCAGCGCGGAGGCAGGGATGACTCCCTGGGAATCGGCAGTAAACTGCCATTCTTATATACAGAAAAGGCAAAAGCCAAACAAAATCAAGCATTTGAAAATTTGCGTCCCGCAAGGGGCCGAAGGGAACGCCGCATGCGTCTGCACATGCGGGTTCCGGGCTCGAAAATCAAAGCCATCCCATTTTAAATAAGAAGATATTGAGATCACCTCATAGAAAATAGAATGTTATGTGACAAAGGGAGTGTGTAGAGGAGTACCTACGTGTTATACTTACGTGCATGCATGAACTTCCAAAATATAACATGGCACTAGCTGATTGGATTCTAAAGATTAATGATTTTGGGTGTAGCATCAATTTAAGATTGGGAAATGCAAAGGGACAATTCTTTTTTGCATTTGGGATGGTTAGCTAAATATGACAATACTCTTTTAGCCCACAAAGCCTCATTCGGTTCAATTCCGTTGCTATCGTTTACTTGATGCTAGAAACAATGATTCTAAGAAAGAAAAAAATTGAATTCAATTTTAAGTCATCTCAGGAATCGTTGGTTCTTCTTAGAGACTCCTCCAACCTTCTACAACTCCTTATGTATAGAAAACTCCCACCATATATAAAATACTCGTGTATAGATGAGAGATACGTCTATAATGACATGTACACATTCTACAACCTTGTCTATGCTCTTAGAGTTACAGGCTTGGTCTCAACCAATGCACACTTATGAGTTTATACAAGAACAATTATGGTTGTGCATCTTTACAGATTCCCAACATAAGACCAACAAACATTAGCCACTTTTCTAGTCAATACATGTATAATTATTATCGGAAAGATTCTTTAGGCATATTCGGCGTTAATGCCTCTTCCTAGATTCGACACGTATTTCCGGAAGGAAAAAATAGAGATTTAAAAAAAAAACGACGAAAATGAGGTTTGTGAATCATGATCATGCGATAATTCGAAGGGTTATCACCTACTTTGTGAATTGGTACGACCTTACTGATAGCCCAAGTTTCTGGCAATCCTTCTTGTAAAGCTTGAGTTAAAAGAGCAGTGATGATTGGAAGCAATTGCGGACTCCCCCATTTAAGCAATTATGCTTGCAAACCTTGAAGATTAGGAGACTTGCCATTGGATAGATGTTGCAGACATTCTTTGACTTTATCCTCTATGAATTGAAGAATATTACCTACCAAAAAAGGCACAGAATTAAGAATCCCAGGATGATCATATAATTGGAACAAACGCTCATCCCATTGCTACATAGGAATATGTCAAATCTAGGATGTGGTCGATATAATATTTTGCACCAGAAGGTCCGAGGCTCACGTAACAGCAATTCAAACATTTGCTTCTAATGCTCAACAACAAAGCGTGCCTTTTCTTGCATTTCAATACAAACTTATAATTCTTGATGGCATTATGACGTGTATCTAGCTCAATGAGCATTCGCAAGTGTTTTTTAAGCTGCTTGCATTTTGCATCGAACCATGCATTTCTAGGAAAAGATTTTCTACTAGCCTGAGCAGCACTAGAAGCTGTGACAACCTGCTTGCCTTCGGGCCATTGTATTCTTTTTCCTGTTCATATATCAGATTCCTTACTGATCTCAAGTGGCGTATTTCTTCCGTACTTCTTGTGTAGGTTCATGACAGAAGCATGTGTACCAAAGCAGAAGACAACAGAAGTAAGCAAAGCATCAGCAAATGCACCATTACGTTCTTGAAGAGTTGGGTAATTCAAAATACCTTCAAGTGCAGGAGCTAATGTCTATACATATTCAAAAGATCTAAAATAGGTCAGGCGAATGTGAGAAACAGGAGCATGGACAGCAATGAGTTGAGGAGGTGTAAGTTGCCACTTTAATGACAAATAAAGTGGATAATGGTCAGAATTTATCTCCTCATCTCTATGCCTTGTGCCAATTTGAAAATCTAAAATAATATCAAAGACTTGCAATTGGGAAATGATATAAACAACACTAGTACCACCTCCTTGCCTATCCTTTCTGCATGTAACACTTTTAGAATGTGGCCATTACTCTAAGCCATTGCAAATTACCATCCCAAAGACTTCACACAATTGAATGAGCTCCCTTCCAGATGTTGAGACATGTTTGTTTGCATTAGGCAATGAATATGGCAAAATTGTATCATTAGCAGACATCCATAAAGGGTCACGGGCATTTGCTGAGCAGCTTGCATTGCCGCAGTACGAGCATTGAAGTCACCAAGAAGAATAGCATACGCGAACAGTTTGATTTGAGCAATGTCATCATGAAGATCACCATAAGGATCATTGCGGTCTACATGATATTCATCATAGAAAGGTGATAATATAGGTGGAAAGTAACATGCAGCAACAAAAATGGCACTACGACCATTGCAATGGAGTTTGATCCACATGTAGCGGTTATATCTATCAAGCTTTATGAAGTGTGATATATGGAGCAAGGGCATCCTTCAAATAGGAAGCAACCCTGCCACAACCTCACTGCCCATGACATTCATTAAATAATGAAAAGTATTGATAGCCTGTGAAATGAGGTAGTTTTTTGGTAGAATGCTTCCATGTTTCCATGAGCAGAAGTATATCCATATCTTTTGCAATGGGATTCAGGCCATCACCTTTATGCCAGGGAAAATTCGACAATTCTAAGACACCAACTGAAGGTACATTTCCTAGGAAGATACATTTAGAGTATGAGCTGTGTGAACTTAAGAGGCTTGTTCCATAGAGGCAGCATCGGCAGTAGCAGTAGCGGTAGCAGCAACATCAACAGTAGTAGCAGCAGGTATAATATTAGCAACATCGTGAGAGGAGAGTTCTTGAGCATGAGAAGATGTGGCGGGTGCAGAGGATGGAAATTACAATGCACATTTGCAGCTTTGACGTATACAACATTTGCAACAACAACAGTATGAGTGGTCATAACATGATGAAATGTGTCAGCAAAGGTTGCATGTGATGGTGTAAAGATGCGTAGTTTTCCACGGATCAATGCAGCCTTACCACCATTCCTTTGAATATCCTGGACCTTCTCTAAATCTTGGCATCTTGCCTTGGCATGGCTCTCCAATCCATCTACATGTCTAAATTCAGAGATGGTATACACTTGTGTGAATTGAGGTGAATTTTGCATGTACCATGGTCTTGCTTTGCAGATAGTTGGTTGAGCAGAATATAGACCTGTTTCCATTTGTATAGTTAGAAGGTATCCAACTGATATATGAGAAAATTAAAAATAGTTGAAATGTTCAATTAGTCATGAATGAAGCTTTAACTCTAAGCTGCCGATCGTTAGAAAGCATGATCGTTAGGAGCTGTATGTACCTATCAATGTGAGTGCTAATTAGCCATTTACATTCTCGCTGTGTAGGGGCTGTATGATGCCTACCAATGTAAGCACTGATTATTCATGCCATTCTAGCTATGTAGGGTCAAGATCTGTTTAAACAAGATATGTGCATAGACATATATATTTGTAATAGTCTATAGTGGTCTGTAGACTGAATATGAACTTCACATCTAGATCTATGTGCAAGACTCTACTCTAGTGAACATACACTCTCCCTCCCTCTCAGACCAGTCAAGCGCAGAGATGTCAACAGCAGATATGATGCCAAATCCTGAACAAGTTTGCATGTTAGCCCTGTAAAACCACGAGGTGGCCGACAAGTGGCGGCAACCACGAGCCACCACCGAGTGGTTAACCCTCTTGCCCATCGATTACCAAGCATAATTCATAGTTGGGGTGCACTTACATCGAATAGAGAAGCTTACAACTAACATTCTACATAAAATGTCATTCCATGTTATAACTTACATGTAATCATGGAGTAATTGCACCCAACCATGCATTACATGATAATATACTAGCATTGCATTTGCTTGATGCGGAATAGTAAATACACCCCTTTTTTTTGGAGCTTTGGTAACTTTGGTGCTTAGGAATGCATTAGCAATGAACAATAGGTTGGGTTTGTTGTTACACTTAGGGCACATCTATAGGGCTACAAAGATTTGGTTGGTTCTCTTTGAATTTAGTTAATACTTTTTGTTAAACTGAGCTCCCTTTGATTCCCCCTTGTTTGGTTTAGTGGCTAGTCCATTGGGTTAGTAAATGGGTTAGTAATTAAGGGATCTTTTGTCCAAGTCTCTAGGGGTCTGTTATATGTCCTCATGGATTTTGTCAATGTGGCATGGCGTAAAAATACTATCTATCTTTGTTTCCTCTTTTGCCACAGAGCATAGTCAAACATATTCCTAATCCGACGATAATGAAACAAGAATTATCTATTTTTTAAAGGTACACATAGGTTTCAAGGATATGTACCTTAAAAGATCTTAATGGGATGATGTTGAATGTAGCAGCTCACAAAAAATAGAGATGGATAGCACACTTGCATGTTGCACAATGGGACCATATTTACAGGAAGCAACATATGTATATTATGGATTATTCACTATTGCCTAATCAATAAATTAGAATATCCTGCATTAGACTAAAACAACATGTGTAATATGGATTATTCAAATATCTACACTATTCCTTATCCAGTAGATTAGAATAGACTAGAACATCGTGCGATACAGACTTCTAGACCAAGAACTACATGCTTCATAAAGCAAAATCTGAAAATCCTGCCTATAAGTTTTCTACCTATATTCATATAGGTGGAATTGTTGGACAAGAGAAATATGAAACAACTTGGAGTTAGTTTATCTTGATCGATGCAACTAAATCGTCATAGTCATACCATCAACTAAATTACTCATGCCATGTACTAGGTGCTTCCATTGAAAGAAGGTGACACACATAGACGAAATATCACGTTTCATATGCAAATAATAGGAACAATGTTTTGGTATATGTTAATTCTATGCAATGCAATCCAATCTAAGAGTTGGAGCATAATCCTCACTAAGAATGAAATTGCGCTTGTGACATGAATACCTAGAAAAATGGGAGAGCCATTCCATATGTGCAAGTATGTGCGCTACCAAGATATCCAAATACGCAGAGAACTTTGAAATTCTTTCTAAGTTCTTTTACATCTCAAAGGAAACATCATTAGTAGGTACTAACTAATAGCTATAGTTCATAATCACCCTGGCACCATAAAGAAAGAAAATTTTAGAGTTGTTCTTATAAGAATCCTAAAAATAAAAAGTTCCCACATGTTCTAAAATGTCTTGGAAGTTAAGGACTAGGCATTCACTGGGTAGAGATAGTTGAGTGATAGTAGGCATTCACTGGTCAATTAGAGATAGTTGAGTGATAGCTTCCAAAAACAAAAAGATTCAAAATATCAGTTTGTGCACCCTGTCAACAAAGCAATCTTAATATTACAAACCTTGCTACTCACATGCTATTTTGCACAAGAACTTATGTTTTTCCCTGAAGGACACCACAACTTATGTTTTTTTTATGCCAAACGACACGAAGTCTAGAAAGTATAAAACAGTGGCCCGGAGCAGAGGTTAGAGCTATGGCGGGAGGAGGTTGGAGAATTTGAATTTCCTATACAAGCAGGCAACAACCGAGCTTTAGCAGTTTCGCACACGAGCATACCTATACAGGTAAGCATGATTACACCAAACACTTATCTTATATCTTAATCTGAGAAGCCAATCCATGCCACAGGCATCCAAGTATTGTGAAGGTTTTGTTTCATTGGAGGACATTTACTACTCTGTACGCAGAAAAGGGCAACTCGTGCATGAATTTTTTCTCACATTGTATACAGTGGGAAAGGCATGAAAGAGACATCTGTAATCACATTTTGAGGATAATGGTTGACCATGTTGGAAAGTTCATGACAGGAATAGGGTGAACACCCCCTTAAACAGAAGGATCTGTAACAAATGATTATTAGGACATTTCTTCATCCTATAGGTGCCTTAATGTTGGGACACATGCCTTCATCACTGTGGCCAATACAAAAGATAGGACTTAGTGCTACTACATAGGAATGATGTGTTAGTTAGTGGCTGGCACTCTACCAACCCAAGAATAAAACAAGCATAGATGTTTTTCCATTCAATTCGATTCGATTCAATCAATTCTGCTACAAATCACATGGATGCTAAGCAATATTACCGCCTTCATATCACATACTTTGTTGCTCTTTCTATAACAGGAAGCCTGCTGCTCTGGATGCCCAAATCTTTCTCAAAGCCTACAACTTTCATCAATGCACTCTACAACCTTGTCTCTGCTCTTACAGTTACAGGTCTGGTTTCAACCAGTGCACAGGCCGAAACTGTATTTGATGGATTCATCCTCACCACTTTCATGATCTTGGGTAGCCAAATTTTCACTTCTTTAGCTCCATTGCTTGTCAGAAAACATAAAATCTACTGCCAACTCCAAACTCTGGAGCTTCAGCAGTTGGAGTTAGAATGGAAACTAAAAGCTGGTTCTCATTACATTCATACTTATTCAAAAATGTATGATCAGGGTCAAAAGGATCTGACAAAAGATGTTAAACTTTCTTTTCAAATACATGTTGAGCATCAGAGAAGCAGCCTGCAACTTGAGCACCATGCTTTGATTCTGCTTATCAGAGTAGTGTTTTCGTATTACATTGGAATTCTGGTTCTGGGTTTTGTTGTGAGAGAAATTTTTGTGGTGCTGAGCCCTCAAGCACAGCATGTGCTGCAGCAATACAAGATCAATCATATTTGCTTTTCTTGGTTTGCAGTAGTTTCCATGTTCAACAATACAGGATATTCTGTGGTGACTGAGACAACGTTTGCACTCAGAACATGTCCAGCCCTGCTCTTATGGCTAGGTCTCATGATCCTCATGGGTAACACCATGTTCCCCCTTTGTCTCAGATTTTCCATTTTCTTTCTTCATCATTTTTCAGATGGTGATGCCAGACTTGCATATCACTACCTCCTCCATCACCCTAACAAGTTTTATGCTCACCTTTTCCCACATGCTCAAACAATCTGGCTCACGATTACCATAGTGTGCTTCAATGGCCTTCAGACGTTCTGCTTACTAATATTTGAATGGAATTCTCCCGCTCTGGAAGGTTTAAATAGTATAAATAAGCTAGCAGTAGCAATTTTTGAATCAATTACAACTCGAAGTGCCGGCTCGGATGTCGTAAATATTTGGCAGCTCTCTCCACCTATGCTGGTAGTATACATAGTCATGATGTGAGTTATATCTCATGTTCAATTCTATTATGATGCAAAGACTAAAAATAACAGGTTGATTTGATCCAGGTACATATCAGTCTACCCTGTTTACCTGTCAAGAAAAACAACTACAATGGTTAAACGACGCCTGAATATCCGGCGTGGCGGCAGCTTTGCTGGCCGCGGGGCGCATCGTCCGGCCACGCTTATTGTCGCAGAAGCGCCACGCAACGCAACGCCGATTTTTTTTTTTTTTTTTTTTTTTTTTTTTGGGGAAAAACGTCGCGAAAAATTAATAATCGACGTCGCTTATCGCTTGGAATGTCAAAATTACCCTATGGACTAAGTTACACCTGGGCCGGGCAAAAAAAACGACACACCCCATTTCCCCTACATTGCAAAAAGATTCGCCAGCCCACCTCCCAGCCAATTGACTACGAGTGTGTTGCACATGAGATAGTTTGGCGCTTCTTCGAGAAGGGTGGGCTTCGGCCACAAAACTTGGTCTCTAGGGCAATGTCGACGCTCCGAGTCCATTGGCGAGATGATCACTTCCCGAGGGGGGAAGTTGCCCGTCCGTCGCCCGTGGCCTTCGAGAGGAATTTTGGGGCAAGCCGCCTCGGTGGTTTTAGGGTCCCCAAGCTCAAGGCCAACACCCGCCCTCTACCTCAAGACAGGCAAAGGTCCTAGTCAAATCCGACAAGGATAGAGCCTCAAACGCGTAAACCCTATGAGTTGCCGGGTTCTAGCGGGGTTTTGCGTTTTGGGTGCCGAATTTTGGTCTTTTTGCACTTGGGGCGTGGCCGATCACATGCGATTGAGAACGCCAAGCAAGGGGAAGCGGACGGAATGGAGTTTGGACACAATGTACTCCTCCCGTTGTGGCGGTTAGAAGTCAAGGGTCGCTTTTGCAAGTGCAAGACATTCGTAAATTCCTAATTAATGCATAGAAATGGGACTTAAATTCTGATTTTTGTCGGCTAGCCCGTAATCGCCAACATACGAGCCAACTTTCAAAAATTTTGGATAAGGTTTAGATCAAATAGTTTGCACTAGAAACGGTCCAAGGCAAACTGTTGTTGGGCGTAGGCCGCACACACTTGCCCAAGTCAAACAAGGTCGACCTTGCAAGGCCTCCCTCATTAGGGGAGAGTCCGAACCCCGTGGAGGCGAGCCCCAAAAGCTTCCCGAGGCAGCCTTTCTGGCGCTCGCTCAAGGAGGGGTGCGCTAAAGACCACACTTCCCGGATCTCGGTTCCGTATCCGACCATTGAATCCTTTGTTCCAGGAACCTGGTCCGAGAAGGTCCAAAAATCCAACATCCGTGCTGGGAGAACATATCAAACCCAAGCGCCCCTCCGGCGACAAAGTAGAAACCAAAGTGTTTTGTCGTTCGGACATTGCGGAGAGGTTCAAATGCCGATCCGACTTAGCCACATCGTCCTAATGCCAAAATTACCCTAGGGACCAAGTTACCTGGGTCGGTTTTGCAAAAAGAAAGAAACACTTACGCCCTACATTGCAAAGATTCGGGACCACCTCCTAGGCCAATTGACTACGAAAGTGTGTTGCACATGAGATAGTTTGGCGCTTCTTCGAGAAGGGGTGGGCTTCGGCCACAAAACTTGGTCCCTAGGGCAATGTCGACGCTCGAGTCCATTGGCGAGAGATGCATCACGGTTCCCGGGAGAGGGGAAGTTGCCCGTCCGTCGCCAGTGGCCTTCCGGAGAGGAATTTTGGGGCAAGCCGCCTCGGGTGGTTTTAGGGTCCGTGCTCAAGCGCCAACACCCCCCTCTACCTCAAGACACGGGCGCAAGGTCCTAGTCAACCGACAAGGATAGAGCCTCCAAACGTAAACCCTATGAGTTGCCGGTTCTGGCGGGGGTTTGCATTTTGGGTGCCGAGTTTTGGTCTTTTGCACTTGGGACGTGGCCGATCACATGCAGTTGAGAACGCGAAGCAAGCGGAACTGACGGAATGGAGTTTGGACCTGTACTCCTCCCGTTGTGGCGCTTAGAAGTCAAGGGCAGCTTTGCAAAGAGCAAGACATTCGTAAATTCGTAATTAATGCATAGTACGGACTTAAATTCTGATTTTTTGTCAGCTAGCTTCCTAAGTCATCGCCAACATACAGGCCAACTTTCAAAAATTTTGGATATGGTTTAGATCAAATAGTTTGCACTAGAACGGTCCGGGCAAACTTTGTTGTTGGGCAGCCGCACACTTGCCCAAGTCAAACAAGGCGGTGGACCTTGCAAGGCCTCCTCATTAGAGGGGAGAGTCCGAACCCCAGGAGGCGAGCCCCAAAAAGCTTCCCGAGGCAGCCTTTCCTGGCAGCGCTCCGCCGGGGGGGTGTACGCTAAAGACCACACTTCCGGATCTCGGTTCCCGTATCCGACCATTGAATCCTTTGTTCCAGGAACCTGGTCCGAGAAGGTCCAAAAAAATCCAACATCCGTCCGGGAGAACATATCAAACCGCCGGCGTCTGCGGCGGCGATTAGCTAGAAACCAAAGTGTTTTGTCGTTCGGACATTGCGGAGGCTCCGAAATGCCGATCCGACTTCGCCACATCGTCCGGAATGCCAAAATTACCCTAGGGACCAAGTTACACGGTCGGTTTTGCAAAAGAAAGAAACACTTACGCCCTACATTGCAGTATTCAGCAGCCACCTCCTAGGCCAATTGACTACGAGTGTGTTGCACATGAGATAGTTTGGCGCTTCTTTTCGAAGGGGTGGGCTTACGCCACAAAACTTGGTCCCTAGGGCAATGTCGACGTTCTGAGTCCATTGGCAGAGATAGATCACGGTTCCGGAGAGGGGAAGTTGCCCGTCCGTCGCCAGGGCCTTCGGGAGAGGAATTTTGGGGCAAGCTGCTTCCGGGTGGTTTTAGGGTCCGTGGCTCGGCGCCAACACCCCCTCTACCTCAAGACACGGGCGCAAGGTCCTAGTCAAATCGACAAGGATAGAGCCTCAAACGTAAACCCTATGAGTTGCCGTGTTCTAGCGGGGTTTGCATTTTGGGTGCCGAAGTTTTGGTCTTTTTGCACTTGGGACGTGGCGATCACATGCGCTGAGAACGCTTGGCAAGCGGAACTGGACGGAATGGAGTTTGGACCTGTACTCCTCCGTTGTGGCGCTTAGAAGTCAAGGGCCGCTTTTGCAAGAGCAAGACATTAAATAAATTCGTAATTAATGCATAGTACGGACTTAAATTCTGATTTTTTGTCACCTAGCTTCCTAAGTCATCGCCAACATACTCTGGAGGCCAACTTTCAAAAATTTTTGGATATGGTTTAGATCAAATAGTTTGCACTAGAACGGTCCGGGCAGCTGTTGTTGGGCAGCCGAAATGCTGGCACACTTGCCCAAAGTCAAACAAGGCGAGGACCTTGCAAGGCCTCCTCATTAGAGGGGAGAGTCCAAGAACCCCCCAGAGGCGAGCCCCAAAAGCTTCCCGAGGCAGCCTTTCTTGGCGGCTCCCTCGGGGCGTGACGCTAAAGACCACACTCCCGGATCTCGGTTCCGTGATCCGGCCATTGAATCCTTTGTTCCGGGAACCTGGTCCGGAAAGGTCCAAAAAATCCAACATCCGTCCGGAGAACATATCAAACCCCAGCGAAGCGTCTAGCGGCGGCGATGCTAGAAACCAAAGTGTTTTGTCGTTCGGACATTCGCGAGGCTCCAAATGCCGATCCGACTTCGCCACATCGTCCGGGAATGCCAAAATTACCCTAGGGACCAAGTTACACGGTCGGTTTTGCAAAAGAAAGAAACACTTACGCCCTACATTGCGGTGATTCATGCCCACCTCCTAGACCAATTGACTACGAGTGTGTTGCACATGAGATAGTTTGGCGCTTCTTCGAGAAGGGGGTGGGCTTACGGCCACAAAACTTGGTCCCCAGGGCAATGTCGACGCGTTCGAGTCCATTGGCGTAGAGATGGATCACGGTTCGAGAGGGGAAGTTGCCCGTCCCGTCGCCGTGGCCTTCGGAGAGGAATTTTTGGGGCAAGCCGCTTCCGGTGGTTTTAGGGTCCGTGCTCGCATCAACACCCCCCTCTACCTCAAGACACGGCGCGAAGGTCCTAGTCAAATCGACAAGGATAGAGCCTCCAAACGTAAACCCTATGAGTTGCCGTGTTCTAGCGGGGTTTGCGCTTTGGGTGCCGAGTTTTGGTCTTTTGCACTTGGGGCGTGGCCCGATCACATGCGCTTGAGAACGCCAAACAAGCGAACCCGGCGGAATGAGTTTGGACCGTACTCCTCCCCGTTGTGGCGGTTAGAATTCAAGGGCGCTTTTGCAAGTAGCAAGACATTAAGAATTCGTAATTAATGCATAGTACGGACTTAAATTCTGATTTTTTGTCTTCGACTAGCTTCCTAAGTCGCCGCCAACATACAGCCAACTTTCAAAAATTTTGGATATGGTTTAGATCAAATAGTTTGCACTAGAACGGTCCGGGCAGCTGTTGTTGGGCAGCCGGTGGCACACTTGCCCAAGTCAAACAAGGCCAGGACCTTGCAAGGCCTCCTCATTAGAGGGAGAGTCCGAACCCCGGGAGGCGAGCCCCAAAAAGCCCCGAGGCGCCTTTCTTGGCAGCCGCCCAGGGGCGTCGCTAAAGACCACACTCCCGGATCTCGGTTCCGTGATCCGGCCAGTTGAATCCTTTGTTCCAGAACCTGGTCCGAGAAGGTCCAAAAAATCCAACATCCGTCCGGAGAACATATCAAACCGCCAAGCGCCCCGCGGGCGATATAGAAACCAAAGTGTTTTGTCGTTTGGGACATTGCGGAGGTTCGAAATGCCATCCGACTTCGCCACATCGTCCCAATGCCAAAATTACCCTAGGGACCAAGTTACACGGTCCGGTTTTGCAAAAAGAAATAAACACTTACGCCCTACATTGCAAGATTCAGCCAGCCACCTCCCTAGGCCAATTGACTACGAGTGTGTTGCACATAAGATAGTTTGGCTTCTTCGAGAAGGGGTGGGCTTCTGCCACAAAACTTGGTCCCTAGGGCAATGTCGACGCCGCGAGTCCATTGGCGAGAGCGGATCCGGGTTCCGAGAGGGAAGTTGCGGTCCATCGCCCTGGAGGCCTTCGGGAGAGGAATTTTGGGGCAAGCTGCTTCCGGGTGGTTTTAGGGTCCGTGCTCAAGGAGAAGGGGGTCAACACCCCCCCCCTACCTCAAGACCTGTGGCAAGGTCCTAGTCAAATCGACAAGGATAGAGCCTCCAAACGTAAACCCTATGAGTTGCGAGGGTTCTAGCAGGGGTTTTGCGTTTTGGGTCTTACGTTTTGGTCTTTTGCACTTGGGGCGTGGCCGATCACATGCTGATTGAGAACGAAGCAAAAGCGGGCCCAGCGGAATGGAGTTTGGACACATGTACTCCTCCCGTTGTGGCGGTTAGAATTCAAGGGCCGCTTTTGCGGTGGCAAGACATTCGTAAATTAAGTAATTAATGCATAGTACGGACTTAAATTCTGATTTTTTGTCGGCCTAGCTTCCTAAGTCATCACCCGACATATAGGCCAACTTTCAAAATTTTGGATAAGGTTTAGATCAAATGCGGCTGTTGTTGGGCAGTAGAAGCTGCACACTTGCCCAAGTCAAACAAGGCCAGGACCTTGCAAGGCCTCCTCATTAGAGGGGAGAGTCCGAACCCGGGGAGGCCCCCAAAAAGCTTCCCGAGGCAGCCTTTTCTCGGCAAAGCCAAGCCCACGGGGCGTGCGCTAAAGACCACACTCCCGATCTTGGTTTCCGTATCCGGCCGTTGAATCCTTTGTTCCGGGAACCCGTCCGAGAAGGTCAAAAAAAATCCAACATCCGTCCGAGAACATATCAAACCGCGAAGCGCCCCGGCGGCTTATTATAGAAACCAAAGTGTTTTGTCGTTCGGACATTGCGGAGGTCCGAAATGCCGATCCGACTTCGCCACATCGTCCGAATGCCAAAATTACCCTAGGGACCAAGTTACACGGCCGGTTTTGCAAAAAGAAATAAACACTTACGCCCTACATTGCGGTATTCAAAGCAGCCCACCTCCTAGGCCAATTGACTACGAGTGTGTTGCACATGAGATAGTTTGGCGCTTCTTCGAAAGGGGTGGGCTTCGCCACAAAACTTGGTCCCTAGGGCAATGTCGACGTTCCAGTCCATTGGCGAGACGGATCACGTTCGAGAGGGAAGAAGTTGCCCGTCCGTCGCCTTCGAGAGAGGAATTTTGGGGCAACCGCTTCCGGGTGGTTTTAGGGTCCGTGCTCAAGGCCAACACCCCCTCTACCTCAAGACACGGCGCAAAGGTCCTAGTCAAATCGACAAGGATAGAGCCTCCGAAACGTAAACCCTATGAGTTGCCGGGTTCTAGCGGGGGTTTGCGTTTTGGGTGCCGAGGTTTTGGTCTTTTGCACTTGGGGCGTGGCCGATCACATGCGCTTGAGAACGCATAAAGCAAAAGCGGAACCCGGCGGAATGGAGTTTGGACTGCACTCCTCCGTTGTGGCGGTTAGAAGTCAAGGGCCGCTTTTGCATTAGCAAGACATTCGTAAATTCGTAATTAATGCATAGTACAGACTTAAATTCTGATTTTTGTCAGCTAGCTTCCTAAGTCATCGCCAACATCTGGGCCAACTTTCAAAATTTTTGGATATGGTTTAGATAAATAGTTTGCACTAGAACGGTCCGGGCAGCTTTGTTGTTGGGCAGCCGGCCGCACACTTGCCCAAGTCAAACAAGGCCGGGGGCGTGCAAGGCCTCCTTATTAGAGGGGAGAGTCCGAACCCCGGGGCGAGCCCCAAAAAAGCTTCCCGAGGCGCTTCTTTCTGGCGGCCTCACGGGCGTCACGCTAAAGACCACACTCCGGATCTCGGTTCCGTATCCGGCCGTTGAATCCTTTGTTCCGTGAATGCAGTCCGAAAGGTCCAAAAATCCAACATCCGTCCGGGAGAACATATCAAACCGCGAAGCGTCCTGCGGGCGACATTGTAGAAACCAAAGTGTTTTGTCGTTCGGACATTGCGGAGGCTCCGAAATGCCGATCCGACTTCGCCACATCGTCCGGAATGCCAAAATTACCCTAGGGACCAAGTTACATGGTCAGTTTTGCAAAAGAAAGAAACACTTACGCCCTACATTGCAAAGATTCGCCACCACCTACTAGGCCAATTGACTACGAGTGTGTTGCACATGAGATAGTTTGGCTTCTTCGAGAAGGGGTGGGCTTCGGCCACAAAACTTGGTCCCTAGGGCAATGTCGGCGTTAAAGAGTCCATTGGCGAGACGCGATCACAGTTCGGAGAGGGAAGTTGCCCGTCCGTCGCCCGCCAGGCCTTCGGAGAGGACTTTTGGGGCAAGCTGCTTCCGGGTGGTTTTTAGGGTCCGTGCTCTGGCGTCAACACCCCCCCTCTACGTCAAGACACGGCGCAAGGTCCTAGTCAAATCTGACAAGCATAGAGCCTCCGAAACGTAAACCCTATGAGTTGCCAGGTTCTAGCAGGGTTTGCGTTTTGGGTGCCGAGTTTTGGTCTTTTGCACTTGGGACGTGGCCAATCACATGCAGTTGAGAACGCCGAAAGCAAACCCAGCGGAATGGAGTTTGGACCAGCATCCTCCCGTTGTGGCAGTTAGAAGTCAAGGCCCGCTTTTGCAGTAGCAAGACATTCGTAAATTCGTAATTAATGCATAGTACGGACTTAAATTCTGATTTTTTGTCAGCTAGCTTCCTAAGTCAGCTAGCTTGTTGAGATAAACTACATCTTCGCATGTTGGTAGGGTATTAGTTCTCATAGCAGGGGACAAAATTAAAAAAATAAATATATATATATGTACTATTGGTGGAAACCTAACCTTTTTAAATCTAACAAAATAAAATTTTAAGATAAACTACATCTTTGCATGTTGGTAAGGTATTAGTTATCGTAAGCGGTAAGGTATTACTAGTTATCATCATCATATTATATACCTCATAGCTCAACGGATGTACCACAAAACATTGAACATTTTCATGGTGGTATATTTCATAACTTTAACGGGTGTAGCAAGTCAAATAAACCCCTATCCAGTTAAATAAACCCATGTATCAAGTGTACATGCATTCTATAAAAAAAAAAAAAAAAAAAAAAAAAAATACGGGTTTTTTTTTTCGTCGTCGTCAAAAAAAAACGTCGTTACAAACATCGTTCAACGACGTTTTTTGTCGTCGTTAACGACGTCACGACGTCGTTAAACGACGACCTGTGATTTAAATCGAAAACAGGCGGCAATCCCGCCGCTTATTTTCGAGCAAGCAAAGCTTATGGAGGAGCGTTTTTTGAGGCGATTTTCGGCGCGGATCTACTTTGGGGTCTATTCTAAGTGTAAGACAAGCTTCTTAAGGTATGTGCATGGATCAACCAACTCGTTTTTTGAATCTAAACTTGTTTTTGGGTAGATTTAGGGCTTTTTGTATTTGTTGTTTGTTCTTCCTTCAACCTTCATTCTTCCTCCTCTTGCGCTTCATCTTCTTCAGATTCTTCCTCCCCATTTTCGGGTTCCTCCTCTTCTTCTTAGCCTTTTTCTTCTTGAGAATTCTTCCATTCTTCTTCTAATTTTTTCCCATCTAAGAAGGCGTCGTTAAAAGATCGAGACCCTTCTTCTTTCCAAAATTTTTCCTTATTAGTTGTTTTATACTATTTCTTTCTAATCATTGAATTTTTTTGTTTTGCATGTACACTCCTAGCAAAATGTGTTGTTCTTACCAAAACAAGTTGGCACCTCTTCCGTGTAAGGATTTAATTTTTTTCAATACGCTTAATAAAATACTAATGCTTTATTTAGGTTAAATTGTTATCCAAGAAGGGGACGTCATTGAAACCAACCCTCCCCATTGATTTTCCATATTTTTTTCCTTTAAGTTGTTTATTTATACTAATATTTTACTAATCATTGAATTTATTGTTTTGCATGTACACTCCTAGCAAATCGTTGTTTGTGCAAAACAACTTTGCCTATTGTACCGGGTAAGTATTTAATTTTCAATATGCTTAATGTATTGATTAATGTATTTAGCTTAATTTATTGATTAATGTATTTAGCTAAAAAAATTGGGGCTTCATTTATTTTTGTATTTTTTTAATATATTTAAGCGACATCATTTAATGACGTTAAAATCTTATATTTCTTTATTGGTTAAATTCATTTTATAGGCTTTAAATTAAATGTATTAACTTCATTCATAATAAATGTGTATTTTTTTCAATTTATAAAAAAAAAAAAAATTAAAAAAAAAAAAAAAAAAAAAAAAAAAATTTTTAATACACGTAAGCAACGTCGTTAAACGACGTTGCTTAAGTGGCTGCCACGTCAGCAACGGCGCTGGCAACGCCGCTGCCGCCCGACGGCGTGGTCGCCGCGTGTGCGTGGACGCCGT
This sequence comes from Isoetes taiwanensis, assembly GCA_021234155.1. Taxonomy (NCBI): domain Eukaryota; kingdom Viridiplantae; phylum Streptophyta; class Lycopodiopsida; order Isoetales; family Isoetaceae; genus Isoetes; species Isoetes taiwanensis. The sequence goes on along the minus strand of JAJEKV010000045.1, from coordinate 3,032,817 downwards.
TAAACGACGCCAAACACGTCATACCACGCCGTCGACAACTTTCACGCCACGGCCGCCCGCGGCCGCGGGTGCCGTGGCGTACGTAATGCGATGGCGCCGTTGAACGACGTCGTCAGTCGCCGCTTTAAGACGCCGCAGTTGCGACGCGTATAGCGACGCATAAAGATCGTTTATCGACGCTCCGACGTCGAAATAGACGTCGTTTATCGACGTTTTGACGTCGATCATCGACGTCTAAACGACGTCTGGATGTCGTAATAGACGTCGTAACAGGGCTTTAATTTTGTAGTGTAGGAAGCTACTTGCAAAGGATTCAACATACTTGGTCATTGCCTTGTTCTTACTTTGTCTGACAGAGAAGAGAAAAATAGCCAAGGATGGGCTTAACTTCTCTATTTTCAACATACTGTTTGAAATAATAAGGTGGGAGAGAACAGAATACAAAAAGTTCTACGCCATGTTAAGAAGCTATGTTAATCTTGTTTTTTTATTTGCAGTGGATATGGCAATGTGGGTTTGTCTGTAGGCTAGAGCTGCAAATTATCCAGGGCCACATCCTGCACAGAGGTGCCATTCTGTTTGTCTGGATTGTTCACTGTTACTGGCAAACTGGTGGTTATAGTGCTGATGCTCCTTGGAAGACACAGGAACATGTACCAGAATATTGATGCAGCCATCACATTCCCATAATAAATTGTTCTTTTAAGATTGATATCCCTATTCCTTGCAGTGGTTCCATTACATAAGATAAAAGAAATATTTACAAATCCAGTCGTACAAATGTAGTGGATGAAACATTTGCCTTTTGGAACTCAAAGGAGATTGCGGAAGTCTTCAGGCCCTATATGTTGCATTTCTGGTCTTCAGGTGGCATATATTTTGGCATATCTTGTCTTGAGGTCGCATATATGGCGCATTATGTACATGCTTAGTATCGTACCACGACTGATGATTATTTTGTTCGTATTTTTGTTAAAAGGGATCGTCCAAGTGAGTGACAAACTCTGTACAAAAAAAGCATTAAGCCAAAAACTAGTTTCCAGTCGGAAAATGTGAAGAATTCCATGGTTTTTTACCGAAAAAACTTCCTGAGAATTTTCGTTTACATCGGAAATTCTTTATTTTAACAAGTAGGCTGCAAGGGTTCCCCGGAATTTGTCATTCACTGCGTCCAACTACCGCAACTACGTAAAGACGGGGCCAATCCAGCCTTTTCGCTCAATCAAATCACGCCATCTATACCACTTTTAAACCCGAAAAATAAGGTAGCAAGTCTCCTACATTTTTACTAAACATTCCAGCTATTTTACGCGAGGCTTCGTGTTGCTTACTCGTTGTTCTCGTGTTCCTTACGGAGTGAGATAATCTTACCCTAGATTGGATCCAGTCCTCCGGGATCCCGCTGTCAACATGATCCTCTCCTCTGAGATCCCGTTGTTAACTGCGCAATTAATGGGTGACTGCATAGTTTAGGGCCAATTTTGGGCCCCATGGTTGATCTCTGATAGCAGCGGCGCTATGATTCCTCCTTGGCTCCTACCTAATGCTCTTCTCCAACCCATTCCGACCATGCCTGAAGTTATCCCATTCGATTCGGTGGAGAATCGAGGGAGAAAAACGAACTGCAAAAAAACTCTGATTTTCTTTATAAGGGGCCGCAGTTTTGCGCAATAACTGCGTAGTAAGGTGGGATTCCATCCTCCGGGATCACACCTCCGAGGGATCCCGTCCTCCGGGATCAGGCCTCCGGGATCCCCCAATCCAGGGTAAAATGATCCTACATTGCTTACTCACTGTTTTGTTTTGTTTTTTTACCCGCTTTGCTTAGAGTTGATTAGATCGGGCCCAGCCATCCTTTATGTTGAGTAAAAACCCCCTGGGCTTGATTCTAAAGGGTTAATCCAGTCTCCCCCCACCGCGGGTCGGCAGAATTCGACAACATTAACCCTCTAGGATCAAGCCCAGAGGGGCTTTCTCTTATCCTGAAATGTTTTTAGATTTGAAAAACATGTTCAGGAACAGATATGTCAAATGCTATGTTAGAAATTTAAATTAAGTCATCACATATATGAAGTATATGACTGAAGAATGGTTACAGAAGACCTCCTGAGATGGGCATGAAATAATTGACAGAATGGCAGAATGATCTTGGGAGTACAGCATCATAGATATTCAGGTTCATATGTTGGAAAATAAGGCATGACTATAACGTTAGGAGGACTTAAGGTGAAATATTTATGTGGTCAAGGCATAGATTAATGATAAGCATTGTTATCTTAAGCAACTACTATTTAAGGTTACGAATGCCTAGCCTTATTATTTGAAGCTTAGGAAGTCTGGTGAAGACACGATTGTGTCAACCGATTGCCGACTCCCAGTCGACCGGATGATGCACTAGATAAATTAAACAAGTATGATGATGAATGTACAGGTTGAAAATCACAATTGTTGGCAGAGAGCATAATACAGTCGAAGGATATTATTCATTGAACGATCTGATTAAGTAAAATGCGCTACAGTGTTTAAGTTATAACCATTGCTACAGTGTCAATAATATGATTATTCTTCATGGTTGCAATCTACAATATATTTGATACTTAAAACGCATTGGTTAGCAGTGCCTAGGCATGTTTGCTATAGAAATATAGTGATTGTATCTTATTTGCCTTTTAACAATTATCATTGGTATCAGAGCAGGAACATGTCAAGTCGATTTGGAGCAAGTTTATTAAGCAGCGTAGAAGTGTTCAATGGAAGGTCAGGCTTCCAGGTGTGGAAAGATTCAATCAAACACATCCTGGAAGTTGAGGAATTATGGGATCTGGTAGATCCAGACAATGATGAAACTCAGAATGAGTTAAAGAATATTAGCAGGTCTGCAAGTTCAGTCAATGTTGCTAATGTTGCTGATACAGGTGAAGCAAGTGCTGGAGGTGCAGTGATTAGTGTCGGAGCAGGAAGGTTTGCATATGTAAGACTCAAAGAGGCACATGGGATCATTACATGCAAAGTAAGTCCCACAATCAGGTTTAAGCTTAGGAACAAAACACCCAGACAAATGTGGAGCTTTCTACTTAAGCACTTTGAGGAAAAAACATCGTCTTATATTGATTTGCTAGAAAAAGAGTTGCGGGACTTGAAACTACAAGAAGATGGAGATGTTTCACAATTCTTTAATACTTTTGATAATATCATAGTTGATCTGGCTGCAGTAGGAGTGGATGTTTCTGAGAGGAGTCAAGTACTCCAGATATCCAGAGCTATTGCTGAAAATGACCAACTAGCATTGTTCATAAGAAACATGAGCAAGACTCGTGATGAAGCTGAGATTATTCTTAGAATAGAATATGAGCAGAAAAGGATTTCAAAGAGAGAAGAAGAATCAACAGAGGTTCTTTTTGCTAGTAAGACAAACAAAGGAAAGTGTTATTACTGTCACGAGACAGGCCACTTCAAAAGTGACTGCCCAAAACTCAATATTGACCAGAGTTGCTTCAATTGTGGTGGTAAGGGTCACATAGCAGCAAAAGATTATGGGAGAGGAAAAGGGAAATATTTCAGAGGAGGAAGAAATCAAGGCAATAGAGGTCGAGGAGGAAGGAGACCAACCACAGTCAATCTAGCACAAGAAAAAGCTCAAGAGGTGAAAGAAGTAGAAGACGAGAATGAGGTAAACTGTACATTTGCTATTCTAGATAAAGATGTTGGAGCTAATGCTGCATGTGACATATTTGTAGTTGATAGTGGAGATGAGAGATCATTAGTTCAATCTACTGATCTGCTCATGAATTTAAAGCAAGCAAATTCTCGAAAAATCCAGGTTGGAAATGGAGATTTGCAATCAATTGAAGGGGTTGGATTGCTGCAACTTACTGATCTTCAAGGGAATATAATTGATATACAATATGCCTTGTGTGTCCCAAGTATCATAAAGAATTTGATCTTAGTCAGTCAACTAGTTGATCTAGGGTACAGAGTCACCTTTGACTCTACGGCATGTAAATCTTGATAATGAATTAAAGTTTCTGGCTCAAAGGCACGGCAATCTATTCCAACTTAATGGTGTGACTAGTTCAAGTATATTCTCAGTCAATATGCATGATATAAAATTGTGGTACAACCGTCTTGGACACAGAAACTGCAACAACATAAGATTTCTAGCCCAAAAAGGATGGATAAATTGCAAAGATGTGAGCAAAGAAAACAAACTCATCTGTGAGGGATGCAAGCTTGGGAAGATCAACAGATTGCCATTTACTACGTCCAAGCATAGAGCAAAAGATGTTCTTGAGTGATCCATACTGACCTATGCGGGCCTTTGAATATTAAAAGCAGATTTCCCAGTCGGAAACATCGAAAATAAGCTCCTGCCTCAGCTAGTCGCGAGCCTCCCTTGGAGTAGATTGAAGGATCTGCTGCATCGGGCCTAACTTCTCTGGCACATTGAATCTCACCTTCTTTTCTGTCTCCTGGAACGGTGATTGCTAAGAAGGACCCGGACTAAGAGAGCGAGCCCTGTGTGACGCATATGTCTTGCCTGAAACAAAACTGGCAGGACGTGGATAAGATGACTTTGGCATCCTCCTCCAAATTGAGGGCTTTTGCCTCGGCCTCGGCCACAATTTTTGGATCAATGTGGCGCGCACCATCTTCCGCAAGGCTGGTGACAATCCTTCAATGTAGCCCTCTATGGCATGGCGCTCATTGATTCCTAGTACATACAGGCGCAGTCGCATGAATTCACCAGTATAGGCCTGGACAGAGAGGGCACGTTACTCCCAACGATAGAATGTCTGTATCTGCTTACACCTGTATGCCTTGGGGACATAGTGGAATTTAAAGGCTTTTGCAAAGGTTCTAAATTTGCATCTACCCCTGTTCAAGCCATGGGATCTCGCATAGCCTTTCCACCAAATTCTGGCTGATTTAGTGAGGTTGGTAGTGGTTACCTTGCCTACGTCCCTTTCAGCCATCCCGTAAGAGACTCCAAATTCGCGCATCTCATCCAACCAGGATTCAATATCCACTCTCGAGCGGGAAGTACCTGAGAACTGGGCAAGTTTGCAATTCTTCCATATACTTGTCATGGCGGAGTCCATTGTCTTCTGGTAGTCTTTCTTCCAAAACTTTACATGGTCGCGATCAGAAGCAGCGGAGGCTGAAGAGTCAGATGAGTTTGAACCGCTATCTGATGACGAGGAACCGCTGGCACGTTTTGTGGAGTCGGCATGACCAGTGCATGGTTTGGAGTTTGTGCTGGCGGTGGCAGTTGAGGGATCTCCGCAGCTGCCTCTAGGCCATAGTATTGAACCACAGGGGGAGTTGACCGTTACAAAACATACTGCTGGAGTTGGGCCATCTGACGTTTCATTATCAGAAGCTTCTGCTCAGGTGTTCAGCATTCTGGTTCAACAGGAGTGGCCCACGATGGGTTTCTGGTACCATCTATATCATAGAGAAGGAACGGTTGGATTATAGAGGAGAGGTAAATATGAATTACTTCAAAAGAAATGGTGTAAACCTAATTAAAAATTATGCATCCCATTTTACTCGAAGGAAGTGAAAGGAAATACAATGTCGGATAATAGAGCAATAAGCTTTAATCAAAATGTGTCACCAATGGTGATTACAAAATAATATGATGCCGACCGGCATATATAATAATCATAATATTTAGATACAATAAGAATGTTGTCAAAACTACGAGCTTGGGCCAACATCATCTTCCATCGGCGTAGGAGGCTCCGGTGGTTGTCGCTGGCGGAGCAACGCGACGCTGGGACTATGGTAAGGGCAACTGCTGATGCCACTTCCGGAGAGAAGGCGGTGGCCAAGGGTGCTACCACGAGCATCTTCATACTCATCCAGGCAGCAATATCTTGGCCTAGAGCATCAAGTACAAGGTCCCGGTTTACCGCAAAGATCGACTTTAAAAATAAAGGACGTACCTTAGAAACCTTGGCGAAAACTCTAATCTGCCATTTTGAATCACCGGTGAAAAATTTTCTATTTCTAAATCGTTATGTGTCTGCCTGCCAAACAAACGGGTGTGTCTAAGGCACTTCCGGTGGCATCATCAGAAAAAATGCCACTTGAAAAACACAGGGCTTCTGGTGGGCAACCAGATAAAATGAGTTTGTCTGGCTAGTGCACTTCTAGCAGCATCATCAAGAAAAAATCCCTCTTTCAAATTCAGCCTCTTAAAAACACAGGACTCTCTGGTGGTTTCAAGAAGGCATCTGGAAAAATAAAGCAAAATCTTGGAATGAAGAGGATAAAATGATGCAGATGAAAAGGGCCGATTAAGCAGACTAAAGGAAAATCCTTCTTAATCGCTTATGTGTTTCTAAAAAGTCTGCTTCTAAAATCGATGGTAATCGAAAGTTCTCATGGATTTCCCATGACACAAGAGCCAGATTAACAGACGCAGAACCACCATGAGCATTACGGAAATAAGGCAGAGATTGTCCTAAATTCTCCGATTATCAATCTGCAAGGAAACACCTCCAGACCTCTGCCCCCCGCATATACAAGCAACTCAACCAAAAGTGGAGATCCTATTCCCACCTTCCGTTCAGCTCGCATAAAATCCATACCTCCAACCGTCCTCAAGGATCCCTCAAATCCCAAAATTCCACAGCTCTAAACAAAGAATATGCCACAATATTCTCAAATCATGGGCCTCTATCTGTCCCTCCCCACACTCCCCAAAGATTGCCCTATGGGCAACCCAAAAAGATAGAGTCCCAAAGCTAGAAATTAATGACACGAAACTAAGTTAAGAGGGATAGAAGGTGAAGCAACGAAATTGAGAAAACAACAAAAACAGAATAGCTGGATCAGACATGATCTGAAGTATTCGACCACAACAACTAATGAATTCAACAAAGCGACTGCTACATCCACCAAAGATTGCCGCTACATGAACTACACTCCCCAATCCGGCTCTGCTGGATCCTTGTGTCCCTGCAATCCAAATATATCCGGATGAGAAATGATTCAAAAACAAATCTCCACCACAAGCAAAGGCCTATCTGGCCTAGATTTGCACCTAAATAAAAAAGCGACGATCTATTCAATATATATAAATACTGACTTGTAACACAAAATCACAGACATTGGTTGATAATCAGAATGGCTGGGAATAGCCTTGGATAAGTTGGACCTAGACAAGTACATAGGATGGGGATTATCTAAGGCAGATCGAATCCATCTCTGCATCAAAAATCCTTGTGCTGCAAGACCAATCACATAATCTGCCATCTTGCATGGAAAAATTTGATTCCTGCAACAACAAATAACTCTACTGTCATCCAAGTTGGGGCCGACCTAGGTCGGCCCTTTTTTTCGAGCTTTTCGGACCTAGATCGCGGTCGGAAGCTTCCGACCGACGGTTGGGAGGGTCAAATTTGACCTAAATTTTTTTCCTCCTTTTCATTCTGCTTATCTTCTCTGCTGCCATATCTGTAGAGACAACAATATTTGGGCAAACTGGAGGCGCCAAACCATTGTTGGTGGCCTCTGTTTCCATCAAAAACTGAAGAGCCGAAGCCAATAATCGACATCAACAAATGGGTCGACCTCCCTTTTTGGCAAATAGCAACAAACTTGCTAGGATTCAATCAACAAGAGGATTCTAAAGGTGGGTTTACTATCTGTATTCTTCTTAAGATTTCTGTACAACATCATAGATAGCCTTTCTTAGGTCTTAAAAATGTTAATCCATCTAAAATTCCAAACCAACAGATATTTGATGTCTCGAGATTGCTCCTCCCTATTCGCAGGTTGCATCATAGTGAAAAAACTAGGCATCTTCTTCTACCAAAGACCTTGATCCCAATTTTTTCTGCTCTCTTTGCATTATCTCTGTATTGTTAAGAAGCATTGCCTATTCTAGTCCTGATGTGCTATGCTACACAAATTTTAAATAATGTACTAGTTGAGATCTTGAAAAAGAATATGAATTGTTGTTTCTTTTACATCTTCCATAGAGATAAATCAATAACATCTCCCGTAGAGATAAATCAATAACTTGCAGCATGAACTATAAATTCGAGTGCAAACATTAATTCTTGAGAGCATCTTATTTACCTTATCATTTAATTCTTGATAGCATATTTCATTATGCCCCCTTTCTTTGTTTCTTGTAGCTATGTATCTCTCCATTCCCTTTTATGCCATATTCTAACTCATGCACCTGTAGTTCTATTCGTAACCGTGTAAGTCATTTAGTGTAAGTTAATCTATTTGTTGTTTAATTAGGAATAGTAGTCGTTATAGATGTATTGAAGGTTGTTTATAAACTATCTGCATTAAACTACAAATTTAGATTTTAGCAAAATAGATCGGTAGGTCGGGGAAGAAATTCCCACCTAGGGCGGACTTCTCCCACTTAGGTCGGCAGGTCGGCTAGGTCGGTAGGTCGGCCCAACTATGCCGCCATCTATATTAATGTAGAACAAGAAAGAGGAAGTCGTGAGCATGCCTCTTCAATCGAATCGATCAGCAACCAACCAATATATCTCAGATGCACCAAAATTTGTGCCGCTCCATAGCTAGTTGCATGTATCAATAGCAAACAGAAAAAATCCATACCTTCCAAAAATCAATGGAGGTTAATCACACTGGTAATGAATTGGTCTGATATATAACAGGAATGACCTCTACTAATAATCGAAGACCTCCATCTATGCATGAGCAGAGCCCCCAAGGAAATTGAACCAGAAAAAGGGCATACGCAAACTAGAAATAGAATACTCAAAAAGCACAGTATCAAAAGTTTACTTGGGGATCATAATGAGCATTCAAAACGGCAGTTTCCACATATTAAATGGCATGCATCATCCAAAAGAAAAACGAATCATAATTTACAAACAAATTCTACATACAAAGAGCATATAAAACATGGATCTGAAGAAAAAGCATCTTTACGTGAGTAGCTCATTTGACATGAATAAAAATCGTAAAAAGTATTTGGATAGGAAGAAAAGCAAGAGGGGATGAAGACAAGTAAGATGGGTTGAAATTGAGCAGAAATAATCGTGGATAGGAAGAAAAGCAAGGGACAACTGAGAGTATGACTTATCAAAGGGCAATAGTGAGAAGACTGCCGATAACCGACTAATTGAAATGACAATACTTATATAGTGCCTGTCCCTCCCCAGAATCTCTAACTGATGGCTTGGATCAATTGTATTACTTGTTGAATCAGAATATTATACAAGGGAAGATGTATAGATTCACAATCAGAAAAGGTTACTAAGCCATGAAAGAAATCGTTGCACCAGTTTAAAAATTTGATTGAGAATATGATGCTAGCAAAACTCATTGATGAAGGCATAATAAAGCTAGGAGAGGATCCTTAAGGATTACCCCTCAATACAAGATCGGGTGCCTGATTGCTCGAGAAAATATCTTGAGTTCTTGGGATAGCACAATTTCTTTTGGTTTCTACTTTTTGGACACCGCATATCAATTTTGGCTGACGTGCTGGGTAGGCTAAAAACAAGGAAGGTTAGAATTGTAGGAATTCTTATAAGGGGAGTTAGGCAAGCTTGCTAAAGAGATTTCTCTCTAAATTGAAATGGAATGATAATTTCAAATGTTTATTGCAATCATATAGCCAACTCACATTTTATGTTACCTGCAATGCTACAGACAAAGTATTGCGATGTCTTATTCAGCATTCATCATCTTCTCCTATGATGTTGTAGAGGTAAATATTTGACATCCGAGATCAGATGACTATCCTTGAGGAGAAGTTGCTATACCAATATATTTTGTTTGTGCTCGGGGCCAAAAGCACTGGCACACTCATAGCCTGACCCATACAAATTATATCGACATAGCCATTACCTATGATGGATCCTTTGCAACGAAAAGAGCCTGAATATAGCATGGACAACTTGTCATGTCAATTAAAATATATTATAGACTTATATTCATCATATTAATAAGGCTCAAATGATATTTCTAGAGTGGTGTAGAAACATCTTCAAATAACAAGCCATTATTTATCTATTTAGTTGTTTTCTTACAACTTTTACTTGCATTGCCCACTATTAGCTTGAAGTTGTGCAACAACAGCTTGCACTACTGAATTAGGATCACTTTTACAACTGCATGTACTCCCAAAGTTTGGATTTTTGAAGTTACTTTGGCTACAACCGCTGCTTTTGAATGGCACACATACAATTTTGAGAAGAAGAGCATCTTTGAGACAAGCGAAGGAAGATGGAGTTGGGGGAGAGGGAGGTGATGGAGGGGGTGAGGGTGGCGGTGGGGATGGTGGAGGTGGAGCAGAAGGTGGAGGAGGTGATGGGGGTGGAGGAGAGGGTGGTGGGGGGTGGAGGTGGGGATGGAGGGGGGGAGGTGAAGGCGGAGGGGGGAGGGGTGGAGACGGAGGGAGGGGGGAGGGTGGAGGTGGGGATGGAGGGGAGGTGAAGGTAGAGGTGGTGATGGTGGAGGGGGGGGGGGGGGGGGGGGGGTGGAGGTGGTGGCAGCGGAGATGGTGGTGGAGAGGGCTTAGGTGGAGGCGGGGGGCAAAACTTGAGTTTGCTGCAAAAGAATGTTGCATAAGAAGGATGAAGGAGGAACAAGAGAAGAAGCGGGAGAAGGAGAGCCTTTTCCATAGCAAATTCTTGCTCAAACATATGTATGGGCTCTAATTTATAACGAGAGCCTAAGTTAGAGTCAAGGATGGTTCTCAAAGTCTAGGACTTTATTACTTTGGATTGGCACTAAGAGGTCATTCTTATAATTTCTATTGTTAGAATGCACTAACCTTAAAGTTTCACGTGATGCGTAGCTTTTAATAAAAAGGAACTTGTTATTCGGTATGGCCATTCTCATAATTTCTAGTCTTAGGATGGACTAAAGTTCCACGTAATGCATGGCTTCAATGCGTGCACCGGGCTAGAACAACCCATGAGATTTGATCCCTTGACTGATGATATATTGCAGTTGCATCCTGCAGAAGGAGCTTGGCCACGGACATCAGATGACAATCAGGTCATGCGCTATGGTCGACAGTTGCTTTTGCTCTGCAGTATCTTTGACCTGGTAATCTGCAATGGACTATACAATGGCCTTCCACTCGCATAAAAGCACTTGTAGGCGTGGAAAACCGGGGGGATCTAGTGTGGTGGACTATGTCTTTGGTGCCCGGCCGGGATATGCATGTCGTCAAGCACTTTCGGTGGGAACGGCTAATAGGGATGAAGAGATCGATTTCGGACCACTTACCACTTTACTTGAAGTTGGCTTGGCGAGGTTGTGCGAACCCCGGTTGCAACAACTCCTCACATGCCTCGGTGCGGTGGATTATGAACATCACGAGGGCTTATGCCCGGATACTTATAGATGACTGGCGCGAAATTTTGCAATATCCTACACTAGAGCAACCCAAGCGGGGGCGGCCGACCGATGTGCTTAGGATTGGCGAGCGAGAGGTGCTTTAGGATAAGCGCCCATGACGGACCTCGGCAGAACACAACCTTCCCACGTAATCAATGGTTTGATGCGAGAGTGCAAGGAACACAAGCGGCCGCTCCGCCAAGTCACCACCTTTCGCGCCCACATGCGATCGACAAGATTACCGCATCTTCCTTAAAGCTAAGAAAGCGGGTACATTGCGGCGCATCAAAGGGAATGTTTTACCTCACGGAACATCATCCCGGGACCTTCCGGCGAAGGGTTCTTAGAAAGCCAGATCTGACCATTGTGGAATATCACTCCCGCAATGGAGACAATACTTACAACAGCTATATGACCCTCGGGTGCACATGCGGCATTACCCTTGCAAGAAGGCCCGATCTTTGAAATTACGGTCGGACGTGGAACAAGGCTTGCGTGTCTTGCCAATGGGAAAGCCCAGGACTTGGATGGTATCTGGCAGAATTGCTTAAGTGGGCGGGGCCGTCCATAATACCGATCTTGTGACCGCCTTTGTTCAACAAGGCATTACTGAAGAAGGTTTCAGCTACGTGGACCAATAGCGAGTTGTTCCCATATATAAGGCGGTGACCCACAATCACCAGACCAATTATCGAACAATCATGGTCAGTTCGGTGTTTGCAAAATTGCTTCTTTGGGATTCTCGGCGGCGGTATTTGTGAGGGTGAAGCGTGGCAAGTCGGGGGCCCTCACCCGGCGGGATTGAGACCAGCACTCAACCATTGACCACATCTTCCGTTCGCGAACTCGATTGAAGACGGCCAGGGAACCGCCGGGATCTATATTGTTGCTTTGTGGATTTTGAAGGCGTTTGACACCGTGCCTCGGGAAAAACTATGGGGGCGATGGAGCTCACCTTCTCTATCGGATCGTCGGGGCCAGTTAATATATCGATGATGTGGACCTCCTAGCTTACACACCCGCGGACATACAACGACATCTCGATGCCACGGACACATTCATGGCGCCCGATATCGCGTGTCAACCTCGCCAAGACTAAGGTGGTTTTCATATCATCTTCCGCGTCAATAGAGGGTCCCCTCCTTCGATTCACGAGGCCAAAATGTGGAAGTTGCATCCACATACAAATATTTGGGAGTGGAGTTTCCTTCTACTATACCTTTGGGACACATCCATACGGCTCACGAAAGTGGGCAGGGAAGGCACTATATGCAATGCAAAACAATAGTCATAGAGCGGAGTTGTATGATTGGGCCCATCGATCCGCGCGCTGTTCAAGGTCTTAGTGGAGCTGTCCTTTTTATACGGGGGTGGAAGTATGGGGCCCAAAAGGTATCACTTGCAACTTGGAATGACTTGGAACAGGTCCGAAAGCCTTCTTAGTAAATGAGCACTAGGGGTGAAGTCCATAAGTCCCATATCAAATTCTCTACCGCAGAGGCGAGGGATTCTTGCTTCTTGAAGGCCCTTGATCGCCACATTGTCTATTTTGAAGGTGGTCAATATGGGCGATGCTCGTCTCCCTAAACTAGCTTATATCATGGCAATGGAGCCGCGATGCCTCAAGGCTCTTGGAGGGAAAAAGAGAGCTCAATGGTTGGCTAGATGGAATGTGCGAGAGCATGTGCATACATGTGCAAACAGAGGCGCATCGCCATAGCTTGAGGCAATAATATCTTGACGATTGCATCCTCGGCAAGCTTTGGGATGACAATGCCCTTGAGCAGTCAAGGCGGCCACACTACGGCGCCACATAAATCCCCCATTGGACGAGGCCCGCAATGCTACTGCGTACCCACTTGCCCATGAAAAGGCGCTTGACTCATTGCCTCCATTCGCCTTGGGGGCACATCATCTTGAATTGAGACAGTGAGATGGATTGGTGAGCCACGCCCGGGATGAGCTCATCAATCTTTGCCAAATGGGAGTCATTGAGGATGAATCTCATACCCTTCAAAGTTGCCCAAAGATATGATCAAATTCGGACACGATATGATGAGTTGGTCAGGCCTGGCCAGCCGTTACATGTGACATTGAGCACAACATCCGTACGGGTGCTGGGATCATATCTTCGGGAGGTTATGGACATGCGAGATCAGCTATGTCCTCGGGCACACACTTGACATGTATATAAACATTGATGTATACTTGTACAGTTTGACAGCATTCTTATTACTGCCACGGTTTTTCCCTCGAAAACCCTTCGGGGCGGGGGTTTTTTAACCCGGGGCAAGAATAAGTTCTTTGCCTATATGGTCCCATAGGCCGATTGGCCTCAGTGGACGATAAAAAATCATTCTCATTCTCATTTAAAAACAAAGGAACTTGTCATTGGTATAGCATACACTTGGCGTGCTAATTTGAAAAAATAATTTGAAAAGTTGTCTTCTCCTTGTAAGTCGCTTTTATATTGGCCTAACATGGTGGGGACAATTTATGTCAGTCTCTATATAATTATTTATTCTAATTATGAAGGGTCTATTTGTGCCAATTATTATGGTTGTTAATATTATGACCTATTCTAGGTAATTTCACGGTTATGTTGGCAAATGATTTTTTTAAAAATTTGGTTAAAAGGAAAAAGTTTTTAAAGTTTCACGTAATGCATGACTTTAAAAAAAAAAGAACTTGTATTTCGGTATAGCCTACACTTGGCGCGCTAATTCAAAAAAAATAATTCGATAAGTTGTCTTCTCCTTGTAAGTCGTTTTTAGATTGACCTAAAATGGTGGGGACAAATTACGTCATTCTCTATATTACAAGAATTTATCGCGGCGGTCAAGGCTGCCGCAAACATTTCTCTTTCTCGACTCCCCTCCTTTTAGAAAAGTGAGTGATGCAAACGTTTTCCTCCACCGGTTCACTTATTGAATCGAAAAATGGATGCGGATTAAGCCCTAATTGCTGTGGATGAGGGGTTAACGACATCTGAATAAACTCAAAAGCATGTGTGTTTATGCAAATGCTTAACGAAGTGGGATGTTGTCAAGCCCTTGTGGAATTCATGTTTGATGCTGGAATATTAATATTTAGATAGTGGGGCTAATTAACCATTAATTTTAACAATGTAAGCACCAAAACGTTGGGGCTTTTATATCATAGTTTCAGAAAAATTGGGGTTTTATATAAGTAGAACTCAGATTCAAGCTCGAATAGAAGGTATAGTGGGATAATACCATGCCCTCTTTTCCCACTCCTTTTTTCCTCACCTTTCTACATAAATTTCCATCCAGGAATCCTCACCCTGCCGAGAAAGCTTGGCCTCCTCTGTGTGGCATTTTTTCTTTGTTGCTTCCATCTGGTACTGATCCAACAGATTAGTCTCTGATCCAACAAATTAGCCTCCTGTATAAATTTCCATCCAGGAATCCTCACCATGCCAAGAAAGCTTGGCCTCTTGTGTGGCATTTTTTCTTTGTAAATTATTGCTTCCATCTAGTATTGATCCAACAGATTAGTCTCTGATCCAACAGATTAGTCTTCGATTCATGGATTATGAACTCGGAGACCCAATTCCATGCCGGATTTAATTCGCCATGCTTCACCACAGTTTTTCTTCTCTGCCCTTTAAAATCCGCTGCAATAGGGGTATTTGATGCACCCCTTCCATCCCTCATCATCAAATTCGTTGCATTGCATACCTCCACAAACAGCTTCATTATTTTCTTCCCTTGATACGATTTTAAAAGAATTTCGTAGAAAATTCAGGCTCTGATATTGAATTCTCAATCCGCGTTGTAGTTATAAAACAAAGGCTCATCAAGAATTGTGTTAAGAACAACAATATTCATGCAATGCAGGCTCTCAGATGGTGCAATGATTCACAAACCTACAACACAATAAAAATGCAAATTTTATAGCAGTAACGGCCATGCCGAAACAGACGAAGCAGATTTAAATTACTCTGGCAACACCAACACAACAGAATAGAGTAGGACTATGGCGAAGGAGAGGGTTTTGTTGTAAATCCAAGCAAAGGCCACCACCATAGCCCCTTTCTGTAAATTAGCTTATCTGTCATCATTTATTGCTACAGAATTGAATTGGTTTGAATAGAATCTGGGTAATCTGAAGCGCACTAACCTACCACACATGATCACCACCATAGCCCCTTTCTGTAAATTAGCTTATCCGCCCTTGCTTTCTGCCATAGCTAGATCAAATCATCGTATCGCCCTTGAACAAAGAATCCGAGAATTTTTTGTTGTTCAGATCAAGTGCTCAATTAGAAAAAGGCCTAATTTTTTTGTCTTGCCATAGTGCGAAAAGAGAGGAAGTATTTGAACAAAAATATGATAGCAGTAGTGATGGTGGATTCGGCCAAGTTTCTAGACAGCGTTCCGTTTTGCTTCAAAGCCAAGTTTTGATCAGAAGATTCTAGGTTAACACAAAATTATTTACAAAATTATTTTCGGCCCATCCGGTTAGATTTTGTTCCATTAGTTGCAACGAAGCTTACATGCCTGATTATGCAACCAGATCCCATTGCAAGTTGCAAGCGAGATCTAGATTTGTGCGCAGGCCTGTCATGCATCAGAGCAATAAACGAAGAGGTTAACATGTCAGATTAAGCTGAAAATGTCGGCGGAAAAAAATTATATATAAACACAGAAAAAGCAAAAAGAAAAATAAGAAACTATATTATATGAGGTCTATTTGTGCCAGTGGCTAAAATTATGACATATTTTAGTTAATTTCACGGTTATCTTCCTACGACAGTGCACTTATTTTTTCCTTCATAAAGAATAATTACTTGATGAGATGTCAACGTCATTTAACGACGTGATGTGCATGTAGCATGACACACAGGCCTGCCAACTTGGCAATATCAGCAGGCCATGCAAGCAATGTTGACATGTAAAACCAGCTTTCTGACTCTAGACTTTCCGGCTTCTTCGGTCATGGAATTAATAGTGCTACCATTAAATGGCTAGTCTTCATGAGTAACCACGGTGGTAAATTATAGTTGATTAACACCACTTGCCAAGTTGACCACGCGGCCGATTGACATCCATAAGGATTAATGCCATCCGTTGCCAACCCTAATCTGAGATTTCGTGACTCCCTTCCAAATTTTGGACATGTTTCATCAATATGCTTCCATTGCTTGCTGTCACTAACCACGCGAAGTACATTATCACTTGATGCATTAGCGGCACACCAACTCATGAGCGAAGCTAGAGATTCACATCGGAACAATAGCCTTATGTGAGGGATCAATGGAAAGTAGCGAACCACCTTCATCGGGACGACCTTTCCCTTGGCATCTGCGATGTACCTAGAGGCACCACATTTAGGGCACGTTTCTGTGTTCTTGTAGATATCATCCTGATAATATACCATGCAATCATTTGGACAAGTATGAATTAAGATGTTGAACTATTTTTGTAGAGGTTCGAGTCTCTACATTTCATATTCTAAAACTTTAGGTGAACCTGTATAGAGATGAGTCCCCCATTTCATATTCCAAAACCTTCGGCAAACCTCTATTTCAAACATCAAAATCATAAGCGCCTCCAAAACCTTTGGCAAACCTCTATTTCAAACTTCAAAATCATAAGCGCCTCCAATCATAAATGACCATAATCAAAACCAGAGGCATTCAGAGGCCCCAACATAGGATCTGGGCCTAAGATGGACGGATCCAGCAATTGAGGTAGTCCACTCAAGACTACTGATGCATGTGGGCTAGCAATGAGATTGAAGGAAATGCTACAAAAAGTGTCCTCGAACAAAATTCGAAGAAGTGCAATACATTCTGTGACTGCGCCCAAAGGGGATCTAATGTCCATCAATCACACCAACAAAACTGACATGACTACGCCCAAGGGGATCTAATGTCCATCAATCACACCAACAAAACTGACATGCTCAACTATGCTCCTAGGGATGGCATCTTAGAAGTGAACATACTTTCTATAAAGCAAGCATTTGGACCACTATGCGCCATTGGTTCCAACCTCTCAACCTCTGACTCCAATGATATTGAGAAAAAACATTCCTTCCCGACCTTATCCAATGGAATAAACCCTTCATTACATGTGGAAGGGTATGAGAAATGGCGGCCAGCCATCAAGAGACTCCTACTATTCGGACAGGCCTCTGGAGTTTTCTGACTGGTTTGGATGCTTAACAGGATATCCATGAGCAATATGACCAGCTCATCCACAATAGAGGCAAAGATTAGCCTCTCTCCAGTGCTGCTTCTCGACAGAAGACAAGGGCCCTTGAGCCACATGATCAATCTGCATAGGTACAAGGCCATCTGTCTTAGAGGGCATGGGTGGCACAAAAGCTGATGTAGCCACTGGTGCTTGCGAAATTGGAGAAGCGAGTTGATTTTGTCATTCTTGTCTACGTTCAAAAAAATGGTTATCACAATGATGACAGGTGTCTTATATATTAACGATATATATTAAGGACATATCATATAAAAATTACTGGGAAAGTGACGTGGAAATGACATGGACACTGTTGTCTCATTATCTAGCCAATTGTTTTTGGACATTTAAGCAAATAAGACTTTATCGATTTTCGACGGGCAAAAATGGGACATGTCTTAAGCTGGTTCCATGCTTTCAGGGTGCTTTCAAAACAAGACATCAAGACTGATGTAGAGATTGTTTTAGAGTAATCAGTGTAGCAAAATTGTTATAACAAAATTATTATATTTGAGGCCGATTTTATTTCAAAGCAGAGATTATGTAATTCTTTTGAACTTAAACCATAAAAAACAGAGATTTCAAAGCTTTACAAACAAAAAATGGTGTTGATAGGGTTAATGGCTGATTCTTGGCTACATCTCCGATGAGGCCACATATGAAGGATAGTAGGATTTCTCAGGATGGATTTCTAAGGAAAAACTAAAGGATACCAAAGAATTTCCATGGCCCAGGTTTGTCCAATTTTTTGGGGATCATCGTTATAAAGTGTTTTATAAATTAAGGACATGTCGCATAAAAAATAGTGGAAAAGGTTTTAGTTTGAGACATGACGTGGACATGACATGGTGTCTTATATGTTGACAGTTATATTTTATGCATGTCGTGGGAAAAGGGCCTAAGGATTAGAACTGAATGGATTTTTGGGAGGGCTGTATATATTGGACGCCGTTATGTTTAAGCCATGGGTATATTCGTGGCATATCCAGGTCTTTGATGTGATTTAGGGCTGGCTTAAACATGCCCGTCTGACATTTATAGCGTTGTGTTTTATCCAATAGGCATGTTACTATGCAAGTGACTGGAGAGGAAAAGAAAAAAAAGCATACTAGGTCAGACCTAAAAAAAAAAAAAAAAAAAAAATACCCACAGACTAGGCCTTTAAAAAAAATAGAGGTCGAGAAGTTCCCATGCGAAGACCACCTTTTACGGCAAATTGATTTCAATTACCATTGAACACTCTGGTTTGGCATCGCATTTCTCATTTTATCTTCTAGCCCCGTTTCTTCTAGCGGATCAACCAGTGAAAATCAAGTAAACAACTGGCCAAGCAGCCCCTGAAGATCAAGCAAGCTTGTTTCTTCACTGCAGCATAATAACACACTTCTTTCAACCTCGACTTCAACTTGAGACTTTTGCAGCCAGGCTAAGCCATGACTTCAACTTGAGACTTTTGCAGCCAGGCCAAGCCCATGGGAACGTGCCCTTAGACGCAATATAATGTTTAGATCTAGGAAGCCTTGGAGGTTGGAAATCCAAAAATAGTCCTAAATTGGCGTTGTTTAGAAAGCATCATACGTGGTTAGATGTACATCACATGTGGTAGATTTAATGAAGCTTTGTCAAGCACATCACATGTGGTAGATTTAATTAAGCTTTGGCCTTACAGTAAAAAGTAGTTGGTGTTGCTCTCTATAAAGGCTTTACAATCTTCTTATTAGTCCCACGCGTAACATTTTTTGTCATGGAGAACCCTGTTGGCTATGAAACAACAAGACATGATATCTAACTTTCACAACACCATTTGTGCCACTGCACTCTTGTCTACTTAAAAAATATTGCCCTGGCTCTAGAGTTCCGTCAGATTGCCATAGACACGACTTGGGATGATGTGGCCCTTCGAGACGATTTTCGAAGAAGGCTCTACGAGCATGTAAAAGATATTTCTTAGTGGACCAATCAAACTCTAAGAAATTTAAGACAAGCTTGCCATGGGAAAAGGGCCTTAGCCCAACCTCCAATGCTTCCCAAAATTGTTCTAATCCTTAGACCCAACCTCTTTTTGAAATGGTAAAAGGTACCCCGAAAACTTTGTTGAAATGTAAAAGATTGTCCTATTAAAAAATGGGGAACGTAAAAATCCTAGAAGGTGCACACAGGACGGTGCCTTCTTTGGCTCAAATCGGGTCTGGCGATTTTTTCAGCGATTTAATGAAAATCGCGATTTTTCGAAACTTTCGAAATGGCTTAAAGCGATTTTCAAATAAAAAGGTGAAAAATCGCTTAGCGATTTTAGTTTTCCCGCTTTCCGAAAGTCGGCTCGCCCAGGTGGTTTTAATAAAATGGAAAATAAACGCGATTTTTAAATTTATCGGCCGCCGGTCGGCCGATCCGGCGATCCGCCCGTGATCGATCCGCGTGGTCGACTGCTATCGAAATCGCTTAAAGCGATTTTTCCGGCCTCGTCGACCATCGATCCGTGAGCTCGACTATCGAAAATCGGCAAAGCGATTTTTATTTATCCAACGTAAGTATGCCTTGCTAAAGAGGAATGTCGGCGGGGAAAATAAAAAAAAAAATGAAAATAAACTTAGCGATTTTCAAATTTTTTATAAAAAGAGCGTGCCATATGCGTCGAGTCAAAGCGGCGCCTCTAATCCGAAGTTCGAATCTCCCCCCTATCTTGTTGAAATGGTGCTACGCTTAAAGACCACGTGGGCACGATATGTCCCTTCTACCAGTAATCCGCCTCCTCCTCCTCCCCCGAGGGACATCATCAGCAGTCCCCCTGCTCCTCCTCCAAGGGACAGAACCCCCCTCTTTCCTCTCCCTTTCACCATCGTCGCAAGAATGAGTGAAAGGGAGCTTGTCAACGCTTAACGTCCCGGAGCCCGCGGCTAAGGATCGTAGAATGGCTCAACGAGCCAAACAAAGATGAAACGATGTTAAATGTGCGATAATGATGCAAATGGTTATGTTAAATTGTCACGTCCGGGGATGGACAAAGACAATGTGTAATTTGCTTTTATGAATGGGAAAAAGAGAAGAAAAAGGAAAAAAAAAAAAAAAAAACCACTTGAAAATCGCTTAAGCGATTTTCAAATGTCATGTCAACAATCACCTTCAAAAAAAAATTGAAAATCGCTTAAAGTGATTTTCAATTCAATATAAAATAAGCATGCGTGTTTAAATTGAAAGGAGTGCTTGTTTATTCATGATAGGGTAAGAATATAGGGTTTTGCTCCTCGCTTTTGCAGCTTGTTTGATAGGGTAAGATTATAGGGTTTTTGCTCCTCGTTAACACATTCTTTTGGAACACTCAAAATGGCCGAAACAAGGCGCAGACGGGACACACCATCGCTGAAATGCATGCCTCATATTAGTGGGCCAATCTTAGCCCATGCGAATCGGTTGGTGAGGTACAAAAACAGATGAGCCAGATCCGAACGAGAGAAGTTAGCGCCCAATTCAATTTAAGCTCCTCAAGGTGATGGGTTCATATGAATGGCGGCGAGGAACAACTTCGGGGGGGAGCCGAGGAGTGCCTCATATCTTTTAAACGCCTTATTTACAGGGCAAAGGCACTGAAAAGGCTGCTGAAGATGGAGGAGGTTTGGATGCACAATACGTTCCGACCTGTGTTTAAGAAGCTTTACAAGAAGCAAAAAAGACTATGCGGGGCTATGGTAAACAAGCTCATCGTCGCCATGGTCATTCTATCAAGAAGTTTGGATGATTGGGCGGATCTGCAGACAAATAAGACATATTGATGAGTTCGATATGGAGGATCTCATCGAGGCTGAAGTGGGCATAGAGTGAAGCTTTGGTGTTTTCTATTATACGTTGTGTATTATGTGGTATGTTTGTTTGAATTAGCCATGTCTTGTGAGACCTATGTATTTTCTTCATGTGAAAGAATCTGAACAGGTTGAGAGAGTAGCACCAAAAATGTTTGACATCTATGTAATTTCGTTAATCAAGATTAACATAAGTGTTTTCACTCTTTTTCATTATAAAAGCATATGGTAGCCTAAAGCAAGAGGGAAAAAAAAAAAAAAATTGAAAATCGCTAGCGATTTTCAAGATCGATTTTGCGATTTTTCAAGATCTCGTCCCAGCAAAAATCGATAAGGTCTGTCGGTAGCCGAAAGTAGAAATCGCTTAAAAGCGATTTTCAAGATAAGGTCCACAAGAAAAATAGGAGGGAAAAAAATAAAATTTGAAAATCGCTAAGCGATTTTCAATTCAATAAAACAAGCCTTCGGGCTACCATATAAAGTGGAAAGCGCTTTTGGCGATCCGCCTTAGAGTTCCCGAGTTCTCCCAGGCATAGTGCAACTTGTTTGATAGGGCTTTGTTAGAATGTCTGATTGATTATGAGGATGAGGGTTCCTTTAGCGAGCTTCAGGGATGATGGCAATAGCGACTTATTGGGAGGATTCATCCCACCATTCGGGATGGGGATTGCTCTACACCGCCCGCTTGCGTGCGTGCACCTCGTGGGCCCCGGTGGTTCCAATGTTGTCTAAAGGAGGTGGTTCAGATGTATCCCGATCCGCGGCGAAAGTGGCTTAGGCAAGAACGGGCCCGAGGAGTTCTGTGCATGGGTATGTGTTCTTGAAAGCAACATATGATCTTATGATTGCTTCACAATGAAGGTAGACCACCAGATCCGGCGGCGACATCGTGATCGGGATCCCTTGATTTTCCTCCCTTCCACGTAGACCGCATGCTTGTTCTTTCCGAGTGGGCATAGATATGAGGGACCGGTGGGAGCAATACCGTGAGGGGCTATACGTGGAGTCGCCGGGTCATGTTTCCCTATTTGCATAGGGTGGGATCGCATCCACATAAGTGTGTGCCTTGGGTAGAGGATTGAACAATCTAGTGGCGCAAAGGTTACATTGACAATGGCCAAAGACTTGTCGGGACGCACCCCTAGAAGAAATAAGATCACAAATTGGGGAGACAGAGATAGCGAGGCACGGATCCCGCTTGAATACGCGGACCCGGTTCTGCGGTGTGCGGGGTTGCAAGGTTCGCATGTACATGAAGGATAATGACTTCCCTCAACATGACTAGCACTCGCCGCCCGATCGACATCGAGAGGGAGAGGTGCGGCGCGAGACCGTGTCCGCCTTTGTGCACATCCACACGCCGCATCGTGACTGGGGTGGCGGCCTGCCAGATGAGGGTGGGACGATTTTGCCCGCCACCGGTGGAGGAATCCCGCGCAGGGCCACAAACTTCTGTGCGGTCCGAGGGAGTCACGACGTACGCATCGATATAAGCTTCGCGACAAAGCATCTACCGAATGGCCATGCGCGGAGGACAAAGGAGCCGACCGGATATTTGCGCTGCCGCCAGCATCTCCGACACGATCCATAATGGGTTTCGCCGAGGTATGGTCTCTACCAGCTCACCTTAATCCGGAGCAGAAAGAGCTCGTGGCAGCTTAATGAGAAACGGAATGGCACAAAGGCCGCAGGGACATGGCGAAGGGGCGGTCCCATGCCTGTGGAGGAGACCACGGCAAATGAGCCGCCAGCCACATACTGGGCTTGACATGAGCCAGAGGATGTGGCGCCTCCTTAAATAAGTATCGAATGTTTGGTGAGCGAATGTCATGTCTAATTAGGCTTGTAATTGTCACAAGACTCACTTGTCTTGGCTCAACGCGACTATGTTTCAAAGCGGTGGCGAATGGCCGACCGGGACAGCCTTGAGGAGAACATAGAGGCCCCGCACATGCGTGAAAGGTCCTCTACCACCACCAGCCATTCGCTCCACGCCGACCGAACGCCCATGGATCCTAGTTCGCAAGATGACAAGATGCGAGGGGCGGCGATAAAGATGCGGTAAAAAAACCTGGGTGGGCCCTCGACCGTTATCTGCACCAACATGTGGCGATAATCATTCCACGCTAGCCGCGGTTCCAGCTTGCTTGCGGGTTGATATCCAGGTTCTACATGTCGTGGTAATACATAAGAAGGGGTCGCAGCAGAAAAAGAATGCATTACTTAAAAAGCCGCCATTAATCGGTGTTTGAACGGATGGGGCATGTAAAGGGTCCATCACCATTGACATGGACCTGAGAGAGAGAGTGGCCATAGAAGAGGCGGGTTACCAACCCACCCATCTTGTTTCAACGAGCACTACGCGAAAGGTGTAAAGAGCTTTTGCTTGTCACTATTTCATGTTTTTCCTAGATGTAATGCCCGCGTATCGCAGTCGTGGTCATATCTTGTTGGTTCCATTGCAAGCGAGCATGGCGTGACAACCTCATGCCGGTGGATACAAGACCCGCCATACGCCAAGATGTCCGCAAAGGCTATCTAATCTCATGTTGGAGCCCGACCTCGGAGCGGTATGAGCACTTGGAAAATCACTTCTACAATGCCTATGGTAACAACGGTCTTTAGATCTTCGAAAAGTGTCTTTGTCGAGCTCTTGATTAGAAATATCGTTTAAGTGAGTTGACGTCGCAAAGAATACACCGGCATCCCTCAAATATATCTTGCCCACAACCGGTTGTGGGGCGGCGTGGGAAGGGAAATGGCAGCGACACCGAGGTTGTGGCCCCCATGGATACATGGACACTACCAACTACGGGAGGCCCATTGAGGGGTGTTGAAGGTGCAAACTTTGCTGTGCAAGGTTAACTCATGGATGTACACTTTAATTTGTTCGCTAGTAGGATATCCAAATGGTGATGATCCCCCTGAGGCACACAATTTTGACGCTGCGCGGGAGCGTTGGAGCCCAGGTATGTCTCTGGCAAAGCACCACGCTTAAGAATGCTCTCCATTCTAATCACGCTTCCTAGCCCTTTGCTTCAAATCCGACTTCGCCGGTACAGCCCGCGATCCTATCGCAAACGACGCGGTAAGTGCACAAGATCTGCTTTTCGCAACGGGTTTGAGGGAGATGCAAACACAATCACGAGGGGGACGACGAGACCGCTGAAACCGCCCATCGCATCCGGCAGATGATGGGGTCCGCTATACGGTTTTGATGATGCAAAGACTATTGCACCCGGCCCCGTGATGTCCCAAAGGTGCAAGCACCTCATAGCGTGGAGATATGTTTCTCTCTAGGTACCGCCCCAACTCTTCAACTACTATATCCCTGACGGAAGCGGAGCTCCAAGACATCGAGCTGCCACCGCACTGTGGGTTGACGTAAGACACGCTTGAGATTGGTGGTTAGTGAGTGGGTTGCGTGCAATGGGCGCAGGAAATGCACACCGTATCTGAGGTAATGAACCAAGAACACATAGATTTAGGAAGACCCGCTCCATTGCTTAAGGAGGTGCTGATGGTGCCTAAGGGCTGCCTGCGATGCGGCGTAACCGAAACGCCCCAATGCGAGGGGCTATGCAACTCAAGAAGTGGGAGCACGGGTCCAGAATTTTCAACGCCACGCCGTAGCCTCGCTGGGTAACGCCAAACGCCGCCCGGCCACGAGTGGATTTGACCGATCATTCTTGATGATGTGGATGATACATGGCATTTAAATCAATGACAATGTTTCTATTGCATATTAAAAAGTACACTAGGGTCGCACGCACGCATTATTTGGTAGTTGAACCAATATGCCTTCGCATGTGCAAGCAATGAGTGTAAAGAAGTTTCGCCAGCAATGCCACATCCTCGCCAAGTATGCATGTTCGCCGCACCGCAAGGTGAAAGGCTTTGATGTCATGCGGCATATATAACTGCATTAATGAGGTGGTGGGGAGGGATAGAGTCCAACTCGCAAGTCTATGTCCTGCCATAGAAAGCTCTTCCATGACATGCCTGATGTTTAGACGACATGGGCACCACAAGACCACGCCGGTTCAGGGTTGGATCGGCGCCCAAGAAGCCTCCAACCGATTGAACGCCAAGGCCAGCTGGTCCGGGCATTAGTGTACCCCAAACCACGGCTGTAATAATCGGCCCAACACCTGAAGGGACTTGTTGTTGCACGATTGAAGACAACTAAAAGCAAGGGAAGTCACAGCAAAGAACTCACCGCTAATGTCCGCTGGTTGCACTCGTGATTTGAGTCCCCAGATGGCCCCACCGCCAGCAGGAATCCATGCACCAAAAGCCCTCAAAACGCCTCGGCCACCCGAAGTCTCTCCCTGCATTGGCTGAGGTCCCATTATGCACTGCATCAAGTCCCCGCTGCAACCAGCTCACACCGCATGAGTACCTATGGAGACAAGAGAGGGATAGGGACTATGCCACGCACTCCATGACAGATGGGCAAAATGAGAGCTCGCAAGCTATCCCATCAGATTCGGGTATCAATGGAGCAGGTCCAGTGGCCATGATCTCGCGGATCTTCGAACTGGCCGAGGGTCCACCATTGCAAATGTGGATCTATCATCTGGTTGGAACCGATGCATGCGTGCACCGCATTACGCGCGGCTACATGGTCGGGCCAAAAAGGCTGACAACACATGAATGAAATCGTACAGGACACGCACTGGATAATTACCTTGACATGATCCGGCCCACCTTTCAATCGATTCGGAACGATTGCCTCACTCGCCTTCCGTGATCCAACGCCGCTAGAAGCTGCTGCCCCAACAATGACATTCTCCCGCTCAATCCAAATCCACAAGATCTCTATGGGGTACGCGGGGGTGGTGGTTATCAACCGCCGCCATACCTGATATCTGCCTCAGGTAATGAAGTCTCCAAAAAATATAAACCTCCTCCCTGTAAATAGAGAGGCAACATCAAACCCGGATGTAGCACAATGTTTCGCGGCATACCGTGGCCTCTCTCGCCACCTCCGCCCACCCCCGCAACGCGGCCGCAAAGAAATAGTAGGTGCATAAAGCCGTGGCCCCTCGCCCCAACCCATCCCAAGATGTAAAGAACCCCCTAGCCCCGTCCTATGCCACCCAGATCTGGCCATGTGCATCCGCAGCAATGGAGGAAAAGGTGAAACCAATGATGCTTGCTAGGGAACTTAACCATCTCCTCCCCTCTCAGATAATTCGAAGGAGGTAAGTCGCTAATCGGCCTCCCCGCATCTCATATCAAAGATAGGCCTCGGGCGACGCAGGCTCTCTATCACATGCAAAGGAGGTGGCGCGGTGAATGAACAGTCGCCGGGTATGTCCCTACAGTCACGGACCCTCGTCCTGCCCGGGGCGCGGACGTGAAGAATGGCCCCGGCCGTCTGGGGCTTGCCATATGCCGGAGGACGGCGGCGCCAATCAAATGCAAATCCCGTAGCCCTGAAAGCTATAGCCGGCTCACGCTTCCATACTTTGGGTTCAACGCTGCCGTTATGATGGCCCGCACGGGATGCTCTTCAAGACGGTCGCCTCCTCGCGACCATAATGCCCCCCTTCGCTCCTCTTCCGGCTCCAAAATTTGCCGGTATGCTCCATGATCCTGCAGCCGGAGGGGGGCTCTCGCATCCTACCGCTCATCCACTCATGCAAATGCGACGCTCATCCCCGAGATCCTCCCTGGTCGTCCGCCTGATGATCATAGCTGCACGCCCCCGCAGTATAGAGGGCGCAACAACAAATGAGCAAGCCTCACGAGGCCGTAGACAAACCGGGTTCAATGCCTTCATCCCCGCCTGCCAGTAATGCCGCAGACGCAGCAAGTACAGGCATGGAGCCCTGCATACGGACAGTCGTCCTCGTCAAAGCACGCCTGTCTCTGCCTGTCGCCGCAGTTGCATTCGCTCTTGCCCGCTGCTCCGCTGTCCTCTGTCGTGCCAGTTCATTGAGGCGCTCCCTCTCCTCATCTGTGAGAGGGGATGGTTGCCGAAAGTCATTCACGGGCGACCACGTTCGATGGCCACCACATATCTCTGTGATATGCATTATGGTGCCCAATGGCACCGATCCCCGTCCGGACCTGCCCACAGACGGTCCAATCCGCCCACTGTCCATAGGGGTTACCAAAGGACAAGGCATCAGTGGTCGCCCAACTATGTGCCCGAGGCTGTTCTGGGGCCCCGTGACGCTCGACCATATGCCTATATTCCTCGATATTCCCGCGTCAAACAACAAATCAAATGAAAAAAACTCTAGAGACATAAATACAACCCGCAAGTACAAATGAAAAAACTCTAAACACAACTATGCAAAAGTTTATCTAATGGGGGTCCGACTACATTTACCAAAAAGTGATGTACCCAACCTCGCCTTATGTCACGGTTGACCCGTGAGCCCCGAGCCCACTCGGCCCATCCCTATCTAAACGCCCTCTCAAGTAAGATCTCCCTCCCATCCACAACCCTTGCCATTTTGTAATGCCCGCTTTTGGGGAATATGCCAATGTGTTGTTAGTAAAGTAAATCTAATTATCATAAACAACATATGAAGGTAGGTGTATAAAGAAGGAAAGTCGAATATGTTCAACTTACTCAAGACCATGGTTATAATGGCAATGGTTCAAAAGGCCCATGGTTTTAGAATACAACAAAGGCATATCAAGACAAATCTAGGCATATCAAGACAAAACTGAATACAAAAATTTAGAATACAAAATGCAGTACATATTAAAGAATACAAAATCTAGGCACAAAATCTACAATACAAACGGGCATATATTAAATACCTTTACGGAACGCGGAAAATCGCTTTTGCTTGAAAATCGCCAACTGGAAAACGAAAAATCGCTTCAACCTAAAACCTTAAATAGGAAACAAAAATCGGGCGAGGCGATTTTTTGAAAATCGCTTAAGCGATTTTCCCTCCGGCCGCCGCCGCTATTTGCCGGTAGTAGGCGGTATCGCTTAGCGATTTTCAGCGCCGATCTCGACGGAAGGCGGTAGCGCTGCGGCCGCACCACGTCAATTGCCTCGGCCGAGGCCCGGGGCGGTCAATAATGGGCGCCCTCTGGCAGGGGCGTGCGGCAGGCCACATTTTCTGTTTTTTCCTTTTTCACCCTTATATTTCCGGCGCGCCCTTTTCAGGCAGGAAAATCGCTTAAGCGATTTTCCAGCCCAAAATCGCTTAAGCGATTTCCGGCCGCGGGGGACCCCGATTTGGGGAGCCAAAAAAGACCCCGCACACAGGAGGCTGGTGAAATTTTGTTCTATCGAGAACATATCTTTATTCCCGGTGCTTCGTTGTGAAACAATTACTACTGGGCGCTGTTTCATAGTTTTAAATAAACTGTCAAAAAGAGGGAAGGAAAATGAAAAGGAATGAATATATAAGTAGATGCAGATTTACCACTTCCTTGTCCTTGCTATTATTCTTTAGAAGAACTAAGATTTGCATAATGCAGTTCTGAAGCTTCCTGTGCTGAATTGGCAGAACCTTATGTTGGCAGATTTTGTTGGACGGTGGCATGGAAAACAAACACACTAGGGAGCTCTCAGAACGGCTCTGAGGCGAACTTCAAATTATATGATTGAGGACGACCTGGTAAGTAAACTGAACTAAGCTTTTACATGTTAGGATATGCCCTTAATTACTTGGATGGTCTCACCACAGCCAACCAACCATAGCTTGAACATAGCTTTCCAACCAAGATTTCTGGCTAGATTCTGGCTTTCTGGCTACAACAGGGCTTTCTGAGGCTTCCTTCCAATTGCAAACTCCCACAATCGTGCTCCTCATTTGGCTTCCAGGGAAAACCCTAACCCGTCCGATCTAGGGCTGAATTTAAGCCGTCCGATCTAGGGCTGCACTTTATAAACAACAATAATAATAAGTTTAACCTATCTATAGATATCTCGCTCCTTATAAATTTTGAAATAGCTTAATCTGCAGACAGATTTATGTTATAGATAAATGGCACAAAAAAGGAACCAAACTATATATTCATGGTCCATGTACACCACATACCATTTTGGTTTCTTATCTAAAAGAGAGGAATCAAGCATAAAAAGGCAATGTAATTTATCAGCTATTCTTCATGGAGATCAAGCAGTATTACAGTTTTCATGTTACATATTTTCTATTAGTGTCCATAATAGGGGCAGTGTTGATATGGATACCCAAATCGATCTCCAAGACCACCACCTTGATTGATGCACTCTACAATGTTGTCTCAGCTGTGACAGTCACAGGACTTGTGGCAACCAGAGCAAAAGGAGAAACTGTCTTTGATGGATTTGTTTTGACTACCATCATGATCTTGGGCAGCAGAATCCTTACCTCCCTTTTGATGCTCTATGTTAGAAGATACAAGCTTTATCGCAGAATTAAAGAGCTAGATCATGAATTTTTTCAGTGTGTTTTGGAGCAGCAGGAGATTGAGGCACCATATAATGCTGGTTCATCTGTAAAAGTATCTGGAATATTAGAAAATGTTGGGACAATTCTAGAAAGACAAGAACATCAGATACACGGAAGACCGCTTTGGTTTAAATTCTGGGGGAAGAGAATTTTAATGGTTAATAGTACTAGAACAGGCAAAGAACATTATCATGGTAGTAAGTTGGAATTACCAGAGTCTACAAAAGCCATGTATCTTGAGCATGATGCTGTTGTTTTGCTAAGTAGAGTGGTGCTGATATATATGATTGGAGTACAGATTTTAGGTTTTATAGTAGCAGAAAGTCTTGTGCTACTTAGTCCACATGCGCTCCATGTGTTGGAGCAAAATGGTGTAAACCATCTTCTCTTTTCATGGTTTGCAGTGGTGTCTATGTTCAACCAGTCAGGCTACTCTGTTGTATATGAAAACATCATGGCACTTAGAACTTCTTCAGCCCTGATGCTATGGCTTGGCTTAATGATTTTGATGGGAAACACCATGCTTGCTCCATGTCTCAGGGGCATCATATGGATTTTGCATTCCTTTTCTAAAAAGAAAACGAGATTAGCATATGAGTACCTCCTTGATCATCCCAGACTCTATACCCATCTGTTTCCAAGGACTGAAACAATATGGCTTATGATAACCATCTTGGGTTTCAATGGTTTTCAAGCCATAAGTTTTCTGCTCTCTGAATGGAATACCGTTGTGTTGGAAGGAATTAAAACTAAGGATAAGCTTATCATGGCAGTCTTTCAGGCAGTTTCAACTCGCAATGCAGGGGCGCGTATTGTGAATTTTTGGCAACTGTCTCCTGCAATGCTAATAGTATTTGCAGCCATGATGTGAGTCCATATCCTTTACTCATTCTCTATATTTTATCTCAAAGTTAGAGAATACAGAAGTTAAATTACCCTAATGCAGGTACATATCACCTTATCCAGTTGTCATCTTAAGAAAAACAACTGGAATGAGGACAAAAAAAGGCATTTACAAACAGATCCTGAGACATTCCAGAAGGTTGCTTGCAAAAGACTCTGTATACTTGGTCATGGCCCTGTTCTTGCTATGTATTCTAGAGAGAAGAAAAATTGTCTACGATGGACTTAACTTCTCCATTTTTAACATAATATTTGAAATATCCAGGTTAGGATCAGCAAACTAATATACTTATGATACTATTTCTTGTGAAAGACCTAATATTTTGTTCTGTTATGCAGCGGATATGGCAATGCAGGATTATCTGTGGGTTACAGCTGCCAATTGACCACATCCAGACCTTGCACAGATGTGCCATTCTCTTTGTCTGGATTGTTCAGTGTGGCAGGAAAATTGGTGATTATAGTAGTAATGCTTCTTGGAAGGCATAGAGGTTTGTGGGATGTCATAGCTGCAGCCATCACATTGCCGGAATCATATAAATTTATTTACACACCAAATCGTGCATACAAAATAACAGACCATATGCACGACGTAGACGTACCTGTTTCGCCACTTTCATCGTAGCCAGCAATCCTACAGCCTTAAATAAATAAAATCCTATTTATTTTTACTTTTATTCTGTCACGAGGCTAAGATTCGTATAAAAGAGGAAACTTTTCTACCTTTAAAAGCCTTAGAAGATTTTGTTTAATATTTTCTCCAGTTTTAACGTCATGGAAATTGGAAGTCAGTTTTGCATTCCTCCCCTTATCATCTTCACCGGCTAAGGGCCGTTTCACATGCAACCATCGCCGGAGAGGGGCTTGTTTTGCCCAGTGCAAATTGGCGATGGTGGGCGTAAAACGGTGAGCCCTTTTACGTGATGGTGAGAGTCGTGAAGGTGCATGTGAACCCAGCCTAAGGCTGGATTGACATGCCCCATCGCAGTCCTCACCTTCACGTAAGAAGGCTCGCCCTTGTACGCCCACTATCACCTGCCATTGCCAATTTCTACAAGGTAAAGCAGGCCCACTCTCCGGCAATTGTTGTATGTGAACGGGCTCTAAGAGGAGGTTAACCTCCTCCTCAAGTGGTTATGAAAAATAACCCTCGAGGCTAGGGTTTTTTTTTTAGGCAGGCATAGTTAAGTGCGTTATGATAATTTTTAGTTGTTGATAAATATAGATTACATGAAACAAGTGAAGTTCAATAATCTTCTTACAAGATCATTCAGGCAAAATTTGCAAACGTGTGAATGTCACTAAAACTTGTTGAATGGCACCCCTTGCTAGTCCTTGCACAAGTCGACACAAATTTTGGTACATATATTCTAAATGTTTACATGGCAAGAACCACCCTTTCGTATATAGGTGAAGTTGGCTCAATGAGAATCTTCTTTCCTTGCACCACACAATGAGTATGTCTATCTTTTCTTTTGTACATAATAGAAGTTGCTAAACGCGAATCTCACAAGTATACTTGCATCACATATTGAACATGTCTATCTTTCTATTCTCATGGATTAATTCAATCCAACTTGGGTAGCTTAAAATTCTAGAATTGTAATCTTTTCTGAACATTTCATTACCATTAATTAGTGAAGAGAGTGACAATGCCCTTGGTGTCAGGGTATGTCAAAGTCACATTGGTGCTGAAGTATTGCAATGTCAGCATATATACCATCAAATTTTATAATGGTTATCTATTTGACTCAAATAATCAAAATTAGGATACTTTCTAATCTAAACATGTATAATTGTTATACAACGATGCCCGAGAATATTCGTGTCACCGGGGCATCGATCCCAGCCGTCGAGTCGTGTCACCGGGGCATCGATCCCAGCCGTCGAGTTTGCAACGTGTGGATTTTGGGAGGAAAGCTTTGCTTCGAAGCAAGCGGGAGATTCTTCAGAAAGCTTTGCTTTGAAGCAAAGGATGCGACACTGCCCTTTTTTTCGAGAGATTTGTGCACCAGAATCAGAGATTTGTGCATCGAAATGAGAGGGCGATGCCATTGCTGGAGCTTCGAGATGTAAATTTGCTTCTTGTGCCTTGCTTTTCTTCCCGCTCATGCTATATATTCTAGATGTTGAGAAGACGATGGCTCCAAAGACGAGAACGTTTGAGGAGATGATTTGTGATTGTTTCAGAGCATAGCCGCCAGTGCTAGCTTCAACAGTATATAACCTGCCTTTCGCTTTGGTAGCAAAGCCTGCGATTCTTCGGCGGCGTGCAATTCTTCAATGGCTACATAAAGGTATGTTTTTTATATCAATGATTTTTCCATGATATCAATGATTTTTCCATGGCTTTCTGATTCTTCAGTGTCTATATAACTCCGGCTTTATCCCATTACTGCAGAGGAATGATAATCTGATGTTCTTGGATTTTCCAATGAAAATTTAAAAATTGGAAGCTCTTACATATGTTTCACGTTTTCTCCAAGAATTCCGCCAGGAAAAAAACATAACGGGTAACAAAAAGAAGGGAAAAAAATTGTGGAAGACATAGCATTCTGGCAAGCTCTGTTCTCCGTGATCAGAGACTCTGTGGTATTCTGGTGATAAGCACAAGTAATATGCCTTTGTTATAGTTTATGCTATAAACATATCTCATTCTTGTGATCCTTTCCCGGCCCTAGTTCTAATATGACGCTTGGTTTCCGGTAGCGTTAAGAAGAAAAAAGAACAAAAGAGAAAAAGGATGGCGGCAGCTTCGTCTCGAACTCCATTGTCACGATTTCTGCGGTAAGCTGGAAGCCAGGGCTGCGGATTTGTTCCAGCTCCATATCCTGCAATAGAATACGTTTATTTAAAAGCTAGATGGTTATGTTCAGGCAGCAACCGAAACATTTAATAGGATTATTTTCTCTTTAGGCTCAGGCTATGGTTATTCTGGTCAGCCAACACCCCAAATACAGCACCAAAAGATGCCCTAGGGTTCTATAATTCCATTATGCAAGATTAAGTTGTGGTCTACATAATGCTTTCTTAAGATATCTGTTGGGAAATTACGATTAGAATAGTAGATGCCTGTGGCCAGTGTCTGCCTTTAGAAGTGTAGAGATATTTTGGATCCGGTTCTGGTGTCGGATATCTTGAGGTGGCCATAACAGGCATCAACGCTGTGGCTTGGTGTTGAAACGTCTGCTGGTTGAAGCATTCATGTCAAGATCAAAAGCGAAAAACAGAGTTGTGGAACTGTTAATCTCAGGTTAGAAGAATGGTGTATTTTCAATATGGAAAACAATTGTACTGGATGAGGTAATGGGTTTTGCATGGAAATAATAAATGCAGATCTTCATCATTTTTTATGTAATTGCTTAGTGAAATAAATGGGCTGAGATATTTGCATGCACATATGCTTGCGCACTGATCTGCTACCTTGAATGAAATAATTGTCTGAGACATTTACATGCACAGATGCTTACGCAATATTCTGCTACCTTGGTTTAGCAGACTTCACAAAAAGTAACTTGATTAATTTTAATAGAGGAACTTGATGAGGATTGAAATTTTTTTAATAAGGCTTGCTGCCCCGGGGGGTTCACACATGTATTCCGTAGAATACATGTGCGTGGACGGAGAAGGAGTTTTTTTGAAAAAAAAAAAGCACATATACCTGCGGTCGCTCCTACATTTTGGCGCCCAAGGTGTAAGTTTTTTTACGGTTCCGGCAGCATTTCTTGGCAAGGCACAGAAGTTAGAAATACGTTTGCAGGCTAAGTTTTGTTGCTGATATCTTGAGATACGTTTGAGGGACTTTTTCCATATTTTGCAGCCCGATACTGCCGCACTGCCTATTCTTTGTTACTGCAGAGCAGTATCTTGGTTATGGCTTCGATCTATGCACCCAAAGGTAAACTTTTGATGATATTGTGAGCTTACATGCTTACTTAGATCTATTCTAGTATAGTCTGTTTGCTTGTGCTTTTCCATGCGATTTTGATGCTATTTCTGGCAGGCTGAGAAGAAAAGCTTCAGAAAACCACTGGATGTGGCATTGAAAATAATAACTGCTGTGATAAACACTGGCAAGGGGAACGATCTTCATCCAGCCCTGCCTATTCTTCAGGAAATATGGCCAGCCCTTAGTATTGCTGCTTCTAACTGGGCGAAAGACATTCTAGTGGTCAATCTGTAAGCTTTGGAATATCATTGCAAGTAAAGTTGGTGTTGCAATGACCAGCATAATGCCAAAGTTGTTATATATGAAATCTGATATGTTCAAATAACTTTTTGTTGTTCCATGCCTAGATTGTTTATCCTTAGAAGAAAAAAGGCTTAGCAATATTGAGTATTTGTGATATGCAGGAGGTAAAGGCTGCATCGGTTGCTGTAAAGCAAGAAATAGTAGTGATGCAAGATAGGTGGAAAGAGGAGTTTGGAAGTCTTGGTAAGAATGTAATGCAAATCTTTGACCATGTTAATAACTTGAATCAAAATAATCGCCACCATAAATGCTCATTTGTCTGCAGGGGATGAGCTTCAAGGCTTGGCAGAAGCAGCATCTGGTTACCATAAAGTCCTTGAAGAAAACTGCAAGCTTTACAATGAAGTTCAGGATTTAAAAGGTATATGGATGGATGGCTTTACATCCCTTGCTTTTTTCCCTCAACTCTAGTTAATTCTTGCAGGAAATATCAGAGTATTTTGTCGAGTAAGGCCATTTCTTTTCGGCGAATGTGAAGATAAGAGTACTGTGAGTTTCATTGGTAGTGATGGTGATATCATGATAACAAACCCTAACAAGCAAGGGAAGGATTCCTGCAAAACATTTACTTTTAACAAGATCTATGGTGGATCTTCTTCTCAAGGTGCATTCCTAGTGTCTTTATAGAATCTGTTTGCTTATCCAATTTGTCTTTAAGCCGTGATCACTTTTAATAATGCAGGTGAGATCTTTATGGATACGCAGCCACTAATACGTTCTGTTTTGGATGACTGCTACGACTGCATGATCTTGCTACAGTGCAGTCTTGCCGGATGATGAAGACCATATGACCACGAGGCACTTGGACGATGCA
The DNA here is from genome assembly GCA_021234155.1 of Isoetes taiwanensis. NCBI lineage: Eukaryota > Viridiplantae > Streptophyta > Lycopodiopsida > Isoetales > Isoetaceae > Isoetes > Isoetes taiwanensis. Next base: position 2,997,061 of record JAJEKV010000045.1, on the reverse strand, counting down.
CACTTGCCAAGATAAGTTTAAAAATATTTTCTGTTGTAGTCTTTTTTACTCGAAGTAGAAATTTATGCAGACAGTTAGAAGGATATTTTCTGTATATAACATCTAAACTAGTTGTAATGAATGTAAGTTGACAACTCGTCTTCACCACACATGAGCAGCATGACCTATCTTCCTTTGAAACCCTTTAATATGCCTAAAGTAATATGGCCTCATCAAGAATATACATGCTCACATATTTTAAGGTTGGGGTTGAGGACTTGGCAGCATTTTCATGCTTGATCTGAATGTAGGATACAGAGAAATGCCAAAGAAAACATAACAATCATCTGCTCCTCATCAGATTCTGATTCAGACCTCAGGTCTGCAACTCTAAGTTGTAAGAAATCAGTCTGCTTGCCACATCTTCACTATCTTACATCCCTGATTCTAGTCTAGAAAATAATATATTGAAAACAAATGCTGATTCAAGCTCCCATTTGACATGTATCATATGCTAGAACCAGCTTTTGACGTCCATGATGCTGGAATTAACGTCATTGCCACTTCAGTTCCATCATCAGGCAATATCCCTTCATAAAAAACATCCAAATAATCCTTTTTCAAGCACTAGGCCCTTACGAAACCATTTGGTGGCTTTGCTCAAATCACCATAACTGAATTTTGAGGATGAATTATTATCCTCCTTGTCCAAATCCTGCTCCACTTGGCATGTGGCCATTCATCCTGGAGGTGTAATAATATTTTAGCAGAACATTATGGCTGGAAGTTTTGCACTAGGGCCATTGGATTCATGTTAACACTAGAGTTGTCCCATTATGGACCAAAAATGGTCCATTTGCAGTGTTCACTTTAAAATTCGTATAAAATCAACGACACAAAATTTATTTGAACCCTTCCTAGGAGTTCATATATGGCAGTCCTGCTCTACTAGAAAAATATCTAAAAATATATACGCCTCCATTCTTGTAAGTTATGCTCTAACAGACTCAGGGGGTCAAGTACCAAAAGGTTCATGTTTAAATAAAGTCAAACTGTTTCAACAAAAGATTTTTTCAAATTTTTCGATTACCATGATATTTTTTTACACGAGATAGAGAAAAATACACAAAAAACCACACGTCAATCTGAAGTCAGTGAAGAAAGATAGGCCTGTTCAAACATGACAGGGTTAAAACTACTTTCTCCCTCCTCAGAACTAATTATGGTTCCCAGAAGGCAGTTGTAGTTTAAATACAACAACTTTTTACAAGGAAATGCATTTTTGAGCTAATATTTAATATAGAATAGAATAGAATACATTTATGTCCTTTGTGCCATAAGGCCCCTGGACTTGTGTAGCATGGGCGAGCTCCCTACGAGGGTGCTACTAGCACATCACGCTGTTATAATGTAGCCTTTTCTGAAGGCTGGCTTTTTTCTTTTAATACCGGCATCCCGCTTTACCTCGGCTTCTTGGCCGTGCAGTGATGCGTCGTTATCAATCAGCTTTTAGCTGAGCAATTTGTGTGAGGCTATATGACTCGTTTTGTACGGATCATATTACAAGCCCTCTTTCACTGTGTACTTCTCTGTGTCTGATTGTCATTCTGTGGATCGCGTCTGCCAGATCCCGTAATGATTCTGTCATCTTCATCATCCTGTGGACTGGTTCCCCCCACCTTATATTTCTATATCTGTCCCTGATGTCTCCATATATCGGGCAGTCACTAATCATGTGGTTCTCATCCTCTATTCTCCCCCCGTCACAGATTCTGCATATCCTGTCCTCCTTGTCTACCCCTCTCCACCTGTCTTTTTCGATTCTTAGATCATGGCTTCCCATCCTAAATCTGGCCAGTGTGTCCCTTCTGTTTTTTCCCAATATGTTATCCCGGTATATCTGATGTCCTATTTGTTGGTCTGGATTAAAAACTTGTATGAGCCAGTCTGTCTTGGGTCCTGTATGTCTTTGCAGCCATGCTCTTGTCGCTATGTCTGCCCACTCCTCATTCCACTGCCCCTCTTCTATTAGGTCACTCAGGTTTAATCCCATCAGTCTGGTCCATGTTGCCACCTCTTTAAACCATCCAGTGCTTTCGATGATATGCGATTTTGCTGATTCGGTGATTGCAATGTTTGATGCTTTCCTTGTATGTCTTCGCCGTTGTCCCCGAAAGCAGGTACCTTATGGTTCTCTCCCACGCTCACTTCCATCGGTTTTGCCCCCTGCTTTTACGATGACCATGATTGTCGCTAGCGTGTTTGTCCTTACCACGAATTCCGTCTCGTTGCCATTGCCTAAGGATTCCTTCACGCTTTTCCCAGGTTTTTCATTAAACCCGGCCCCCATGCTTCCGCCCCGTATGCAGGTTAAGTGGTGGCTATTGCCGCGACCAATAGATAACATTTGATGTCCCAATCGGGTTATTCTACTTCTGTTTAAAAGTTTTCATGTTAAAATAGCTTCCTATAGCTGATTGAATCAAGCGTTAGCTCCTTTGGCCCATTTCCCTGCCATGTGCATCATAACCTAGATACCTATATTCTGTTGGTTCCTCTATCTCTTTACCTTTATATCTGAAAGGTTTATGCCTGCTCTTGTGTCCAAAGATGACTATCTTAGTTTTTGCTAGATTCACCGTCAACCCCAGATCCTCCACCGTAATTGTTCTAGAATTTTGAGCAAATTGCATTCCTTTGTTCTTTGTTGCCATCATACTAAGATCATCCGCATATAGCATTATCGGTACCTTCGTGTCTCCTAGTATGGGGGCATACTGCCTCCTTCTGTCGCTCGCTATGTATCCCTCAGTCGCGTCTATGTATATTCCAAATAGAGTTGGGGATAACGGGCAGCCCCTGCTTTTTACCCCTGTCACGAGTTATCGGCAAATTCTTCCCGTTCCATCTTAGCATACACCTTATGATATAGTCTTGCTATCGATCCTACCATATTTCTCGGGGCTTGCATATCCATCAATCTTTTTAGCAACTTCTCTCTGAGACTGTATCAAATGCTTTTCTGAAATCTACAAAGCAGCATATTATTTTCCTTCTCTACGTGCTTTGTTACTCGCTCTATTAATATCCGTAGGGTCACGGGTGATCTGTGTTGAGTGCTCGGTCGAACCCCGCTTGCCCTTGTGCTCTCATATTTCCTTCTTTCCCGCCCATTTCTTTTTAGTTTGTTATCGAAGCCTTCCCAAACCATTTTGTGAAAATCGAGCTTACCATTATCGTCCTATAATTCCCTGGATCTTTTCTATTTTCTGCCTTATGTAGAGGTATGACTCTGTTGTATGTCCACCTGTCTGGAAGTCTTGTATGTATGATGCCATTGAAAATGTCGTAGAATTCGTCTGCGATTTCTGTTTGAAGACACTTCGCCAGTTCCACGGTTAGTCAGTATAGATCCGGTGCTTTGTGATTGGCCATCCCTGCTTAGGGCTAGCATTACTTCTACCATGTTGAAGCATGGTTTGTCCCCGATCCCGCCAGATGGGTATTGGTAACGTAACTCTCCCATCCCGCTGGTTCCAATGCCATCTTGTTCGTTCTTTGCTTTCATATTGCTACCCCCTCCTTTGTTTTTGAATCCTCTCCAAAATCTTCTTGGTCTGTTTTTTCAGCATTTTCCCCATGTACCATTGGTCTTTGTAGTGTTATTGTATCTCTTCTTCTTGGGTAATCTTATGTATGCTTGCCTTTTCTTCCCAGGTATGTCTCCTTTCCCCCTGTGTTTTTCTCACCTTCCTCTTGTATTCTCTCGCACTCGTCATCATACCATCATCAAGGCTCAATGCCTGCCTGCTCCTTCCGTTTTGATCTTTTCCCAAACACCTCCGTTGCTACCCTTACCATGATGTCATTTAGGGTGTTCCCATTCTCACTTGCATTGTGCTTTCCCCAGTCCCATTCTCCCATTTCCTCCTTGATCATTTGGGTGAAGGTGTCACATGTATTCTCCTGGAATCCCACACCACCTCTTTCTTTGTTATCTTCCTTTCTTTCCAGTACTATCTTTTTGTGGCGTCCCCCCTAGCTCGATTGTTAGTTTAATCGGTCTGTGGCTTTCCCTTTTCCCAGTCGGCCATTCTTGTAGCACCAGTCCCTCTATCTTTTCCGCTGCTTGATCGTTCACAATTATATAATCCACTATGCTCCTGCCATGTGTGTTTTGGCTCGTGAAACCTCCTGATCCCCTCCATTTTCCCACGCCATTAGCTATAATCATCCCTGTTGCCGTGCATACCTCCAACAATAATTCACCTCTAGCATTGACCTCTGCCTTATCTTCTGTATCCCTCTGCCATTCCTGTGCCCTCGTCGTGTACACTATCTGACCATCTTTCTCATCCGTGTGTGTACTTTGTGCCTGTTCCTGCCTGGTTCTGGCATTTAGATCTCCTACTATAATCATTGGTCCTTGCTCCTTCCATTTCGTTATATTCTCTCCCAGCTCCAGCAATTCTAACTTATCACTGTTTGGCGGGTAATATGCAATTATCAGAACTACATCTTGTTTGTTTCTCAATTGGATACTCAAAACCATATATCTTTTATTGATATCTGAATGTAACATACATGCATTGTTAACTGCACTATTCTTTATATAACAAGCCAAACCTGCACTCCCCCTCCCTATTTTAAAATCCCTGTCTTTCCAGCACGTGAATAGTTGGTATCCTTCCTCCTCTGGCAGCCTTTTAACGTTATGCTCCCATGTCTCCGTCAGGCATATTATATCGCAGCCGTGGGCACCTTCTAATCTTTCACCATCATCCCATGGGTACCCCGTACAGTTCCAGTACCATAATGTCAGCGTCTTTTTCCCCGAGGTTGGTCCTTCGGGGTCTCCATGTTTTTACATTGCCCGTTTCTCCTTGGGTCTTCCCACGGTTCTTCATTGTCGGGGTTGGCCCTCCCGACCACTGCTTGTGTTGCCCGCTCTTCGTTTCCCCTTCCCGCTTCTTCCTATTCCTCTACGTTACGGTTCCCCTCTCACGTGATTTGCTCTTAGTGCTCCTAGAGCTCCCCCTGCGATCGTTCTCCATTACCACAGCCATAGACTTGAGGGGTGTATCGTTTTCCTTCTCTCCCCAGTTGATTTTTCTTTGTCCACCGCAGCCCCACGCAACCCGACTATCACGCTCCTGCCCGGTTGAGGCGGCCTTGTTCCCCTCACCCTCTTGTGTATGTAGACCTTGCCATTCTTGACACCAGCTTGTATCCTGCTTGGTTCAGCTCCACGGCTTTGGCCAATTCTCTTGTCGCGGCCCACCCTTACCTGCATCGCAGATTAGGACTCACGTGCTTTGATTCCATTCCTCAATCGGATCCCATCCGCGGGATCCCTTTCCTTGGTCGCCATGTCCCTCAGCGTCCGGTTCACGTGTCTCGATCTCCGCTCCATTGGCCTGATGCATTGGGGCTTTGTGATGGCGCCCCTGTTTCCTTGAACACCGTTTCTATCACTTTTTGCGAAGAACTTCGATATATATCCTCGTTAGGCCTCTCTGCTATCCCAATTAGCCTAACATCATGCTTAATTTTATTTTTGCTCCTCATATTCCATTAAATGTGGCTTTTATCCTATCAAATGACTCCCATGCATCCGGCTCAACATTTGATTTCTCTAATTCAACCAACCTTTGCAAGATCTTTTGCTTTCTCTTCTTGATTTAGATCCATTCTGCTTTTGCATTTCCTCATTCGTCTTCTCCACCCCTCCTACTCTCAAGTCCATGCTAGTGATGGCTATCTTGTTGCTATTACGTTTCAAACCAATCGTTGAGTGCATCCAGGTTCGGGATCTTTGATTCTAGCCGCTTATCCATCTGTGCCAGGAAATCCCTAAGGTCTTGTTGGCTCACCGGGGCTCTTGTCGCATCTGATCTCCTCTGCTGGCTGCTATTGATACTGTCAGCCATAGCTCTCGTTTGCAAGAGAAACCATGCGTAAAGACTACGTGGTGACTCTAGGCGGTCTTGCTTTAGGCTCGGCTCTCAATTGTAAGATGGCCGTCGACTCTCTCTAAGACTATATATTCCCTGATTCTTAAACGGTATTTTTATTCATAATTACCGTTCTAATTTTGAAATTCAAAATTTAAAATGCTAGAGGCCATAATTAATTCCGTCCGTCTCTTTTTATTGTAGTTTACCTTCTTTCGTCTATTGATCCTTTCGGTTTTTCGAGGCTGATTAGCTGAGTAGATGCTTGTCTGCATTGATTACGTTGGTATTCCGTCCGTACTGAATTTCTGTATCCCTGTATCTTTTGTAGTTCTGTATTCCTGTATTTCTGTGCATGTGTCATTTTGGTGGGCTGGAATCATGGAAACAGAGGGGGGCCGTGCCCGCGCTCCCCCTGTGTCGTGGGTTAAAACCCTTCTGTCCATAAATTCCCCAATCCTTCGTGTCGGTAATTTCTTCCTTTGAGGTATTCTTCATACCTCGCTATAAGTCATATGTTGTTCACAGATGTTTTATATTATATTGTGTTATAATGAGTTTTTAGTGGTCCGGGGTACCAGTTGGTGGGTCCAGCCCTCGCTATCCTGGTGTACGGCGGAGGCTTGGCCTCACTGTCCCGTAACTTGCCCCCGTCCACCTTTTACTCTGTGCTGACCGAAGTCAGTAAATGAGGTATTCTCCATACCTCTAAATAAGTCATATCTCATTCCCCGGTGCTAATGAGTTTTTTGTGGTCCGGGGTACCAGTTGGTGGGTCTAGCCCTCGCTATCCTGGTGTACGGCGGAGGCATAGCCTCTCTGTCCCGTAGCTTGCCCCGTCCGCCTTTTACTCTGGAGTTCCTTTGCTCTCCGTGTGTACTTTCCCTGGTCCTCGCTGATCCCGCCCTACCTGTGCTTTTACGCATGGCCAATTCTTCCTGCTCCTTGCCTATTTGTCCCTGATATATCGCCCCTCATCTTATACTCCCCTTTGTTTCGGATGTGTTCGCCACCTTTTCGTTCCGGGTCGATACCCCCACGATATGATCCATTTTTGTCCAATTTCGCATGTTATCTTTTCTGTTCTCTTGTCCAATGTCGCCCTGTGTCTCCTGTAATGCTTCCCTACTTTGTAGGTATACCCGCTGATGTAACTTATCGGCCCTGTACTCCCTCCATTACCATTCAATAATCCCTACTATGTTCTATATTGTTAGAGTTAGAGTCCATCCTTTCCATGATTTCCCATATATTCGTGCATTGTCTCCGTGGGATATAACACTATGGGTCGGAAACATTTCATCACTAAGGCGATTTTTAAGACTACACAATGGAGCTAAATTATCAGTCACATACATTACTTTAGCTTTTATTGAGGCCGCTTTACCATTGACAACTATTGCTTCAATATAACCTTCATTCAAAAATTTTCTCCATACGGAGATGTTACATATTTAAGTACATAACAATGAACTATATCTAATTCTTCATACTTCAGATATGCATTCCGCTATCAGCCCTGTCTGTCAGTCGTAATTCCTTCCTGCTATGTCCGGGTTTCCCCGCATCACTTAAACAATTTTTCATACAGAATTTTTGCTGATATATCATACCTATTTAGCAGAATGGAATCATAAAAGAACGAAGAGGCAAAGGACCAACAGTAAAACAACGAAAACAAGCAAAGAAAAAAGAGGTTACATGCCGCCAATCTATCTCCTCTAAAGCTGCCCTTTTTCTCACCCTTGATGTTCAATTCCTTGGCCTTTTCCCTGTCGACGGCTCTCCGATCTTCCTAACCTTTTCCAGGTTTCTTCCAACATACGCCCGACACACGAAATCTACCGGATTCTTCTCACAGCAATATATACAGACTTTTCCAAGGTCGCAGATTGTAAGGTTGTGCTGATATCTTGGCGACCGTTGTATCGCCGCATGAATCTGAAGGCGGTTAAAGCACTGCATGGTTCTATCCAGATCCTGGCACCTTATGGAATCGTTTTTGTCGCCTAGAACCCCCAGCACTTCCAATAACCCTAAAGAGTAGCCATGATCCCGCATATCCTGAGCATGGTGGATTCTGTCACAGAATAAGCAGTGCACTCGCCCGCAGCTAATGCATGACGGCAGCCCCCGACCCAAACATCGACAATTCGGTTCGCAGATACACCACGGGTTGAGCTCCTCAAGATCCAGATTAAAGGGCACTATAAGGTTGCCCGGGGCTCCAGATCCGGGTCTCTTCCTGATTTTCTTTTCTTCCCCAGCATTGTCAGCTGCCAAATTCTTACCCTTATCCATCTTCTGTAACTGCGCTGTGGCGGAGCCTGAGGCGGAGATGCACTGGCGCTCCCCTGTTGGTGTGAACTCTGCAATTCAAGATTCCTAAACGCTTGGAAATTTTTGCGCGCTGGTCTCACAATTCGTCTATCTACTGTTTTATATAGTTATTAGGGTTACGAAAGTCTGTCCAAATTCCCGCCATTCAATACTACCGTCTGTTATTAATGCTTGTCTTGTCCTATCTTGTCTATCCGAATTTTCGTACGCGCATATTCGCCGTCTGTCTTCCTACTACTTATCTGACACACGTAAATATCGTCCTCCTCTATGTATTTTCATTATTTCATTATTACGCCTAGCCTAGATGTCATGATTATGACGATGGTCTAGAAATTTTCCATTGATATCTTTTCTTATATATTCACGCTCTATGCTGTGGTGCCACGTGCTCCATTCCCTGTAGCCGTCCGATTTGTTTTCGATGTGTCCCTTTTGCCACGTGGTCCGTCCTCTTAAAACTGACACTGATTGTAGATTTTTTTTTTTTTTTTTTTTTTTTTTTTTTTTTTTTGCGTCGTCCACCCACCCTTATTCTTTATGTTTTCTTTTCTAATATTTTTTAATATTTTCTTTCCTATTCATTTCTTTTCCCTACCGTTATAGAAACTTCAAAAAATTTGAATACAATTTTGAATTAAAATTTGAATTTTCCGTCGCCATATCCGGGAGCTTCATCCTTTACCGTTTTTCCCCCTGCCTGTTAGCTCTCACTACTCTTACCAGAGATCATTGGTTGATGCCGTCTACACTCTGTGCTTACTTTTACTTAACGATTCCTCCGTTTGCTTTGGTGTGGTACTCCGATGTTTACATTCATCGTCACCATTCTCATTTTCATCTCCGGAATGGCACGATTTGACAGATCTAACATCTAAGCTATCTATAATACAATCCATCTATAATACCACGCCTAACTATATTTGATTTGAGATAGTGCACATACTTGGTTTCCGCCCCATCGCCCGTCCACCATCGCCCGTCCACTTGGTTTCCGCCCCATCGCCCCATCGCCCGTCGTACATCGGAAATAATGAGGGAAAGAACACTCTATATAATAGCTCCATCAATGAGATCAATAGCTTTCTCTGCAAGAAATGCGGACTGCATGAAAAAACACAAAGCAGTTAATAAGTTAATAAGCAGTTAATAAGTTCCTCCATCCCATAAAAATATTGGCTGGCCTTGAATTTGATATTTGAGTTATCATTTTTTATCTCAATTTTAGGGAACTTGTAATAATGATTAATATTTTCACATATAGAGCAAAAATTACTCTATGATGTCCTCCAAAAAATCATAGTATGAAAGTTCAAAGTGGTATGAAATCAATGGAAAAAACAAACTCATTAAAAACGCAAAAGACATGGTCACAAGAAATCAAAAAAGATTTCTGTACCTGAGCCCATTACTGGTTCATAGGTCCATTTAAAATAAATAACTTCCTTATGTTAATCGATCTGAAGTTGAATTTTGGGATATAGATAGCTTTTGATTACCTTGAGTAATGAAAAATATTTATTGAGCACAACCTTGAGATTTGGATTTATCTTTACAACATTAACTTCAAATACACAACCACCCCAATTCTGGGTCCACACCTAAAAACAACAGTAACAAAAAGACCACATGTCGTTGTTCCAAAAAATCTACATGTGGTTATGTGGAGGTGTGGTTTATTAAGGAGGCGGTTTAGTTTTTTTATGGAGCTATAGTTTTTTTTTTTTTTTTTTTTTTTTTTGAAGGTGTGGTCTTTTTTTGTGGTGTCAATTTTTTAAAAGAAGTGTTGCTTATTTTCTTGAGGGGGTATTGTTTTTAAGAAGGTGTTGTTTTTTGAGGTGTAGTTTATAACCAGGTGTAGTTTTTAAGTAGTTGTTTTTTATGGAAGTATAGTTTTTTGAAGTGTGGTTTATAAGGAGGTATAGTTTTTAAGTGGTTGTTTTTTAAGGAAGTATGGTTTTCTAAAGTGGTATGATTTTTTTTAATCGAGGTGTTGTTTTTTGAGGTGTCGTTTATAAGTGGGTGTAGTTTTTAAATAGCTGTTTTTTAAAGAAGTATGGTTTTTTGAAGTGTGGTTTATAAGCGGGTGTAGTTTTTAAGTGGCTGTTAATGAAGTATGGTTTTCTGAAGTGGTGTAGTTTATAACTAGGTGTAGTTTTTAAGAAGCTATTTTTAAGGAAGTATGATTTTTTTTGGTGTGGCTTATATAACTAGGTATAGTTTTTACGTAGCTATTTTTTAAAGTAAGTATGGTTTTTTGAGGTGTGATTTTTAAGTAGGTGTAGTTTTTAAGTGGCTGTTTTTTTACAGAAGTGTGGTTTTCTGAAATGGCATAGTTTTACGCAGCTATTACTTAAGGAAGTATGAATTTTTTGAGGTTATTTCTTAAACAAAGCACCACCACTTGGAATATTGTTTGTGCGCTCAACTTTGGGAATGTATCGTATTGTTTTACATTCGTGAAACATAACTTCAACAGTTAGATCCAACCACTACAAGAGAATAAGCATTTTTTATCAGAAAAATCGTCAGACTGTCTAGAGAGATTTTTGCCTGACGTACAGGCTGACGAACGTACTGATGATTTTCCTGACGATACTACGTCAGACATATCGTCACATAAATCGTCAGAAGCCTTCATTAGGTTAAGCGTCACATTAATCGTCAGAATATACGTCAAATTTTCAGATTTGCATCAGATTTTGCGTCAGAATAACCGTCAGAATAATCGTCGGAAAATGCGTCAGGTATAACGTCAGATATATCATCAGATTTTGCGTCAGACTATTCGTCAGATATTGCATCAGACTAATCGTCAGATGGTGCTTTTCTAGGCGCTATTACAATTTTAGTTATAACATTTCATTGAACAGTATATTTTAGATGAAATTTGATGTTTCACAAAGCTCCTCGATTTGTCTAATGATGTATTATTTAATTAAGCTTGATTTAGTTCCGGGGGGGGGGGAAATTAATTTCCATCCCTAGCTAGTATTGTAGGTTTGAGCTAACGCGGACCCCATATTTATACGTTTATGGGACACTTAAGAATCTACCCAATAGACTTACAATACTATATTCATACAGTAACTTGACAATTTTATAATCTTGCTAGAGTTCCTCGGGGACAGTCGGGGACAATGTGGCATCTCTAGAGACATAGAATTTGTTATGTGCATGCAATGTCTTTGTATTTTATGGTTTAGTAAAATACTTGTAGGGCATACCGAAATAAGTTAGGGCTTAATTGCCCTCTAGATTTGCTAGATGGATACTATGCCAGGAGCCGCATTTGCTTGGTTGCATGGTCTAAAGACCGTGGTCTTAATTTAATACTATGGCTTTAAGTTCATATTTAAAGGTTGGTAAGACCTTCAAAATTTTATAATGGTTGAAAAACCTATCTTTATCTACCTTGAAAAAATTGGCCCTGGTTGACAATGAAAATGGCATATTGCATGTAAAGAATGCAATATGTGAAAATTTGATGCCTTGGACATTTTAAGCATAGCCCTAGCGTTGTTGGTGTAGGTTATTATTTAGGCAACGTTACTGGACTCTAACCCCGACTTTTAAAAGAGATGTCACGTGGATGGGGTTAACTTTTACTTTCTAGTTCGTATCTCCATGCATGGACCTGACCGTATATAAAACTGTGGTTCTCAAACGGGGAGAATCCACCCGAATGGTGCGCCCATAGCCGGTATTGCTTGTGGAGATTTCCAGTAAACCGGAAGGGCTCTAATGTTCCACGCTGGCTCTAATGTGCCACCTAGGCTCCAACATGCCAAGGTGGCTCAAACATGCCACCTAGGCTCCGAAATGCCACGTTGGCTCTAGCGTGCCACCTAAGGTCCAACATGCCAAGGTGGCTCAAACATGCCACCCATGCTCCAAAATCCCACCAGGCTCTAGATAGGTTGCCGAGGCATCCTTTCGTGGCAATGCTCCTCCGGGAGGCTATATGCTAATGCCCCCCCTCCTAGAGCTCGGTTTTCTTATCCGTAAGGACCAAGCTTTGAGCAGGTTCAAAAAAATCCAAGATCGGTCTTGGAGAACTTATCAAACCGCGAAGTCAAGAGCAATTAGAAGTCAAGAGCGCCTTTTGCAGTAGCAAGATTGTTTGGGCTCGTTCTGGATGGCCGATAGATCCAAACTCTATTATTTCAGTTGTCGTAGCTTTGCATGCATGTTCAAAAATGGTGCACCTAGTTATCTATAAAAGCAACCACATTTCGTCCTCTGAAACGTAAACCCTGTGTGTTTCTAGGTTATTGTAGGGTTTATGTTATGGAGGTCGAGTTTTGGTCGTTTGTACTTGGAACAAGGTCAAGAAGTTGCAGTTGAAGACGCAAAGCAATAGTAACTGAGGGACATGGGTTTGGATCTATTTTCCTTCCATTCGAAGTCAAGAGGTGGCATGCAGAGATAAACTGATTCTTGAGTATTGATTGCTCATACTAATAGAGAAAAGTTGTTGGGAAACAATGGCAAAAATCTTGGCCAATTATGAGCTCAAATCCTTGAGATATTCGAGTTCAAAGTTGGGAAAAAATTTGGTCAATGAAAGTCAAACTACAAACAATAATTAAAAATGAGGATTTTGAGTTGCCAATGGAGTTTTTGATAAATTTCAAAGCCGAGATGTGCCAAAAGGAGCTGTGATATGGGGAAAGTGGTCAAATTGCAATTTGGATCACAAGAAGTATTTTTTGCGCATTGATTTGCATAAAACAGTCAAGAACAATCTCAGACAACATGCAAAAGTCTACAATATGAGTTTGGAGAAGGGGGAAGAAATAGGGGCGAGCAATGGTAATAGACATACATAATTTATGGATCCTTGATGGAAATTGGAGACAATAAATAAGATAAAATAAAATAAGTCTTTTAAATAAGATAAATAAGATATGGCCATATGAATAAGGATTAGGGTGTAAGACCTCGAGACAAGAAATCTTATATTATAATGTTATACCGTAAGTGTTGGACCCAGCCCTAAATCGGACGGCTACGATTTAAGCATACCACCGTGGCATCATCTTATGTTCGAGATTTCACAAGTGTCTTTTGTTTTTTCGCTTTAGGGTTCCTCAAAGGTTTGATGGCAAGCGTATAATGGCTGTTGGAGACTACCAGTCAGTGTTGGGGAAACTTTGTAGGTCCCATCGGAAAATTGCCTATGGTTATTTTGATCAATCGGATATCTTGTGTTTAGGACCGGAAATTTCTATTGTCTTAATAAAAAACCTTAAGGAAATTTGTCGGAAAAATTCCTACGATACACTAACCGAACCGGAAAATTTGCGATTTCAACCGGTTGGTTTATAGTGTTCCCCGGACTTTGCCCAACACTGCTACCAGTTCGATGGCTGTTGGAGACTGGCACAGTTACAACCGGATTCAGTTCAACTACGACTTCTTTTCCAGTTCTCGCCCATGTCTGAGTATGCAGAAGCTACTCAATCCTGAAACACGTGGCTTCACAGATGATAAGAGGAACATGGTTTTGGTTCTATCGTGGGTGTGTCAAAACTGCCTCAAAACTCAAAGCACTAATCCAGGCTTCGCTTCAAGAGCCAAACCATGCTTTCATGCTTCTGCAACCGCCGCCAGTAGCAGCAGGATGATAGTTTTTGTTCATGGCTTCAGCTTCATCTTTAAGACCAATGATTTTGGCTGCTGAGTAGGTAAGACTCTGCTTCTTCGCTATACCCAATTTGGACAGGTCCGTATGTTCTTAGCTTTTGGGCATGGCATAGAAACTCAAGAATCGGTATGGTCCTTGCAAAGTAGTACAGTGCAATTGAAGAACTGGTCAATCCAATTAGAGAACTGGTCTATCAGAAGCAGTACTACAATACAAAGTTTTGCATTTGCCTCGAATATTCTGATTGTGGAAGCCATTTTCCACAAATAGAAGTGGCAGAAGTTGCTACTGTATCTCCATATTTGGAAACCCTCAAAAACTCTTGGGGCTGGTCGATGGCTGGTAGTGCAGATATGGATGTGAATGCTCTGGGTTAGAAGGAGGAGGTTTAGCTGTGAAGATCTAAGGCAAGAGCTGGAGTGCTATCATCTGCGCATTCACAAGAATAATTGCAGTTTGGATTCAAGGGGTTCCATGGCTTTGGCCAAAAGAGGGCGACATATAAACAGGTTTTCTGCATGATTTTCACTGGAGTTTAAATTCTATGTTCTTTTGCTCTAAATCGCAAGAGCAAGTCGATATAGGAGCAGAGAGCATAGGGTCGCTAAAGCAAACAGGGTCGCCCAAGCAAACAGGTGGTCACCCAAGCAAACAGGTATATACAAGGGCTAAAAAAAAATTCCATTGCATTTTGGGGTTAATCAGCCATGGCATTCTAAAATTCAAACTGTTTGTGCTGAAGCAGAGGTCGTTGGAGCAAAGGAGCCACTGTTCAAATGAAGCAGAGGAGTCGACGAAGATTATGGAGTAGATTGGAACCGGTATACCCATATTTGACATTCCGACATCTACTTCTTTTCTTATGTTTTGTGCTTTTTTCTTATGCTTTATAGCAGCAAAGAGCAGAAGGTCGCTGAAGCAAACAGGGACGCTGAAGGAAACAGGGATGCTTTGTGGTAGTTCACATTTTCTTACCAACGGAAAGAATCTACTATAATCTTGATGAATTTTATGCCAATGCAACAATGATGTTGGAGTCGGATTCGTTGAAGCAGAGGAGGCGCAAAGCAAAGGAAGCTTAAGGTAAAAAAATTTCCTTCTTTCTAGGATTATATGCATTTCCTGTTTTGCTCAACGCTTAGATTTTTTAACCATCAAACCATTGATTTCTTTGGGCGGGCATCCAGAGAACCTTTTACACAAAAAATATGAGAGCTCCAGCATGCCTTCGATATCTTAATCCGTCTTAACTTTTTTGATCTGTTTTGCTCTAAACAGAGTCCATTGCTCCTCAAAATAAAGTCCACTGCTCAGAATAGATTTTGTTAATCTTCTTCTCTTTAACATAGCCCATTGCTTCTGCTGGATTACCTTTTGTCCCATCGAATCTTTGGCAAAGTTAATGGGAAAAAGAAGCCTTGAATCCTGGAGAGACATCAGGAATTTTGAAGGAATTTTTCAATGCAGGATAGCATAGATTTCAGGACGTTTTCTTTTGAAGGCTTAGGATTTTTAGTCAAGATTGTTTTTTTTACCATCTCTGAGCAAATATACATAAGATTAGATATTTTCAGTTGTAGACTTCTGAATATATTATGTCTACATATGAACTCATATTCTCCTCATGTTCCTACTTACTGCGGCATGTTAGGAGCAGCATGTTAAGAGTTGGAGCACTAATTAACAGATGGGTGTTCAATTTAGCGTGATAGGAAGCAAAGGAAAAACCGCTAGCCTAAAGGAATGTGCTTCTAAGCCTAAAGGAATGTGCTCAGATGATCAAGCATTGCCATAATTTTAACCTGATATGCCATCAAACAATGGTAAATACAGATGATTGGAAGTAAGGTACGTGCTCATGTGTACATATGTTCCTTAGCTTCTACGGATTTTCCCATACTCAGTTTACATAATCAAAATATTATATGTTGCAGTTAGGTGTGCAGTTAGAATGGACAACTAATTTTGTCAAAGATGAACTTGAACTACGTTTTGCATCGACATTGCAATCGGCACTGCACTGAACTTCATAAGGACCAAAATTCATCAAAATGAACTTAAAACAATGTTCTGCATCAATATTGCAATAGTTAGATGTATAAGTATGGTTGTGCAGCATCTTCTTGAACCATTGTAGCTTTATATTATATATAAAGTTTATTTCATGACATAAAATTGTAAATTCATGTTCAATAGAAGTCATATAAATTGTTGTATCTAGATGAAAGTTTGAGATGAAACCTAAGAGAGATTGTCCAGTATTGTCACAAAATTTTCGTAAAAATATAATAAACCAAGGATTGTTGCTCCAGGAACAAGAAGTATGTTGAAATGTATGTTGAATTATATATTGTTGCATCAACCATATAATAACCATAGGGGCCTTACTACATTTTCCATAAACACTCAACAATTCTCTTTCTCTAGCTTGGGCACCATAATTATAGGATAAAATAGAATAGAATAGATGAGAAAGTGAGATTAGTAACAACGTCAACAACTCATACACATGGCCACTTGCTATTTACAGGTTCTCAAAATGACCCAATGGAAAAGCTACTCTATGCAAATGCATAAGTCCACAACATTTATAAGTTCTCAAATTATGCCCAGCGTTGCTGGGCACCATTACTAGTATAAGGATAAGGGCTAGAAGTGGTGAAATTAAGTGACTCAAGGGGTTATGTACGAAAAAATAGAGAATTGGTCTAGGCAAAAAGTGCTTCAAAGGTGGATTTATGGCATGATGGTAAAATAGGATATGGAGGTAGAAATGAGGGAAATGGCTAGGAATGTGGAACCAAATACCATAAGGTCTTCCAAATTTGAAGTTGTTGACTTCTAAATTTGATGTTGGACCCTGCGTGGCATGTCAGAGCCCACGTGGCATGTTGGAGCATGTTGTAACATGGCAAATTGGTGATGTGGACATGATGACTTGGATTTGCAGTAAATATGACAACCTTCGGAATTTTTGGTAGAGGAGTTTGGCAAGGGATAGAATAGAAGGAACTTTAAGAACTTAAAGAGCTGACTACCAGGGCCTTGCTAAGCTACTATAAAGGGAGGGTGTGGACGTTAGAAGAAGGATCCTTAAAACCTCCCCGGAAGCAACTTGCCCCAAAAGTCCTCTTTGAAGGTCCTAGCGACGGATAAGCATCTCCCCTACTCTAAAACTGTGAATTGGCTCTGCCTTGCTTACTTGGCATGATATGTCACCAATGTCATGCCACATCATCATGCACATGTCAACTTTTGCAAATTTCAATTTTCTCCACTCATTTGCGAGCAATGATATAGAAATGATGACGTGGCATCAAAAGAGCAAGCAAACTACTTTCTTTTTAAGAAGGTGAGCATTTGCAAAAATTATGGTAGATGCCATGGCATGATTATGGTGAGGTTGAGGTGGCAAAATATGAAAAGGCGACTTTTGCGAAAATTATGGGTGATGACATGGCATGAACATGTGAGTTGGCATCAAAGGAGCAAGCAAACTACTTTCTTTTTAAGAAGGTGAGCATTTGCAAAAATTATGGGAGATGCCATGGCATGATTTTGGTGAGGTTGCAAAGATGAGACGACGTGAAAAAATGAATTATTTGCATAGACAATTTTTCAACATTAACATATTTCTCCATGGTGACATGGCATTTCTTTGGATGGTGTGGCGTGTGATGTGATGACTAAGCATTTTATGCACTTTAGATAGAAAATGACTAGGCCAATGTACAAAAGAAAAAAAAAGGAGTGTTTTTTGAGTGAGATAAGTAGGTAATAGTGGCAAGCAAGGTGATGTGGCACTGGAAATGAAGGTGATGTGGCACTGGAAATGACGAGGTGTCATAAGAAAGAGAAATCAACTTCATAATTTTTTGAAAAGATGACTTTTCAAAAAATTATGGGTGATGACATGGCATGAACATGTGAGTTGGCACCTATGGTGATAACATGGCAAAACACCTAAGGGATATAAAAATATAGAATTTGCCAAGCCAATTTAACTTTTAGAAGAAGCATGTTCACCGGATGCCCCTAGATTCCCTTGCTAATGCTAATGCATGAATGGCGGCGGTGAATTTGTCATATTATATTATATTGGATCTTTGAAACGCCACGAGAACATTGAATAGAGTTTAAAACTCTAGATAATCTGAGACATGGATAAGTCTGAGTATTTGCAAATTTATCTATGGTTTATATTCATAGACAATTACCTGAGACATTCATGAATTACAAAGGTGCGTAGAGAGTTTATTATTTAGGTTGAAGTGATTATTTGCACCTGCATGAATTAATCTATGGCTTATTATGATTAATTCCCAATAGCTAAGATTTTCAAATTTGAGTCGAGCTATGATTTTAGAATGTAGATGTACGTGGACCAACGACACGTTGATATGAACAAAAAGCAATAAGGGAAATTCAAATAGTCAGTTCCCGGGATGATAAATGTGGGGCAATCAATCAAAAACAAGAGATGAACAAGTCTGGAAGAGGTTGCAATGCCTGTGCTATCAGAGCTATTGGAATTGAAAACAACCTAGAAGATATTGAGTTACAAGTGACGATCAGCCATTGACCATAGAAATATCATTTGCTAAATGTCTATATATTCAATAAGAGTATTTATCTATTCACAAGGTGCATTTTTTTATAAGTTCGAATTGGAAAAGGGTCTATTGAAAAGTTTGAATTCTAATATTATGTGAAACTTATAAGGGCCGTCGGATGAAAAATAAACCAAGGGCTTAGATCTCGATCCTCGTCTTCCTATCTCATTGATCGAACTTTTTGGTGGTAGGCGGCGGGCTTTTTTGGCGGGCTCCAATCCCCTTCTTCTTTTCTAAATTCAGATTCCTAGCCATTCTCCGACCTCTCAGCTTCTGATCATGTTCTGCTGGACCTCCTTTGTTTCTCTTCAAAGATCCGGATCTGTCTTTTCTACCGGATTCATAGTTTTGAATAGATTTTCATTGCCGGATCTGTGTCATTTGTTCTGCTGGATCTCCTTTGTTTCTCTTCAAAGATTCGGATCTGCCTTTTCTGCCGGATTCATAGTTTTGAATAGATTTTCATTGCCGGATCTGTGTCATTTGCCCAGTATTTTATCAGTATTAGCCTCACTGATCCATGCATTTGTCCTGCAAAGAAGGCCAGATATGGCCTACCCTGAGATCCTGGCAGTTTGCTATTGATTTGTGCTTTTGGGTCGGCCGTCTGAACCATGCGTGATGCTTTAGAATTTTCTTGCAATTTGCAATTAGCTCCATCCGGTCAACAATTTTCTTGCAATTTGCAATCTTCTTTCAAACTGCAATCCGATCAATCTGCAATTTTCTTCACAAAATGGGGAGCAGCGTCTCTTGTTTCGGCCATAAATCCAAGCAAGATGAGGAAAGATTGCAAGTAGAAGAGGTCTGGCGAAAAAGATTCGGAGCACGGCTGTGGAATAGGTTTAAGATGAAAAAAGAAGCCCTGGTGATGCTTGAAAACAGGGGATCTGACATTTGTATGCAGGGGTCCAATATTTTGAAATCCGGCATTCACATTTGGAACAACAGAAGAACGCATGGCGTGGTTCAACCGGCTTGTCGGGCCTCCGAACAAGCTCTTGCCGGCCAGATTCTATGATGAGAAAGATAGGGGATGGGACATGCAGATTGAAAGCTTGCCTGATGCCCGGATTGTGTTGCATTTTGAGGATTTGGGAACGTATTTTAGTCTCTCCCATCAGGATCGTGTCTTTATATTCAAGAACAAACGTCCTAATCGCCGCATCTCCGTCCTGGTGTTCAAGAAGATCCACAATGACCGCAAATTGCATCCGGCGGGCTAATGCATAAGTAAGACCTTGGCTCATTGTTTCCGAATTCTTCTAAATTGGATTTTGCACATTGGCTTTGATTTTTTTTGTAATTTCATAGTGATGAATGTTGCGGTGTGTTGCGGTGACAAAATTTGGTGCTTTTTGCTTAAGCACAAACACAAATATCATCACAATAGAGTCCCGTGGTATACCCATTTGTCCAAGCCCTCGCCTACTGTTTTGTGGGAACCCACATCCCAATTTGTGCTATCGTCTGCGACCCGATCCGAAGGGTTTTTTATTCAATCTGTATTGGAGCGAATTTCTTGACTTTGGATTCAGGCCTGGCTTGGATTTGTAATGGCTAAGCTTGGTCTGAAACATAAACATTTTCTTTTTCTATGGATAACCATAGAAAATCAGTAAGAACAATGGTAGCTACAGCTTTTATTCTTGTAAAACAATGGAATTTGTGGATTTATGGCTTTTATATACTGTTGTTTTGGAGCCCTCAAATAGAAGGGGAAATATGTTAGGAAATTGAGTTATTCCTAAGTTTTCCTCTTTCCAACATCATGTTGTTTTTACACCCACATCCTTTATAAAAAAACAATTCATCATGTTGTTTTTAAAACGGCGTCATTTAGAACTGCGTCCTTTATTATGTTTCTAATACCACGGCATATATTGTTTTGGAAAAACAACACCTAAAGGTCTTTACTTTTATAAAGAACTACATGTGATTTGTATGTAAAACTATATATCAAAATTCCTTATCAGAAAAACATTATTGGAAAACAACAGCTATTCTTGAGTAACCGAGGCTCGCATGAAACCAACAAATCGCCTAGGCTTCTCATTCATCTTAGCAGATTTTCTACAATGGTGGATAGTGGGTAGCCGCACACATGCGGACTACCCATGAAAAATAAAGGGAATATCCAATTATATAATTTGGACCCCATAAAATACAATGCTAATAAATGTTTGGCTGGTGTACCTGCCGAAAGCTTATCACCGGGATTAAAAAACCCCGCCCTTTCGGGTTTTCGAGGAAAAACCCTAGTGATAAGCCTTCGGCAAGGGGCTTGGACAAACGTAAGGCAGAGAAATCGCTCCCAAAACCCACGAATGGAGAAGTCGAAACAGATGCCGCTCGCCAACCTGTACCTGCACATCACCAACACAAAAAAACGTAACAAAATAAACCTCCCAGAGTGGAGGGGTTGATCACGCGTGCTACGCGACAGTAAAACAAAAAACCTCGTCAAATAGAGGGGCTGGTCACGCGTGCCAGGCGACAAATACAATAAACGAAGAAGGGGAGGGTGGGTTCAAAGAGAATAAGGTACCGCCGAGAGAAGAGGAAGCGCCGATGAGACGTTGATGCGAACCGCGCCTAAAATAGCGAACTCCCAACTGCAGCGTGCATGCGCCGTATGCATGCATGCAAGACATGCATGCTCGCCCCATTCTAGAATGGCGATCCGATGTCTCGGATCGATGGGATTCTAGAATGGGGCTCGCATGAAACCAACAAACTGCCCGAATACCAAAGGACTTCCTTAACAAAACTAGGATCGAGGACGAAGGTCACAGGATGAAGGCTAAAGAAGAGCCAAGGCCGAGAAAGGACATGCCACAGCATGAAAGAAACGCCAAATTGGCCAAACCAAGCAGGGAGAAGCCCCTCCCCTGCCTGGATTCAAATCAAAGAGAATAAGGTACTGCTGAGAGAGAAGAGGAAGCGCCGATGAGACGTTGATGCAGAACCGCACCGCGCCTAAAATAGCGAACTCCCAACCAGAGCAGGCATGCGCCGCATGCATGCATGCAAGACATGCATGCTCGCCCCATTCTAGAATGACGATCCGGATCGATGGGATCAACACTTGGAAACAACATAGCTAAGAAAAAAACCCAGAAACCTACGTGTAGTTTCTAGCAAAGTCGGACAAAATTCTTTACGTGGTTTTTCAGTATTGTTTTTCTGCAAAACAACAGTTAAAAGCAACATGTGGACCTTTTAAGTTTATTGAGAACGACATGTCTACTTTTTAGGAAAACAACACTTGAAAACTATAGCTACTTTTAAAAAACAACATGTAGAAACACATGTTAATTTCTACGCGTAGATAATTTTGACAAAATTCTACGTGTAGACTTTTTCCAAAAAAAAACTACATGTATAAAAATTTTGCTAAAAACTACACGTCATTTCTAGCAAATCCGGACAAAAAACAACACATAGTTTTTTGGTGTTGTTGTTTTTGCAAAAAAAACTTTGAAAAACAACATGTGGACTCAGTTTTGGGGTGGTAGTGAATATGTCTTCTATGTTTATTCTACATTTATGCCTCGAGATGAATGTCCCATGTTATAAAATCAATGCAAAAAAGTTTAAAGAAAAATATGAAAGTTTATGACCATAAAATGTCAAGTTAGACTGCTATGTGCAGTTCCACTGCAGACCATTATTGGTCCACAGGACTGGAAGTTTAAAAAATAATAGAGGCAACATCTTAATCAATTTTGATCCCAACTTTGGAATAGAGATTATGCGTACAGTTCTCTATAGGATAAAATTAACTGGTTAGACGAGCTTGCATAATTTGAGGGCAATGTTTAAGCACAAACAACTGTGAATTTATGGGGTACTTATTCACCAATTGAATCTACATGGACTTCCACTCACACCTTTCAAAAATTATATTATTAAATGTAAGAAACCATCGTATCATTATAGGGGCAAAATGTATAAGGCTAGAGAGAGATATATGCTCTATACAATTCGCATAGTTATGGACCATAAATGGTCCATGCTTAATTATATTCATATCTTCCAAATAATATGTTATTTCAATATGAAAATTCAGAGTTATATTGCAAATAAGGCCCGCATGAAAAATATAGTGTATATGAAAGATGACTTACATGTAACATTATCTTACCAAAACTCCAATGCTTTGTAGCAGCAATAGATATACCAGTTTTATTCTAGTAAGAAATAACTATGTTTCTCCGTATTTTTTTGCAAGAAGGCCACATAACCTACATAATGGACCTATATATATGTCCCTTGTCATATATTATTGAACCATTTGGAAGGTTTATTTGGAGAAATGTAGCGTGTTCTCTACAAAGCTGAGCGAGACGCATCAAATATCATGTAGTCTAATTATTGATTCTCATAGTTAAACTTCAAGATCTTCACCTTCATACATCAATAAACATCATTAGCTATGTAGATGCTCAGTCTTTAGCTTATAATTTTAGAATTAACTCAAATTTTTAACCTCTAATGTGTTAATCCTGTGGCTGTACACTATCTTTAAATCTAGTTAATTGCATGGTCAAATCCTAATTACACTATATGCAAGTTGATAGAGTAATTTTCTATGTAGATATAAGTAGAATGCATCATTCATTACTCTCGTGATACTTATGGATGGTGATTTTGGAGGATTTTAACATATAATTTTGTCCAAAATTCTGTATAAGAAATTCTCTATTAAATTTGGAAGTCGATATAACTTATGAACACTCCAAGAAAAGATATTGTACTTCATATAGTTAACAACTCATGGCCACAAGAATTAAGCCAAAACTTGTAATAATAAGAGAGAAATAATTCCTAAACTGTAAGCAGCATTTTTTGATAAAATGGGGTTTGGCGGCTTCCACGGATGTTAGATGATAGCAAAGCTGAAAACATACAAACCAATGTGCCCTATCATATATAGGCAAGCGCTTCCAATTTTAACAAGGTTTAGGTATGCTTATAATAGGAAAACTCAAGAATGCAGTTCTGGACTGTTGCAGAAACTGCCAAATTCTCTAAAATTTGGACAATCACCACAATATATAGGTGAGCTAATTAGTCATGAGATTCTCCA